>OY979705.1:39637260-40237260 GCA_963855925.1 Inga laurina
ATATAAAGTAATATTGCCACAAAACACTAAATAATTCCAAATTTAATTCAATAATTATCCTCAATAACTATCATTAGCCCTTAAATCAAAATTTGGGGTGCTACATTGTGAATATTAATGGTACCTTGATCGTGTTAATTCCCAAGAAGGATCCCCTAGAAACATTCCAGGACCTGCGACCAATTAGCCTATGTAATGTTATCTTCGAAGTTATTACAAAGATTGTGGCAAAGCGAGTTAAGGTGTTTTTACCCGTCATTATAAGTCCTTTCTAATGTAGTTTTGTTCCAGGGTGATTGAGCACTGATAATATTATTATTGCACAAGAGGTTATTCATACTATGAGGGTCACTAAGAGGAAGGAAGGTATGATGGCTATCAAGATTGATTTGGAAAAAGCCTATGACTGGCAGAGCTGGGAATTTCTCACTCAATGTTTGTTAGAGCTTCACATTCCAATTAATCTGCTATATGTCATTAAGTATTGTGTGTCCACTTAATCTATGCAATTATTATGGAATGGAGGTAAAGCTCAACAGTTTAACCCTCAAGAAGAGTGCGACAGGGTGATCCAATGTCCCCATATCTTTTTGTAATCGGTATAGAGAAATTGACTCACATTATTCAGGAGAGTATTTAGAAAGGCGAGTGTAAACCTATCCATCTAAATAGGAATGCCCCCATCTCTCCTACCTTATATTTACAAATGATATTGTCATTTTTAGTGAATCTTCATTACATTAAGCTTAGGTGATTAAGCACTGTTTACACCACTTTTTGAGGTTTCTGGTATGAAGGTGAATTCAGCAAAATCCAGGGTTTTCTTCTTACCCAATATTAATCATAATCGAAGACGTGAACTTAGTTATGAGTATGGGTTCACAGCAATGGCAGATCTAGGGAGATATTTGGGAGTATTGTTGATCCATGAGCAAGTCACTAAGGAAATGTTTAGAGACATTGTGGAGAAAGTACAGATCTCCAATTGGAAAGTCAACACTGTCAACACCCGTTTCCATTTCGATATACACAGAGTAATAGAGACCAAGTTCCACAGGCATACAGAAGAGTACATATATACTGATAAAAGTATTTGTTTACAGTCCAAAGTCAACCCTACAGAATACGACACTATACACCACTATTACAAAATATCCAAAAGTATTTTAGATATAGACTATCTATAACCACGAACTTTGTATTTGCCTTGAGGCACATGCCAGTCACTTCCCTTCGTCTACATTCTTGCCTTTTGATCCACTGGCGCCCGCTGAGATGTTTGGTTTAGAAAAAGGGGTGAGATTCTGAAGAATCTCAGTAGAAACATGCTATCGTTCATAGAAAATGCGAAAAGTAAATATGATATATGCCATGTATGCACCAATTAATGAACAATATAAACATATCATCTGCATGTATACATAAGTAGGGCCAAGCCCCACTATTCTGCACCGGTTGGTCTTCCGCCAACTCCAGTGTAAGTGCCTCTAGCACTACTGGCCCCTCTCTGGGCAAAACATGTTGATTAATAAAGCGCATTTACAAACATTGGCATTCACACAATCATATAACTATGGCATAATGTATGAAGGATAATGTCCCTACCTCGAAGTGCTATCAACCCCTTTCTGTGTGCCTCGTAAATCGTGTTGACTTTCGGCTCCCGATTCGGTCCTAAAATATTAAATGTACAAGAAATAGGTCATAACCTATCCAAGTATCATTTTAAACTCTTCCATAGTGTTTCTTGTAGTTATATTAGCCTATGGTGAAAATTTACCAAAATGCCCCCGGGACCCCGGCCCGGCCCCGCCGTACCCGGCCCGATGGCACGTTTTTCCAAATTTTTGACTAGGGCTATCCTGACGTATTTTCGTCCAAGGAATCCATTTCCGGACTCAAAATTACCAAATTCAATTTCAAATTACGAAATTGCCCTTGGTAGCCCTACTTTTAGGGTTTTAAGGGCGTTTCCGTAATTATGCTTTCTCAGCCTTTTCTGAAAAAGTGCCCAACTGTAACCCCACCTATTTTCGCCCTCTGAATCCAATGGAATCATCAAATCATTGAAAATCCAACTCTAAGGCCCATTTACAATGCTGACCGAAATATATAAGTTTTAAGGGGAAAATTGGGGTTTTTCGGTTTCGGCTCCGTAAACACGTTCCTTTCTACTCCTAACCACTTTATTGACTATTCCATTAGGTTACAACTACCATTTAGTATCAATTTGGGCAGCATAACAGCCCCACATACCCATTTCCAAAAATTAAAACCAATGGCAATCCGGCGAAATTTCACCGATTAAATTGCCCACAGCAGCTAGAATAGTCAATATACGAAGGTTTGGAAGTTACCTCAAGCTCCAACAAGATTTTCCCAAAAATGGCAGAAAACCCTAACTCCTTGAACACCCAAATTTGAGCTCCACAAACCTTGAAGAACGTAGAAGGATAGCTTAGGAGCGGAGTTATACGCGTTAGGTAAGAATTTACCGAAGAAATTGCCTTACCTCGCGAGTTCTCTTCTCTTTCTTCCTCCAAGAGCTCTCAACGTTTTTTTCACCTTTGCTCCAGCTGAATACGTCGGTTTAGAGCTGATATGAAGAGGATGATGTTACTTTATCTTATATATTGCATAACATGTAATTATTTATTAATTTTCCAAAAATTCAAAAACTAGTTTTTATGTACATAAACTTATGTACATGTAATCATACCCATTAAGTCCAACCAATATTTCCTTCTCCATGCCACATGTAGGAGACTCCTAGGGGTCCCTCCCTATGGTCTCAATTGGCTTCACAACTTGTTCCGGTTACGTATACACGTAAAGTCCCAATTTTGGTCAAAATTGCATTTTTTTGCTCAAATTTTCATAAATTCATATTAAATTGAACAAAATATTCTAAATATATTTTTAACCTTTATTTTCCTTAATTAATTGAAATTAACTTCAATTAATTGGAAAATAATTTATTTTGTGCTATTTTGGCAAAATTACGATTTTGCCATTACCTTTCTAATCCAATTTCTTCTCTTATTTTTCTTTGGCCAATTTCCATCTATTTTTGGACCAAATATTTTCTCTAATATTCCTTCATTTTTGGAACTTAATATTGGGCTTTTTAAATTACCCAAATTAATTCCATAATTATTTTTTGCCCAATTTCCCATGAAATTGAACATTTATGAAATTCATAAATTCCAAATTCATGAATATTCACCATTTGATTGAATTTCTCAAATAATTAAAATATATTTGGTGAATATAAAATTTGGGATGTTACAGTTCTCCCCCACTTAAATAAATTTCGTCCCCGAAATTTGCTACACCTGATCAGCCATAAATTCCGGGTAACGCTTCTTTACATTTTCTTCTGTTTCCCATGTAGCCTCTCTGGGTGATAACCTTCCCAGAAAATCTTGATGAATGGATTGCTCTTATTCCTGAGATGCTTCTCCTGCTGATCGATGATTCGGTCAGGTGTGAATTCGTAAGTCAAATCGTTGCGCATTTCCATGTCTCATACTCTATTACATGTTCTGGAGCAGGTTGGTACTTTTTCAGTTGGGAAACATGAACAACATCATGTAGCCTGCTCAGATTCGGTGGCAAAGCGATGTGGTACTCACTTTAATTAAATAGGAGTCCCACAGGAATCTCCATAATACCTGATTGCACCTAAAATCTGTGTTTCTCTATGCCAGACTTTGGCCCAATTTTCTATGCCATATAAACTCTTATAAAAACAACCCCTTTAATATGGAACTCATTACAGCGCACCATCTTTGTGAGCTAACGCTCCTGTAGCTCTATTCTACAATTCAATGTTACGGCGACTGCACTTTAGGGTTAGTCGTCACGGTGGCTGCACTCGTGGGTTTATCATCACGGTGGCTGCACTCGCGGGTTTATCGTCACGGTGGCTGCACTCGCGGGTTTATCATCACAGTGGCTGCACTCTAGGGTTTATCGTCACAGTGGCTGCACTCTAGGGTTCTAAACTCGGTGCTTCACACAGGTGCCCATACACCTGGTCAGCCCCCCTCCGGTCAGAACTTTCCTTAGGTAGCCCTTTCCGTTCAGATTTCACCGTAGGTAGCCCTCTCCGATCAGATTTCACCGTAGGTAGCCCTCTCCGATCAGATTTCACCGTAGGTAGCCCTCTCCATTCAGAACTTTCAATCTTTGTAGTCGCAATACAATTCCACAACTACGCTATGAAGGCAACATTTCCAGATTCCAAAGCAACTTTATTACCTTCTACTCAAGATTATGGATGGGATAGTTCAATTCCTGAAGCTTCAGCTGACATGATGCATACGCTCTCACTCAGCTTGCATCAATTCTCATCTCAATCTATTCCTGCTTGCATCTGGGACTCAATTCCCTTCCCAATCCATGCCATCTGGCATTAGTGAAAACAACAATGGCCCACTATAGATCTAGGATTATCAATATTGGTATTTTAATAAATTTTTTTGTTTCAGCTCTCTGAAGCTCCTCTCACAATCATTATCCCATGCATAATGTTGAGTTCTAGGAAATTTCGATATAAACATCTCATCTTTTTTTTATTGTCACACCCCGCACTTCCCCCGCACTTCCCCAATCCAGGGACTACGAGCAGACTACGAGCATGGACTCACCAGGATATCTGTGGCCCCTCCAACTCAACCGCATTTCTTTTGCCTCCCGTAGCCTCAAACACACGACCCTGAGGGCATAAGATCGCGGTCCTGAACAAGGCTACTATTATTGAGCTACTCATAATAATCAACTAGACTCAGAACACTGTGTATCACAACCACAGTTTCTGGCCTTCTCAGTTCAGTACTACTTCCACTTTACCAGGGTCCACCAGGATCCCTTGTTGAGCGACTACATGGCCCATAAATCTTACCTCTGCAAGCCAGAATTCACACTTGCTCAAATTGGCATATTGCCTATCTCGTAATATGTTTAACACAGTTTTTATATGCTTTTAGCGTTCAGCCTTACTCCGTGAGTATATCAGTACATCATCAATGAAGACTACAATGAACTGATCCAAGTATGGACTAGAGATTCAATTCATGTAGTCCATGAACACAACAGGCGCATTAGTAAACCCGAATGGCATCACTAGGAACTCCTAATGCCCATATCTGGTTCTAGAAGCAATCTTTGCTACATCCTCTGCTTTTACCTTCACTGATGGTATCCCGATCGCAAGTTGATCTTTGACAATACACGGGAACCAAACATTTGATCAAGCAAATCTCAATTCTAGGGAACAGATACTTGTTCATTACGATCACCTTGTTCAACTCTCAGTAATCAATACAGAGATGCAAGCTTCTGTCTTTCTTCTTTACGAGGAGCACTGGAGCACTCTAGGGTGATACGCTAGGTCATATGAACCCTTCCTCAGGTAGTTCCTCGATCTGCTTCTTTAGCTCTGCTATCCAGCTTGGTACAATATGATACAGGGTTTTTGAAATTGGACTTGCTCCAGGCCTCAAATCAATAGAGAACTCCACTTCCCTAACTACGGTCGATTTGTGCCCCCCAGCATTTACCATGCAATTTAAACAAACTTCGGCCATCACAATTCGAATGCCCTTAGGCGTAGATACAACTAAATTGTACGGGGATTTATGCATCGATAAACATAATCATCTCATGCAGTTGTATGTAATGAATGAATGACTTGCACCAGAATCATACATAACATATACTAAACTGCTGTTCAAAGAAATCGTACCTTGAATCAGCTCCGGAGACTTCCTGGCTTCTTCCTGTGTCAGTGTATAGACCCTGCCGGAAGCTCTAGGTCTCGTCTCCTGCTGCTGCTGCTTTTGTGGACAATCCCTGGCTATATGTCCCGGCTTATTGCACACAAAACAGACAGGTAGTCTACTCGGGTCTGGCCTAAACGGAATTCCACTGCAAGATCTACCAGGGTGAATTGGCTTTTGGCAGCGCCAACAAGTCCTGCTTCCAGAAGAACTCTGGCCTCCTTGGCCCCCAGATTGATTTGGCCTCTTAGGATCCCCTCCGGAATATCCACTCTGATCCTTTCGCTTTTGTGCGGAGCTACCGCTCTCAAAACCACTACGATTCCCAGTCTGTGTTAACCAGCTTGTCAGACGTTTCTCGATGTATCGGCACTCCTCTGCCGCTTTGCTAAATTCGGTGAAGTGTTGGGAGATCAGCCTCTCCTTGAACTCAGGTCTCAGCCCCTCTATCATCATTTCTGAATTCCACTCATCATTGTCGTTCAGCTTGGCATATGATGAGTAGCGTGACAGTCGGATATACCGGGCTAGATAGTCATCAAAACTCTCCCGATCGTGCTGCTTGATGCTGAGAAACTCTTTCTCTTTCTCTCTCTTAATAGTCGGAGGAAAGTACTTCTTGTTAAATTCCTCTTGGAATAGTTCCCATGTGATTGGAGCATTCTTCCCCTTCAGGATGAGGTCCATACCTTTCCACCAGCGATCAGCATCACCTTCCAGCTTGTATATGGCTAACCGAGCTTTCACCTCATCTGGACATTGCAACATATCAAAGATCTTGTCCAAACGAGCTAACCAGTCTTCTGCTTGTTGAGGATCAAATTTCCCTTTGAACATAGGTGGCTGCTGTTTACTAAATCTACTCAGCCAAGCTTGGATATCCACCTCAGGCTCTGGTGGTAGATTTGCTAGCGGAGGTTCTTCATGAATTTCTTCGTAATTCCCCCACATGAACTCATCCATGCGATTCTCCAGGTGATCCTGCCTCTGCTGTACCCCCTGGAGGTCAACTCTTATCTCATTCATGGTTTGTTGTTGTTGTTCCAATAAATCCAGGATTCGCTGCTGGATAGGGTCAGGCCTTGGTTCTCCCTCATTGGTATCATGTCTACCACGCCCTCGGCCTCGGCCTCTACCTCGGCCTCTACCACCTTCTCCTGGTTGTACCATCTCCATAACTCACTATTTCCCTGCCGTCATGCAAACAAAACCATATCAGTATACTATTCTGATAATGCCAGAACCACTTATTAAACTCTACCAGAACCGCTTATGGGCTCTGATACCAAAAATGTCAACACCCGTTTCCATTTCGATATACACAGAGTAATAGAGACCAAGTTCCACAGGCATACAGAAGAGTACATATATACTGATAAAAGTATTTGTTTACAGTCCAAAGTCAACCCTACAGAATGCGACACTATACACCACTATTACAAAATATCCAAAAGTATTTTAGACATAGACTATCTATAACCACGAACTTTGTATTTGCCTTGAGGCACATGCCAGTCACTTCCCTTCGTCTACATTCTTGCCTTTTGATCCACTGGCGCCCGCTGAGATGTTTGGTTTAGAAAAAGGGGTGAGATTCTGAAGAATCTCAGTAGAAACATGCTATCGTTCATAGAAAATGCGAAAAGTAAATATGATATATGCCATGTATGCACCAATTAATGAACAATATAAACATATCATCTGCATGTATACATAAGTAGGGCCAAGCCCCACTATTCTGCACCGGTTGGTCTTCCGCCAACTCCAGTGTAAGTGCCTCTAGCACTACTGGCCCCTCTCTGGGCAAAACATGTTGATTAATAAAGCACATTTACAAACATTGGCATTCACACAATCATATAACTATGGCATAATGTATGAAGGATAATGTCCCTACCTCGAAGTGCTATCAACCCCTTTCTGTGTGCCTCGTAAATCGTGTTGACTTTCGGCTCCCGATTCGGTCCTAAAATATTAAATGTACAAGAAATAGGTCATAACCTATCCAAGTATCATTTTAAACTCTTCCATAGTGTTTCTTGTAGTTATATTAGCCTATGGTGAAAATTTACCAAAATGCCCCCGGGACCCCGGCCCGGCCCCGCCGTACCCGGCCCGATGGCACGTTTTTCCAAATTTTTGACTAGGGCTATCCTGACGTATTTTCGTCCAAGGAATCCATTTCCGGACTCAAAATTACCAAATTCAATTTCAAATTACGAAATTGCCCTTGGTAGCCCTACTTTTAGGGTTTTAAGGGCGTTTCCGTAATTATGCTTTCTCAGCCTTTTCTGAAAAAGTGCCCAACTGTAACCCCACCTATTTTCGCCCTCTGAATCCAATGGAATCATCAAATCATTGAAAATCCAACTCTAAGGCCCATTTACAATGCTGACCGAAATATATAAGTTTTAAGGGGAAAATTGGGGTTTTTCGGTTTCGGCTCCGTAAACACGTTCCTTTCTACTCCTAACCACTTTATTGACTATTCCATTAGGTTACAACTACCATTTAGTATCAATTTGGGCAGCATAACAGCCCCACATACCCATTTCCAAAAATTAAAACCAATGGCAATCCGGCGAAATTTCACCGATTAAATTGCCCACAGCAGCTAGAATAGTCAATATACGAAGGTTTGGAAGTTACCTCAAGCTCCAACAAGATTTTCCCAAAAATGGCAGAAAACCCTAACTCCTTGAACACCCAAATTTGAGCTCCACAAACCTTGAAGAACGTAGAAGGATAGCTTAGGAGCGGAGTTATACGCGTTAGGTAAGAATTTACCGAAGAAATTGCCTTACCTCGCGAGTTCTCTTCTCTTTCTTCCTCCAAGAGCTCTCAACGTTTTTTTCACCTTTGCTCCAGCTGAATACGTCGGTTTAGAGCTGATATGAAGAGGATGATGTTACTTTATCTTATATATTGCATAACATGTAATTATTTATTAATTTTCCAAAAATTCAAAAACTAGTTTTTATGTACATAAACTTATGTACATGTAATCATACCCATTAAGTCCAACCAATATTTCCTTCTCCATGCCACATGTAGGAGACTCCTAGGGGTCCCTCCCTATGGTCTCAATTGGCTTCACAACTTGTTCCGGTTACGTATACACGTAAAGTCCCAATTTTGGTCAAAATTGCATTTTTTTGCTCAAATTTTCATAAATTCATATTAAATTGAACAAAATATTCTAAATATATTTTTAACCTTTATTTTCCTTAATTAATTGAAATTAACTTCAATTAATTGGAAAATAATTTATTTTGTGCTATTTTGGCAAAATTACGATTTTGCCATTACCTTTCTAATCCAATTTCTTCTCTTATTTTTCTTTGGCCAATTTCCATCTATTTTTGGACCAAATATTTTCTCTAATATTCCTTCATTTTTGGACCTTAATATTGGGCTTTTTAAATTACCCAAATTAATTCCATAATTATTTTTTGCCCAATTTCCCATGAAATTGAACATTTATGAAATTCATAAATTCCAAATTCATGAATATTCACCATTTGATTGAATTTCTCAAATAATTACAATATATTTGGTGAATATAAAATTTGGGATGTTACAAACACTCTTTCTCTTGCAGGACGACATACTTTGGCTTCTTCAGTCACAGCAGCTATTTCGATGTATACCATGCAAACTACTTTGCTTCCTCCTACCACGTGTGCAAAGTTGGAGAAGTGCAACAGGGATTTTGTGTGGGGTTCTATAGTAGCAAGGAAGAAGATTCATCCTGTGGCATAGAAGAATGTGTGCAAGAGTAAGGCTAGAGGTGGCTTAGACTTGCGACATGTGGCCAAACAAAATCAAGCATTTCACATGAAACTGGGCTGGAGTTTGATTAAGCGGTGTGATGCTCTATGGGTGCAAGTGATATGAAGCAAGTACAAGTGTGGAAGTGATTTGATTCCTAATATTGATAGTAGGAAAAAGGGCTCGAATGTTTGGTCAGGAATAAAATCAGCTTGGGAAGCCACTGAATCGAATCTAACCAGGAGTATGGATAACATGGAGGTTTGTTGGAAAGGCACAAAGGATGGAACATTTAACATTAAATCTGCCTATGAGAGTCTAAACAATTTTCGAGGCCCTTGAGATAATATGTGGAGTAAGATATGGAAGCTTATGGTGCCACAAAGGTGTAAGACGTTCATATGGTTGCTTTATCATGATCAGTTGCTAACACATAAGGCCTGTTTCAAATGAAATATTACTCCAAGCAGTGTTTGTGATCTTTGCAGCACCCTAGTGGAGTCATGTCTCCATGCTCTCAGAGACTGTGATAAAGCCCGGGCCTACTAGAGGTAGGTGTTGTCGTCTCAGTTTGCTTGGAGGTTTTTTAATGTCAAGCGCTAGGAATGGGTTGGTTTCAATCTGTCAACTAAAGCTTTTAAATATGTAATGGGATGGCTGAATGTGTTTGCTACTTTATGATGGTTGCTCTGGAGGAAAAGGAACACATGCATTTTTTAGAATTAGACTTTAACTAACAAATCCATTTTTATCCAATCTATGGCATGTCTATCTTCTCTTTATGAAACCTACCATAAATTGGGAGGGATACGTTTCCAGGAAACGTCTCATGTCATGACCACTCATAGATGGATGCCTCTGACTCCTGAGAGGGTTAAGCTAAATGTGGATGGTGCGTTCTCGGGATCAGCTGCTTTGATAGGGTGTAGGGGTCTGCTGAGAGATTTAGAGGGGAGGAGTATTGCTGGTTTCTTTTACAGTTCTCATGGTGGTGATAGTTTCTCAGCTGAACTTTGGTCATGCTTACTGGGGCTCAAGCTGGCTTGGGAGATTGGTGAACGGAGTGTCATTCTGGAAAGTAATTCACTTGAAGTGGTGAACATTCTCTCTACAGGTTGTGTTGATTCACATGACGACGGTCAGCTGATCTACGAGGTTAGGGACTGGTTGGCCTGGGATTGGAGAGTTGATGTTATGCATGTGTCTCGAGAGGCCAATGAGGCAGTAGACTTCTTGGCTAAGACTTCCCTATCATGGATGCCAGGTTGGCATGGGTTTCACAAAGCTTCATGGAGATGGACCCTTTCTTGCTGAAGGATAACATGTAGATTGTAATGCTGGACAATGATCGTGCTTAAATGCGTCTATGTATCAAAAAAGAAAAAAAAAAAAAAAAGCAAATATCAAAAGGTGAGGGGAAAGAGGCAAAATCTAACCAAGTCAAGCTTGAATTGACTTGGTCTTGAGATATTCGCGGGAATATTTGCTTCCAGATATTCTCTAATTAGATATTTATATATGGCATTCTCCTTTAGTTTGATTGTCTTGTGAAATCATCTTCTTACCCTTAATTAATGCTGAGCCACATTTTCATGCAACAGGGCCATGAAAGACTAGCAACTTAAGCTTAAATGATGGTTTTAGGCCCAACTGAAGAGTACCTATGATAAATTTGCAAATATGGGCCCTAATCACACTGCACATTAGCTCAAATGCAGTCTTAAAGCCTTGAACTTCTTGGATTCTCCATTACCTAGGTTTTTCAACCCATATGGGCTCTAAAGCCCACTTTCTCTAGTTCCATAATCCTCTTGGAGAAGTATTTTGGGCTTATTTGTCTTTTACCGTTAATTTCTTAATTTCCCTATAATGATTATAATAAGAATACTGTCATGAAAATCAATTTAATTTAGAAAAAAAAATCATAAAAACATGAAAATTATACCTTTTTACTCTTATTTAAATTTAATAGTTTAAAATTAATTTATTAAAAATTTCTGCAAATAAATCAACCGATATAATAAAAGTCCAATACATATATATATACACACACTAAAATAGGAATTCATCACTCTTGCATGTTATTGAATATAACTCCCATGTTGTCCATGTTTCTTATTCTTTGAATCTTGCTTAGTATGAAAAAATTATATACCTGCCATATAATTTATTGGAGACGTCTATACTTATTATTCTCTAATAAAAAAAACATGATGAACTATAACATAAAAAATTACATTTAAAATTTTGTTCTAAGTTTAAATGAGGAATTTATTCAGATTTTTTTTTTTAAAAAAAAAGTACATTCAATTTTGAAAAATTAACACGCGCTTTTGTATTCGAGCCGACAATCTTGATTTTCATTACGGATCTAGAGGTGAAACTCAGAGGCCCCATCTGAGAAGGAGATCTCAATGCTCAATAGTCAATAATTAAGAGATACATGTAAAACATCATTGAATATTTTACACAAAAACAATACAGTCTGGTTTTGCAAAATATATTTGCAATTCCAGCTCTAAATTAACAAGAAACTTCATGGAAAATCATACTTCATGCATCACCTTTGGTTTGATATCGTTGTATACTTGTATTCAATTTGTTGCACTTGCACTTGGCATGGTTGCGACGCATGAGTGAATTCATTTATTTCAATTAATTTAATTCTTACAAATTTTCCTTTTTTATGCATCATCTTTTTGTTGCCCAATTCTAATTACGGATCACGTTGGCTGTTATAGAACATTGCCATGGGAACTCCTAGAAAAAGTGAGATCTTGAAAGGGGAAGGTTAGATTCTGATTAAACTTTTGTTTCAATAATCTTTTATTTCAATTTTTTATGGAAGAGACATTTGGGGGTTTTTTTTTTCTATTTTTTTATGTTTGAATTTTATAGAATAATTTTCAAAACAAATTTTGAAAACAAAATATTTTAAAAAATAATATGTTTGAATCATTAATTTGAAAAATTATCTAAAATGGCGAAGTAAAAAGGGAAAATATGATTTTCTTTATCAGCAAATTGTCCTTAATGAAAGTACAGTGTTCTTGGAGAATAAAGGGTAATAAAACATAAAAAGGAAGTCCTGAAACACATTTTCAAACAATTTTTTGCATTTAAAAAAAAAACTATTTCAAAAACAAGAAATCAAATAAGCCATTAATTTCTACACCGAATAACATTTTCACCAATCAATTTTTCATGTTCATACAGTTTTCAAAAAGATCATAATAAATAGTAGATAAAATTATTGAAATTTAAACTACAAATCTACAATTGTACTACTTTTCAAGGGGGGAAAAGAAAATACGAGCAAGAAAAAACAAGGTTTATGTGATAAATATTTTTTATTTATTAATTATATTAGATAAGTTTGATTTTGAGAATTCTCTAGGATTACAACAAGTTCTACGATAGAAAAAAAAAATTGCATATTACTTGGTATTATTTATAAGTTCATTTTGACAAAAAATTTTGGTCCTTATTATAAGTTTTTTTTTTCAGAGTAATAAATGCATTTTATACTTTTTTACCCCACTAATTGTAATAAATAAAAAGAATTAATTCATATTGATTTTTGGAATCAATTTTAAATAAGGGAAAAATTGAAAATTTAGCCCATAGTTAATGAATTAAGTAGGTGAAATTGAAAACTTAAATTATAATTAATGAGTTAATTAACTCTCAATGATATGTGAAAATTAGTGAATTTGAATTTATATATAAAATCAAAGTGGTACATAATAATAATTATTTATAGATTGCTTTAATAAATTGAGGGGAGAGTTAAATTTTAGACGAAATGCTTCGCTTTGGCCGTATCATCTGTCAATCAACATCACCAATCAACATTTTATCCCTAGAGAAGGGAGTATACAAATACCGCATCTCGAGAACTCGCAACGCCAAAGCATCAATGAAGAATGACCCAGAAGGCTACGAGGAAGACTGGTAACATTTTATCCCTGTAAGTTACGTAATTGGTCCACTTAAACATTCTAATTGTCGTCCTAATCAGCTTCGTAGTCATATTGTAATTGATCATTTAATTTATCGTTTAATCATACGCCACGTAATCTCTCTTTTCTCCATGATTGAAGATAGCATTGATGCGTTGGCCAAAAAACAGAAAAGAAAACGGAATTAGCGTTGATGCATGACAGCAGGGGTGGGTATGGGTTGGGTTGGGCAGGGCGAGACCCCTACCTGATACCCTGCCCGAAGAATGAATAGGCTGTATTTTGCAGCCTGATGTCTAGCCCTGCCCATTAAAAGCCCTAATCATTTTGAGCTGGGTAAGGGTGGGTTTCCATGTCCAAGTGATAACACTTTATCTTGTCCACTTATGAAAAAAAAAATTCCTTATGAATTTCATAAACATTCCTGTAATTATTAACACTATATGTCTTAACTTCACCCTAAGTAATATAAACTTCAAATACATTCGATGATTTCACATCTTGGGATATTTCAAAATAAGTCTACAATTTGAGTCTTGAAATTTAAAAAATATCATATGTCTTAACAAATATCCATACTTTAAAAATTAAACAACATCTACAATCCATTATAAATAAGAAAACAAAATGATTGTAATTAAAGACGCGAAGTCAAAAAAATTTGCATCAATTCAATGTCCCAAAAGTTGATCAAATGATGAAGCATCTAGAAAGAAAATAAAAAGTAACTATAATTTAATACATCACAAAATATATATATGAAATAATATTTAATTGATAAGAAATTTTATATTTTAAATAAATGAAAATAATTTTCAGGGCAGGGCCAAATGGGCAAGGCTCCTCTTGCCCGATGCCCGGTTATTAGCCCGCCCAAAGCTACCCAAAATTTTTTCAAGTCACTTTGTTAGGGCTGGGTTGGACAATTTTTTACAGGGTCAGGGTGGACACACCGGGTTACTGGGCACCATGCTCACCCCTATATGACAGGGGTGTGTGCTGGGGAAAAAAATGACCCCGTTGTGTGTGTGTGGGGGGGGGGGGGGCGGGGGTGGGGGGGTTGGTTGTGTGGTTCTCATCATGGTGATAGAATCCGGGCCTGGACCAAAAGGCAATCAATAAATCGGTTCGGTCCGGATTTTTTTTTTTGAAATCTATTTTTTAAAATATTTTTTTAGAATTTCATATTAATAAATTTAAAATCTTCAATATTTCATAAGTTTGGTCTTGAGTTAGCTCTGGTTTGACTCTGATTTGACCCACTGACCCTTAATCCAGTACTCTGACTAGTACCATGATCGGTCCGGATTTAATTATTTGGTTCTCATATGATTTGCATACTTAGCCATTAAAACCTTCAATTTTTCACCAGTTTTATTTTAGATTAGTTTCGATTTGACTTTGATCTGATTTATTGACCCTTAACCCAATATTCCTATTGATTCAGTGACCGGTCCAGCTTTAATTACTTGATTCTCTTATGATTTGCATACATAGCCATTAATGCATGCTCGGTTTGGCATTGATTGGGCACCATTTTCGATTTATTATTTGTTCTCCTCTCCCTTGAAACTTGCACTCATATGACTATTTCACAATAATCAAACACATGGAATATATTGGATTATTAATATTCCCTCCGGTACTGTTTTATACGTGATTTTTTATCTCCGGGGTTTGTCCTTGATACCCCCTCTGATCCTGTTTTATAAGGGTTGGATAATTAAATTACACGGAAAAATAAAATAGTTATAATTAATTAAAAATAATAAGTATATTTAAAATAAATTTTTTCTTTCAAAGCATGCCCTTATTTATAAGGGGCAAGTAAGAAAGAGAAATATAGTGAATATATGTACTAACAATCTTTTAATTAATGTAATATATGTAATCCATGAAGGACAAAAATGGGAAAAAACTCATTAAATGTTGTCCGACTTTTATAAAAAAGATGAAGACAATTCAAATTTTGGCTCTTATAAAAATGATAAGAGGGAGCATAAGTAACTTTTTTTTGTGTCTCAAAATTTAAACTGTTTTTTTCTTTTCTACCATATATTAAATACTCATCTTTATACTTCCTTCGTTTCTTTTTATAAGAAATAACTACCACACATACCTCATTCCTTTTTATAAGAAAAATTTAGATAATGTCTTATTTTTTACTTCTTACTTTCCTATTTCCCCCTTATTTAATTACTCCATTTAATGTCAATATAATAAATCTTCACAACCCCCAAAAACCTATTAATTACTTCTACCTAAGGTTATTAAACCTGAATTGGCCACTGAACCAGTCAGGGTACTGGGTCAAGGGTCAATAGGTCAAACTGAAATTAACTCGGAGTCAACCCGAGACTAGACCGATGAGAAATAAAAAATTAAAAAATAATTTAATTTCTTATCACACCATCTATAATTCCAAATACTACATATAATTTCAACACATTAAATCACTACTTCACTAGCAAAATAATCATATACTTGTCAAATATCCTTTACAATTTACTTTATAGATTGACATTATACTATCATAGTATCATATACCACTCAGTGGCACTTGAATTTCTAATCAGTAATCACAAAATATTCATCGTAACAAAATATTAAAAAAAAGTATATGATAACAAAATATTCTCACATATATGATTAAATATTCCCACTAATCATAACATAATATTCCTACCTTCAATCACTAAACTAATCATCATCATCATGACAATCATCATTAACATCATTTAACTCCCTAGGTGTTGAGACATTAGGATGTGGAGCTACAGGAGGAAAAGTAAAAGAACTAAGAGCAACATGATCATCATTTAAAGATGGAGCTCCAACAACATCATTATCACCTATGTATGAAATGAATAGAATTATTAATAGTTATGTAAAAAACATAGTTATATTCTTGTGTGTATGAATATAATTTTAAATAATATAAGAGCTAATTAAAAACCTCTAAAATCCCTTACCATTTGTTCAAGTTGAAGATTTGTCGATTCTACATTATTAAATTCGCGAGTTGGATCTTCTACAAGCGCCCAAAAGTCTAGTTTATCAATTGATTCATAATCAATGGGATTATAATTCTCTTTCTTCTTTTTCAATTGATTCCTATAATGCCAACATGATAGCATATCAGCATTAATGAAATGTATATTACTATATTTAATTAAACTATAAAACAACCATTCAAAAGTCATGACTTTTAATATTATGGATTACCTAAACTTTAACCTTATAATATCCCAATTCGGGATTAAGAGCTAATGACTTTGAGATTAATTGTAAGTGTGTAATTAAGCACTTTTGGGATTAATGTGATGTGAATTTGGTATAAATGTGTGTGGTATTTAAGATCAAGGGTTGAGATTCATTGTTTATGGGTTGGAATCCTATGCTTTGCGGTTGTGTAAGCTCATTGTGGAAGTGAGTGGGATGGTGACAAGTGGCATTTTGGTGGACCATTGGAGGCACAAGAGGACAAAAATCTAATTCTCTCTCTCTCTTCTCTCTCCTATGTGTTTTGTGTGAGGAAGAGGGAAAAGTTGGTGCATCTTCATCATCATCATCATCTCACATCTCATCATCTCTCTCTCTTCTCTCCATTTCCGGCGCACAAGCAAGAAAAGAGGGAAGGAAAGCTTTGATTTTGGGTGAGTTGTGATCCTCCTATGCTCAAATCCTCTTCTCTAATGTTGTGCACCTCATTGAGAGCTTCATTGTGGTGTTTTCAGAATTTTGAATAGTGGAGGTTTGTGTGTTGGTTGAAATTTGAAAGTTGGAGAATCAATATTCTGGATTTGGCAAAGCAAAGAGGTAAGGATTTGTGCATTTTGATATATATTTTGTGATTTTGGATAAGTTTGGTAAATTTTGGAATTTTTCCTTGGTTATATGCCAAATGTTGAATGAATGAATTTCAAAATGATTGATGTTGGGATTAGTTCATTGTGAAGTCCTTTGAGTAGTTGATATGGTTTTGAAGTTTGGAATTGAGTTGAATGAAATTTGGATATTGTGTGTATCAAAGAGACCTAAGTGTTAATTGTGGTAAAAATGGTATTTAGGTGTTTTGGAAGTTGCCAAGGTGTTCCTTAGGCATAGTTAAGTGCGTTTGAGCTTTGTGAGAAGTTTGGGAACCATTAGGATTGTATTTGACCATCTGGTATTTTTCTGTCATTTGCTGCATTTCTGGTCTCTGATGAACAACACTCGAGTGAGGGAAGATCATGCTCGAGTGCTGCGTGTGTTTTCCTTTTTCTGCTTCGAGTTTTGCCTGGGTTCTATGAGTGGAGATTGAGTGCACTTCTGTAACCGCGAGTAAAGTTGGTGATCACTCGAGTGAGCAAGGGATTGCTCGAGTGATGGTGTGAGTCCAGAGTTAGGATCACTCTCGGGTCCTCACTCGATGGTCTTTTGTCAAGAGTGTGCTCTGACACTCGCAAGCACGGCCGTTTCACCCGAGCACCGTGGGGTATGCTCGAGTGAGCTTGTCCCTCTTAGGTAGCATGTGCTCTCGGGTTGTCACTCGTTGTGTTGTACCTTCGGGGACTCGAGCATATTTGGAGTCATCACCCGAGTGCAAAGTTTCATGCTCGAGTGATGAAGGCACTTTCTGGTCGTAATAGTTGCTCACTGTCAAACACTTGCGAGTGAGAGTCGTTCTCACTTGAGCACGAGTCGCTCATTACTCGAGTGAGGTCATCTTCACTCGAGTGATCCAGCCTAAAATCACTGTTTTGCCTTCCAAAAAGGGGTCTTCAGGGTAGCTTTTTCCAACGCTTTAGGCATATGTCTAGGCCTCTAATAGTCACCTAAAGAGTCTTAAATGATAACCAACTTAGAGTATTATGAAAATATACAGTTGGAAAAGAAATTGATTGGTTGTCCCTGATTTGGTATAGGATTTGATATTTGTCGCCCTCGTGAGCCTGCGGAGCCAAAGAAAGTAAGGAAAGATACAGGTAGTGACTCTTTCTTTATACCTTATGTGATACATTGTATGTGTGCTATATCATTGGTTTATGATGGATTTGAATGTTGCAAGATTTGTGAAATTGTGAAAGCGTCGCTATACCAATAGTCCCTGATTTGCTAATAACGGTTCGAGCAAGGGTTGTGTGCCTTCCCGACGATAAAAGGGGATGAGGTTAGGGTGTGATATATGTGATCATGTGAGCCGTAAGGCTATTCGTATTCACTGCCATACCAACAGTCCTTGAGTCGCTAACAATGGCTCGGGTTAGGACGGTGTGCCTTCCCGACGGTAAAAGGGGATGAATATGGAGTGCGATTTATGTGTTGCTGATATGTGATGATTTGTTTACATGCTATGTGATTACGTGTGGTATGAACGATTTGTTACTACTGTGATTCTTTAGAATCTCACTCTTTCCAAATGACTAACCTTTTCAGACAGGGCGAGTGGCTTGAAAGGGAAGCAAACAACCAGGAGTAGTTAGTATTACTCTGAGACTTTAGTGGTTGTTGGTTATCTATTTTGGTTTGGAATTACCATTTGTACATAAGATGTAAATGTTAAATTTTGGATATGTAAACCCCATTTTGGGAACTTTAAACCCATGTTGTATATATGCAAGTAACCCGGGGTTTGCCAGGATTTTAGTTACGCACTCTGATGTTTATTAATGTGATTTGGTTTCTCAAGTAATTATATTCAAATGTGAATGTGAGACCAGGATGAATTATGATTTTGAACCATTTTTTAGGAAACCGCATCTCTTAGGTGAGGGATTGTAATTTATCACGTTGTCTTATTGGTCTCTATTTCACTTAAATTTTATAATCTGAATGTAATTACGGTGAGGGGGTTACAAACCTCATATTATAGTTTGTGAAAACCAAATGATCAAGCCTTTAATGTTCCAATCTATTTCTTCTTTTAGTGTGGATACACTCAAATATGTTCAAATTTCTTTTACAACTAGAAGAAGAAATTTGGCTAAGAACACATATTGCAATTTATTGCAATTCCGGTACTAAACCCCCATAGTACAACCACCAGTCATCTACAAAATAAAATAAAAGACATTTAGTATGTATTAGTATTCATAATATGAGCTTTAAAATATGAAATTTAATATACTTATGAGGGACCAGTTTTTGGGCTATTTTTTCACATGAAACCTTGTCAACGGATCCTTTTATGTTCATGATAGATAGCAATTTGCTACATCATTGTAACATAATGATCAACATTGTCAGTGAGTTTGCCTCAAACAAATTGACCACAACATCCATTAGTCTATGCTTTCTAACAAAGTTAGAACTATACAAGAATGCAAGATTCAACATATATGTCGCTGCATGAAGTTCATTTTTCAATTGCTTGTCCAGATGACTTTGAATAATATTCTTGTAGGGCTTGCATAGTTCCTTCTTCCTTTGAAACATGTCCTTGATTATATTTTTAGCTCTTTGCATGCCTTCATAGATGTAAGGCATTGAAGGTTTCTCATCTGAATCAACAATCCTCAACAATCTTATCAACGAAGACACAAATCTCACTACTTCAAAGCAATTGCTTTAGAACCGATGATCTAGAATGATTGCACTGAAAGTTTTTCTAGCTTCAATGCTTGCTAATTTATAAGTTCACAAAATGCTGATCAACAACCAAAGCTTGTAAATCATGTTTGTATGAATATATGCTATAAAGGGTGATGAATGTGGTGGCAAATCTTGTTGCACCTAGATGAACAATTTCCTCTAACCCGTTCTTTTCCTTAACCATGACAAGAAGACCAAATGATTATATGCAAATATAGTCATTTTAGATGCATTCTTTTCAAGGTCTGACACATGAGGCATAGATGCAATATCTTTCAAAATAAGATTCAAACAGTGAGCTGTACAAGGTGACCAATAAATAGTTTTATATTTATTTTTTTATCAATCTATCACATGCCACATAGTTAGCAGCATTGTTAGTCAGCACATGGACTATATTCATAGGACCTATCCACTCAAAAACTTCTCTGAATAGTGAGAATAAAGCTGATATCTCTGTTGTGCTTTGATCAGATAGTCTAGACATGTTGTCCAAATTATAACTTGTACTTTTTGGATTCCTTTTTCCTGTTAAACTTTCTACTTCTAAGTTTATGTTTAAGGTTAAACCATCCACTTGTGTTGGATCCATATTCTCCCATTCTGTAAACAACAAATCATGTAAAGTCCATTTGTGTATGTAGTTTTGAATAGCACAACATGCCACCATTAAAAGACATTGTCTTGAAGTCTTGTATAATGGCATCAATTTCAGAATTGGAAATCAAGTTTTCAAAACTCCAAAATAGCATTCAATCATCATTCTTAATGAAGAATATCTATAATTAAAAATCTCTTTAGCATTTCTAGTTTGGTGACCTCTACCTTGATATTCTTGTGCATGATATCTTTCACCTCTATATGGTGGAAGAAAGCCACCAGTGCAAGAATATCTAGAGTTTACAAGATAAAATAGTGCTATAATAATTGCAAAACATTGATGTAGAAAAGGACAAATGGCATATAAGAAGGATTTTATTTTGAATTATACCTATGGGAGGCCATGGGAAATTCGCTTTAGGATTATTAATTGCATTTAACAAAAATTTTGTATCATGGGCACTACCATCCTATCCTGAATAAGCATAAGTGAACATCATATTAAAGTCACATATGCACATAATATTTTGTGTGATGATTGTCTTTCTTCCTCTAAAGGATGCTTGCTTTTCAGAAGGTACACAAGCACTTATATGTGTACCATCAATTGCACCTATACAATCCTACATTAGAAGCACACACAGTTATGAGAAAAAACTAATAATAACTAAGACATAAATATGAATAATTAAGATTGATACTCACCTTAAACCAAGAAAAGTACTTTGGGTTATTTCTAACATGCACAGGTGCCAACTTTGTTGTATCTCGTTTTATAAGCTCTTTTCCCAATTGACATACTAATCTTAACACTTCCTTAAAATAGCGAGAAACTATTTCGGTAGAATGTTGAAAATAATATGCAACTACCCTATGTCTAATATTATGACCTATAACATATAGGAATATGGCAACCTTTTGTTCTAACTTCACTTCTCTTGAATCTTCTAAATAACCTTTTGTCCTTAACTCATTGCAAAAACTAATAAAATATGCTTTTTCCATTCGCAAGAATTCATAACAAGTAGTTCCTGTTCCTCGCATAAGCTCGTTAGAAATTTCTTACCAGTAAGTACAAATTTATGAACTGGAATCTTATTAAGGAACTTATTTTCATATTCATTTATCATATTAATCAACATTAAATCTAAGAGCTCAAAGTCATCTTCACTTGATCCTAATAAAGATATAGATCCCTTAAGGTTGTCCATTTCACTACTTGATGAATTACCATCTACATCCATCCTGCATATCTATTTGAGCAAACTAAAGAAACATAACACCATAACTTCATTACAACGGTATACTAAAAAGACAGAAACAGAATAACACGACTTCATTACAAGAAACATTGCAATAACTTGTTTTGTTATTCTATATATGTTCTTTAGTCATTAGAAGAATTATAGAGACATAACCAAACCAGAAACAAAACTACAACACTGCTCTTAACTGTGAACAACAAGATGTTCAATAGTAACAAGCACAAAAATACAAACGGATAACTAACAAAATTCTTATTTTTCCAAGGAGAAAAGGAAACTCCCTTTGCTAGTATGTTATTACCAGAATCTAGATTCTGATAAGAAAACAAAGAAGGGAGAGAAGACAAAGTCAGTGGATATGCTAAAACAAACAAGATATCAATGATAAAAGCCATGGTCAAGTAAAAGAAAATGAAGAATAGATTACTAAAGAAATGAACACAATATGTCATCTTAAAAAAGAATACCCATTTTTCTGCCCATATTATTTTTCATGTTCAATCTCCTTTAATTAACACACTAATGTATATCTACATGTCCTAAAAAACTTCACTGCAAGTTATAATTGAAAGAAACCCCAAAAGATCAATAGAGTCAAATGACATAACTTTACAAAATGATAATATGTGACAAGATCATTCCAATGCTAGAGTTTGTTATAATATCCCAAATTTTGGGACTAAAGGCTAGACAATAAGCCTGAATAAGGTGGACTACTAAATCTAGTTCGGGAAGAGTCCTAAGAATGATAGGCGATAGAAAGACTCTCAGGGACTATGTGATTTGGCCCTAACGGGCAAATGATTCGTTATTTATAAGTAGTACGATTAAGTGTCAGTGCAGATGTGCATATGACACATATACGGTGCCACTTGGTTGGTAGAAAGATGCCACCCAACTATGTCATGAAGTGTGGGACAAGTTAATCGAGTATAGTATGCCAGTATGTGAGGCATATGGTGTTTTCAAGGTGGACCGGTATGCCCTGCGTTTTTTAAGAATACATCAGTATACCTTGTGTTTTAGGAAAAGACACTTGTTTGTAGTGCCATGTGGGGCCCACAAGCAGATAGTTAGTAATTCCTTGAGTTAGAGGCATGTAGCGCCGCCATCTGAGGGCTTTTAAAGACACTTGGCACGATCTTGAGGCTGTAGGGACACGTGGCGCAAAACTACGTGACTCTATATAATAAAGCAGCTTTAATAAAATAAAAGCAATGATTAAAGATAAAGTAGCTTTATTCAAGACACTTTTGACTTTTTTTACTAATGGATCAATAAGAAGTCATCACATGTCCAGAAAGTTGGGACAACTCACCGGTCTTCGGTTTGGTCATGTACACGACTTGCCTGGCATCAAATTTGAAAGCTAGATAAAATCATCGAACTCCTCCTTCCCTGATCAGTAAGTACGCCTAAGAGGAGAGAGAAGGAGAGGGACCTACTTTTTAAGACACATGTCACTTTGTGATTTGATCCTTGACATTTGGCACAACAAGAAGCAATCAAAGGTAAGATTTAATCTCATATCTCCATTCCTCATTAAAGTTTTAGCCAGGGGCCATAAGGAAGGGAAAAATCAGAAAAAATGGAGAGAAAATAGAAAGAAGAGAGAAGGTGTGTGAATAGTGAAGGTTCTTGAGCTTCGGAGCCAATTTCACCTTCTATTCGGCATTTCCAGCTTCTGGAGTCTTGTCTAATGTTATTCCTTTAGTGAGTGCAACATTTCTATGGTTTTGGAGTTTTGATCAGAGGTGTTTGGTTCCATCTACTTGAGAGAGGTGCTTTTGGAATCAAGAACTGATTATGGAATCAAATAGAGGTAGTATGAGCTTCGATTTGAACCAAACAACTTGTTGATTGGTTGAGTATTTTTTGAAATAGCTAACCCCTAAAGTTTCAGCAAGTGGGGGTTTAAGGTTTGATGTTCATTTGATGATGATTATGAGTTAGAAGAGGTCTTATGGTGTTGTATGATATTCTGGTTGATGAAATTAGAAGAATCCATTTTCGATAGAAGTTAGGGTCTGCACGGTTCTAGGTAGAATTTACGAAGGAAGTGGATTTTGATATTTCTAATCATTCTATTGTGCTCTACATGAAAAATTACGTGGAAAATAATTTGGTTATAATTTTTGGATAATTATACATAATTCTGAAATTTTTGGAAGTTGGATGATGTAATATCCCAATTTTTGATTAAGGGAAAATCATGATTATTGTGGATAATTATGAATTTAATTTGAATTATTATGTGTTTTATGGCAATATTAATTAATATGTCATAATTATTGAAAAATTGGAAGAATGGAATTATGGGCCATAAATTAGTAATTAATGGAGAAATTAATTACTAACTATGAGAGAATAATGAGATGTGTAATTAAAATGGCTAATGGAGGGATTAAGGTGATTAATTGGTTGATTTCCTTATGAGAGCCAATGAAATTCTGACACATGGCAAATTGGTTGGGTGAGAGAGGATGTAAGAAAAGTCAAATATGGCATTATTAAATCAGTTTTTCTCTCTCTTTCTTCCCTCCATTTTGCTGACAAGAGAGTATGGGAGGGTGTGTGCCATCATCATTTCATCTTCAACCTCCTTCTCTCTCTCATTTTCCTCTCTCATGCATCCTCCATTTCTGTAGAAGAAGAAGAAGAAGCTTGTGAAAAATGTGAGTATTTGACCCTCTTAATGGCCTCTAATGGAAAAATGTTCTTCTATAAAGTTGTTCCTTGTGTTGAGAGCTTCATTTTCATGGTTTTAGTTTGTCCATTTGATGGTGTTTAAGCTCTCACGAAATTCTTGACTTGGGTGAATCAAGAAACTCCTTTGGAAAAGTTATAGAGGTGAGTAAGACAAACCTTTCTATATAGGTTTTGTAGCCACTGGTTAAGTTTGAATTTTCTAGAATTTTTGGCCCATTTTCGAAAATGAGGGCCATTGGGAGTTTGGTATGTGTTTGGTATGGAATTGGTATGTTTGGAATGTATTTTGGATAGATAGAATTGATTGGGTTTGAAATTGTTAAGTTTGGAGAATTTGAGATTTTAGTGTTTAATGTTACCCAAAACCAAAGCATGATAATGGAATAGGATTTTGGTGATTTTGACATTCCCATTGGATTCCTTAAGTGATTTTGTGTGGGAATAAGCTTGGTTATTGATTTTGGAGTCATTGAACACTTTGATAGAAAATTGGAAAATCTGTCTTGTGTAAACTCTGTCTGGGCAGTCCGTTTACACGAGCGTTTTGAATGCCCAAATGGTGTTGGAAAATTCTGAAACTTTCCAGTCTTAAATTTCACATCTCAAGCTTCAAAATGGATACATATTTTGTGTCATTTCATTTAGTATTCTGGGAGATATGATTGTCCAAAGTTTGAGATGGAAACAGAACTCTGTTTTGGAGTAGTTTTTAGTTTTTGGTGATTCTGTATTTTTTTAGTTATTTCCAGTGATGGGCCATATTTTTCCTTGAGAGAGGACTTATATACCTTTCATTTGGCTTTGGAATCACCTCGTTTTGATTTTTCTAGGATTAGTTATGAATTTTGGAAGTTCAGCCAAGAATCAGGGAATTTCTTGGCCGCGGCTCAAACCTTTCTGGCCTAATTCTGGCCACGGCCCATGGGTGGCTGGCCGCGGCCAGTGGCCTTCTGACCATATTTTAGCCGCAGCCCAAGGAAGGGCTGGCCGCAGCCAACTCCTGTGTTCCAGCTCTTTAAGTTTTCGAAAGGAGATCTCTAACCTATTGTTTCCCAACCTTTTAGGGCCTTTGTTAGAGGCATTTGTGGTCTTTTAAGGGTCAATTATGATAACTAAATTTAAGTGTTTCAAGTTAAATAAGTCTTGGGATAGAATATAACTCTTCGTGCCTAATCATGATTCTAGGATACGACATTTGTGGTCTTTTAAGGGTCAATTATGATAACTAAATTTAAGTGTTTCAAGTTAAATAAGTCTTGGAATAGAATATAACTCTTCGTGTCTAATCATGATTCTAGGATACGACATTTGCCCTAGGCGGGAGAGATCGGTGCCAGAGTACGCCCGGAAGGATCAAGGTAGTGACTTTTCTCTCATGTTGTGTATGATGTTTTGGTATGCATAACTTATCATTGAACTGTGAACTGCATGTACCATGCTCCATTACAACGCAAGCAGGTCAGCGTGAGCTGTGTAGGGATTGACACTGGTCATCTCTAGGTCGGCCGTTAAACTGCCGTTGTAATCGACATGGAACTTTATGAATCCGACCCGTAGGGCGGCGTTTGTTAATCCAGCCGTGGGTTGTGAGTTTGAATCTTGCCTGTATGACTTGTGTGATGAAATGCTTTATATGAATCCTATCTGTGGTGAAATATATTGTGTGGATTGTTGTGATGCAATACAGCGTGAGCAATTCACGTGAGCAATCATAAGGGATGACATGTGTCATACTAACCATTGCTGTTGTAGTTGCCTTGTGTGGATAATGATTTGATTTCATGCCTTATTATTGTACATACTATGATTGATTTGACACTACGGGAATTCCTTAGAATCTCACTCTCCCAAAAATCATGTTTTAGACAGGGCAGAAGGATCAAAGGGAAAGCGAGCGACGAAGAGCGGATAGAGCTCCAGTTTAGAAGTATATTTTGGGTTATTGGTTATCATGTATATCTATTGGATGTTTTTGGGGAAACAATTGTAGATAATGGGATTGGTGGTATAGTTTTGTGTAATCCACAAGTTAAGGGTAATGAATTGTGGGCTTTGTGCCTTTGTAAAACCCTTATTAATTAATGGAACCCGAGTGTGTCGGGAATTTGCTTTATACTCTGATATTTGTGAATGAAATCAACTTGTATAGGCCATGTAGTATTGAAATGTGAATATGAGACTGTCATGAACAGATTTTGTAAGCCATGATTTTGGGAAGTTTGATTTTGTTTAAGTCTCAAAATCATCTAAGGTCTCTAATTCTACATCAATTACGTATTTATGAACTATTTCTCGGCCTTAATCATGAAGGGGGTTACAGATGACCTTGCTGCTAGGTTCATTTTTCTGAAGCAGAGTTGTTGTAACATGTTTTTCAGTAGTCAAACCTGGTCCAAACTTTATGAAATTTTATAGGATGAAAGTAAACAACCTAGACTTTAATTTGGTAGGTAATATGATACAATTGAACTAGTGGATTGAGAGATAAGATTTTCAAAGCTTGATGTTGATTCTGGAATGCAATATGTAGCAGATTGGGTTTGACGAATTTTCTAGAATTGTGTGGTTATAATTGGTTCTCTGTGATATTTTTCATTGAAATAGGATTAAACAAATTTTTGTAGAACTTAGAACTAATCCATTTGGATTTTTGATAATTAATTATGAATTTTCAAAGTTTGGTCAACAAAACTAGTAGATTGAATTAACCTACGAATTTATGGCAATTGTGTTAAATTGTCATAAGTATGGGGCCAACTATAAGAGACATGTCCTAAGACCAATGTAGCCACATTGGACATTCATTTATCATAGCTCTAATGTGTGATTATGTATATAGGGCTATGAGGTGATAAGAAAGAGGCAATGGAAGGTTACGCAAGTAACCTCAATGGTTGTAAGAAAAAGGTACAAGAGGAGGACATAAAACTAAAGGTAGTTAAACTCTCCTGACTTGCATGTATTTGATATGTGTTATTGCTTTGATGAATTGTTTAGAACATATATGAATGATTGAAACTCTGTTTGTACTTATGCTATGGTCATGAGTGTATTGTAAAGCATTGAGCATGCATATGTCATTATGTTGGCATAAATTGATATAAGCAAGCATATCATACACTAAGCATTATCTTGCAAGCATAGTTAGCATTGTTTACTACTAAGTTCAGTCCGAATCTTATCTTCCCCCAACCAACCATACTGGTGTGATGAAGTACAGAAAAGTACTTCAAGGATTTGCACAAGAGGGAACTATGGCAAAGAAGTGAAGATTGATTTGTTGTGTATTATTATATTAGACACTTTGGTAGCTCGGTATGGCTATACTATCTATATAAATATACAAATGAATGAACTAAGAATGAGCAGAGGAATAATTTGGCTAAATAAATAAGCAGTGAATCACTCTGGTTGAATTAAATAAAGATAAGAATAAATGAGTAGTAATGAAGTTGCAAACCATTGAATGACTTTCTGCAAGATTTTAGTAATGAATATTACTTTGTGATTTGAATTCACTGTGTAAAACTCATAAGATCGATTATAGAAAGTAAGGTGTTACATTTCTACTGGTGCAGTGAATGAAGATGGTATGTCTCACGGGCATCCCAGTACATTTCCCACATAAATTAGAAGGATTAAGGAATAATGAAATTGCTTGTATTGCCTTTTTATTTTAAATTAAATATACGTAATTATCATTTCTGGGCTTTTAGCCTCATCTTTATACCAAAAAAAAAAGATACAAGCTGAAGAAACACTCAACTTCTCAAAATGCTTGAAGGAGAACAAGTGAAGCTAAAGCTTGTCCCATCATACTAGAATTGAATAAGTCATGCTTATTGAATATTATGTGTGGCCCTTTTTTTTTTTAAACTTCTGCAATGCATGGGGCTCACATACAGTTAGCAATAAATTTGAGTATAATAAGACAAGCTCTTATAAAATATTGGGTTAAGAATAACTTAATAACTTAAGCAACAAGCATACTAGCATTAGGGTGTATATAAGAATGAAAAGCCAGGTCCACTAAATTCTAGCAAAGGGTTCAAAATTTGCTTATGTATCCACATGATATTATCAAGATAAGTTATAGAAAAGACATACATGTTAGATCTCATGTTTTGATGATAACAAAGAATATTATGAAAAAGATTTAATGAATAAATAAATTTGAACAAAGTAATAACAGGGAAAAGCATCACTTGAAGTAAGCATTGGAGTAAGAAGAAAGGCCAAGAGAAAAAGCTGAGAAACTTGATGAGAAGTAAGTTTTCTAAGGCATTACTCGAGTATGTACTCGAGTAATGAGACAAAACTTGAAGTTACCAGAGATACCTTCGAGTAACCTGCCAACAATACTTGAGTAAGTACTCGAGTAATAGTGTAAAAGTTTTCAAGTTGCTCTCGGCTTGCCAATGTTACTCGAGTAACTACTCGAGGAACCAGGTAAAAGTTTTCAAGTTACTCTCGGCCTGCCAATGATACTCGAGTTACTCTGTTTCAGAAAATGTGTTGCTCTTAGCATTTTGTACCCTGCCAACGTTACTCGAGTATGTACTCGAGTAACTCACTGTGTTAAGCCAAAACCTCAAGGTAGTACTCGAATAACTTTATCTATTTTTATCATACTTCACTCGAGGTGCTACTCAAGTTTGTAGGTATTTATTAATTCATTTTAAGTGGATTACTCGAGTATGTACTCGAGTATGCAGAGTTATTTTTTTAAGAAATACTTCAAGTCATTACCCGAGTAAGCTATGAACATAAATTGAGTTTACTCGAGTATGTACTTGAGTAACAAGTTAATCAAACTTGAAGTGCTCTCGGCCTTGAAATCTTGCCAACATTACTGGAGTAAAGCATCGAGTAACATAATTTTATTTGAAGGTTTACTCGAGTTGGTACCCGAGTAACCTATGAAGAAAAGAGTGCATTACTCGAGTAGGTACCCGAGTAAACATGCATTTTGTAACCCCGTCCGTAATTATATCCGAAATACGCGATTAAAATGAAATAGAGACCAATAATAATCAAAACTCATTTAAAATCCCATCCTTGAGATAACATTTACTAACCCATCACATGATGGGGTTTTCACGAATACTTTTTGAAATCATTTATAAACTTGATCTGATATTCACATTTCGAATACAATTACTACGCGAAGATAAATCACATTCATATAAATATCAGAGTGCACAATATAATCATCCTGGCAATCTCGGGTATATACCTTCGCTAAAGATACATAGGGCACAATTGCCCATTACAATTCT
Organism: Inga laurina; assembly: GCA_963855925.1. Taxonomy (NCBI): domain Eukaryota; kingdom Viridiplantae; phylum Streptophyta; class Magnoliopsida; order Fabales; family Fabaceae; genus Inga; species Inga laurina. The sequence goes on from OY979705.1 coordinate 39,667,203, forward strand.
TCAAATGGGGATTACACAATCTCATCTCGAAGGAGTCCTAGCCGCTCCCTCCACAAGCCACTTGCCCTGTCTAAATTTTTGGTAAGGGAGGGTGAGATTCGAGAGAATCTCAGTAGGAAACAGATACCATAATGCATGCATGATAGATGCTATGTGTATGACATGTTAGCTTTATCTAGATGCATGCCCCATAATGATATTTCTGCATGCTCAATATTTCATGTAACAAAAATATGGCCACAGTAAAACAGAAACAGAGCTTCATTTATTCAAATATGCTCTACACAATCAAGTAAAGCAATCACATACATCACTACACAAGCAAAGATATCAAATACATGCAAGTAAGGTAAGTCTCCTACCTCCAGTCTTTTCTCCTCGATTTGCGTGCCAGCAACTCGGGGTTTCACATTCGATCATACAATGTCAAATGTACCATTTAGACACTTCCATAGTATTTCTGGGGGGTTATATGAGGCTATATTGAAAATTTACTAAAATACCCCCGGGGACCCGGCCCGGCCCCGCCGTACCCGGTCCGGCTGTACTTTTCTTGAAATTTTGACATGGGCTATTCTAACATATTTTCATCCAAGGAATCCATTTCTGTACTCGGAATTATCAAATTCAATGTCAAATTACGAAATTGCCCTTGGCAGCCCTACTTTTAGGGTTTTAGGGGCGTTTCTGTAATTATGCTTTCTCGGCCTTTTCCAAAAAAGTGTCCAACTGTAACCCCACCTATTTTCGCCCACTGAATCCAATGGAATCATCAAATCATTGAAAATCCAACTCTAAGACCCATTTACAATACTGGCCGAAATATATGGGTTTTAAGGGGAAAATTGGGGTTTTTCGGTTTCGGCTCCGTAAACGTGTTCCTTTCCACTCCTAACCACTTTATTGACTATTCCATTAGGTTACAACTACCATTTAGTATCAATTTGGGCATCATAACAGCCCCTACAACCCATTTCCATAAATTAAAACCAACGGCAATCCGGCGAAATTTCACCGATTAAATTGCCCACAACAGCTAGAATAGTCAATATACAAGAGTTTGGAAGTTACCTCAAGCTCCTTCTGGCTTTTACCCAATATGTCTGAAAAACCCTAACTTTCCTAACCAAGATCTGAGCTTCAACAACCTTCAAGAACATAGAAGAGAAGCTTAAGAGTAGAGTTATACGCGTCAGGAGCTAAATTGCCGGAGAAATCGACTTACCTTGCGAGATTTCTCCTTCCTTCTCTCTATTTTTCTCTCAACTCCTCTCTCCATATTCAGCTGTGCAGCACGTCGGAAATGAGAGCTGAAGATGAGAAGATGTTTTAATTCCATGCTTATGTCATCTTGCCTTTTGATGATGTCATAATTCCCAAAATTGGCATTTTCGGATTTTCTGGCAGATTTTCTGCCCAATCTTTGAAAACTCATAACTAATTCTAGAAAAATTTAAATGAGGTGATTCTAAAGCCAAATGAAAGCTATTTAAGTCCTCTTTATAGGAAAAATATTTACCAATACTAGAAATCACCACAAAAATCCAGAATTACACAAATTTCATCACTGCCCCAAAACATAGTCCATTTTCGACCTCAAATGTTGGACAGTCATATCTCCCCGTTCCCAACATGAAATGGCACCAATTATATGTCCATTTTGAAGATTGGGATGTGAAATTTAAGACTGGAAAGTTTCATAATTTTCTGACATCATTTGCCTAGTAAAAATGTCCACACGAGAAGACTGCCCAAACAGAATTCACACTGGACAGCATTTCCAATTTTTGCAACCAATGTGTCCAATCCAATTTAAATCAATTCCAATGATTAAATACCACAACATGACACCATTTCCATCACAATATCCCATTCAATTCCTCCCTCTATTCTAAGTCAATTTGGACGTTAATCCACAATTGAACTCAAATACAGGGTTTTGGCGTTGCTCATAACACAAGCGACTACGATCCACTTTATATTCTCTAAAAGGGTTCATTAATCACTAACCACGTCCACTTTTGTAGTCATTAAACCCTAATCACAATTTGGGATCTTGCTAAACCGGGGCTTAGCAATCCACTAATCTCAGGCTTATTCTCTAAGCTCAAGTCTCAAAATTCGGGGTATTACACATTTCTAAAGGTTTGATATTTTGTTTATTCCATGCGCTACCCGAGTAATCTTATAGTTGTTTGTTGACTTGCAGTTCATCAAAGTTTTCACGATGATACTCGAGTAAACTTTAATGAATACTCGAGTAGCTACTCGAGTATACAAACCCAGAAATTCAGAAATCATTCCAACGTTCATTGTTTTGTTTCCTATTTGATTAACCTTTCATTATATTAGTATTCTTAGCATATCCACAGCTAAACAATGAAGAGATCTTACCAAATAAGGAAAGTCAAATGCAATGTTCAAATGTAACTGACCGCCACCTACCACAAACGTATGTTTTTCAAATACTGGAAAAGTCAATAGTGGCTGCGCATGCTCCAACGGGCATGAAGAAATATGTTCCAGCAATCATCACCAACGTATCTATATATATGGGAACATCCAAACAGAAAACGAGAACACACTCACGAACGTATCATCAAGTTCATTACTCTGTTTTATATTATACTTGTAATTCTATGCTTCAGTGATTCTTATTCACTCTGTGAGAGAGATATTTCATTCAAACTCAATAATTGGTATTGAGATAACTTAAGGTTGTGGAACCTTAAGTTGGGATTGGATTACAACTTGTAAGGGGGAGCGAGTGTCCAGGCGAAGGAACTTGCTTGTACTGAGGTGCCAAGAACCCACTGAATCTTGGAAGTTATAGTGAAACACTCAGAGAAGCTCTGAGGACTGGACGTAGGTCAAAGTGGTTGTGGCCGAACCAGTATAACTCTCGGTGTACACTTCGGTGATATTTCTCCTTACTCTTTCCTGTTTTTAATTTCACCGTCAAATTTTATATTTGCAACGAAATTTTTAATATCACCCAATTCACCCCCTCTCTTGGGTGAAACGCTTGCTCTAATAATACACACAAAATCAGAGTAGTAGAAATATGGTTCACAAGAATTATAATGAATAGTAAAAGATATGAAAATCCAGGCAGCAAAATAAGAGGGAGGAATCGAATGCATTATTCTAACCAATAAATCGATCATGTTATTTGGCCACAAGCAGAAAGCTAAAAATCCCGAAACCCAAAAGAAGGAGCTTCTAGCTTAGAGAACAGATAGCAGAAAGACACAGAGTAGTGATAGAGGGAGGGAGGTAAATGGAAGTAAGAAAGGATAAGCATGCAAGAACTAAGCTATAGATTCAGTCTTCTAGCATCCATTATACAAATCCCCTTTGTAGATTACCACTTTCAGCAACAATTAAGCATGCATGCATAGGAAAATGAACACATAAAGACACAAATACAATTAACAACAAACTATCCATTTAAGTATCAAACTTTAAGTCTAACATGATTTTTCTCAAGTTCTACAACCAAAATTGCTCTCTCAAGCATCATTCAATTGAACTAATCTAATCATGTGGTGATCAAGCACAAGATAGCATTAAGCATAGCAAAAAATCAGCGTACATTCTCAATAACTAACAAAAGCAAGATAATCTAGTAGATTTAATCCATGCAATAGGTAAAAGTAATCCTAAATGAGATTTTTAGTTACTTATAAGCAATGCAAACCAAAAATTGAACTTAAAACTCATCCATATTAGCAAAATAGGAAGAAAATATGGAATAACTAGAAAAAGCAAGAAAGACCCTTGAATTTCTCCAAAAATCTCCTCTAAGAGCCCCTAAATTCTCCAAGAGCTCTCTCATAAGTAGCCTCCTCTTGTTCTCAACCTCTCTTCTGTGCAAAATGCTCAGTTTTGACACCCATCTTAGGTTAAACGGCCCCCAGAATCATCACTTTTTCAAAACACATAACATCAATTTCGCACATTTACTGTCGGTTCGCTATCACAAATGCCATAATGAATTGTCAAATAGAAACAAATAGAAGTAGTGTTTTTTCATGTGGTTTTACTATGACTTTGGCTACAGTGAATACACGGCTAAAGGGTAGATAGAAAGGTCATCTTTTGAGGCAATTTCGCAATGGCTTGGCTATGACACTTCCACGGCAAATTCAAGCATCTCTTCTATAGTGTCCTTTTTCATCTTCCTCTTGTATTCCTTCTTTTCCTTCACAACTTCCCATGATCTTTAAGAGCTTTTATAACTTGTCATCTTCTACCTATAAGGAGGAGGACTTCTTGAGCTCTTTAACTCTTACAAATAATCATAACTAATTGCATTTAACTCATGGTTTGACAAAAGTTTGATTTTGCTTTTGTCATGTCACATTTTCTTCTATAATCTCTTCATATGCACAATTTAAACCCAAAAATAAGTAAAAGAGAAGAAAATATGCTAGAATATTCTTGATTTCTATGAGTTAACAACAATAAAAAATATAAGCAACAATAACAAGTCCTACAGAGTTTTGAAATTGTTTGGTAGAAGAAGATAGTTGAAATTGTAAACTTCATCCAAACTCAAAAAGTAAAAAGTAAAACTAAAAATCTAAGTTCTCAAAAGTGATATCAAAACCTGATATAGAAATCCTACTTCTAAGAGAGCAAGAATGACCTGATTGATGAAAAAAAAACCATAATTGTGCATCCTGCGTGCTTTTATTGAGGAAAAATAAACTCACACCATTTTAAAATCTGAAAGAAACACTGAAAGGACCAACAAATATGTGTGAAGTGTCAACTAAAGGCATTTTTGAAGAAGAAGAAGAAGAAAGAGAAGTCTCATTCACAATTAAACTTCAATACGAAATCTCCCCAAGGGAATTTACTAGCCCTTTCTTACTGATTCATGCCATGCTTATACACTTATACTGGCTTTTGATGTTCCAAAGGGTTAATGTTTCACTAGCTTTGTTTTATCATGCAAGTTTTTAGAAAAACGTTGAATCAACAAGAATCACACAAAAACAACATGGACTCATCGATTACTAACTGAGGAGAAAGAAATGAGAGATTAGAGAAGGCAAGCATCATATTGGAGGAAGAAGGGAGGATGAGCAAGCGTAGAAGAAGGTGAGCAAGAGCGTGAAGCTTCGACGGCCATTGTTCAAAGCGCTCACATGGTTATGGCCATAGAAGAAAAGTCGAGGTTAAAGAAAACTCAGGTTTAGGTTTATGATTTTTTAGAATAAGAAATACAGAAAAGAAAAATAGAAAACATATTGAAATTGTTTTCTGTTTCTATTTTTTTAAAAAAAAAAATTGGTTTTTTGTTTTCAAGAAAAATTGAGTAAAAACACTTCACTAAACAGGTTTTTTGTTTTTTATTTTTATTTTTATTTTTAAAGACAAGAAAATTGTTCTTAAAAGAGGTAATCAAATAGACCCTATATTTTTGTGCCTTAGATCCAATGCAAGTTTTAACCCATGGAGACATCCATATAATTTAGCACCGAGACAATCTCCCTCGTTCCATTTGAACATATATGCATGTATGAAGTTTTCTCCCTTGTCGTGAGGAATGCCACCACAAGCTATTCTAGGAACTAGATTAGAGAATGCTCTATTGATGTTGATCTTAATCCAACCTATAGGCAGTAGACTACATATTCATTCCATCGAGGATTGCTGGTACTAGATTTACAAAACCTGATTTGAGCTTTATGTAAGCTTTTTAACCCAGCTTGAACACTTGCTTGCAACATGGTGTTTGGAATGGATTTGCCTTCAAAAACAAAAACATTTTTGTGCCTCCATAGCCACTAACAAGTAATGGCAAAAATCTCCTTCCAATTCTTTGTATTTTGTTGTGGCTAGTTGATGGCAAATTCCATCAGAACCAATCTGAGAAATTAATCAATCTGCCATATAAATGGGTTCACCATTTCCTTCTAAAGTGTAGTTGCTCCCGGGAATTTTGAAGTACATGTTGGATATCCTCTTGTTCAACATTACAAATAGGGTAAGATGCATCACTTGTCAGACCACACAGGTGCTGAGAGGTGTTTGTGAGTAATCAATTATGAGCCACAATCTATAAGAACATCTTACAATGCTTAGTGTAATATCCCAAATTGTAATTAAGGGCTAATGGCTTCAAAGTGATGTAATTAATGATAATTAAACACTTTTGAAGTATATGTTGTGCAATGTGATATAAAGGCGATTATTAATGGTTTAATGAGTATTGTGCTAAACAGGGGTAAAACGGTAAATTTATCGATCGACTGGTAAGTTACTGGAGAGGAAACTCCTTGGTAATTATGATCAATGGCTAGGATTAAATGTTAAGAGGTGGAATCAAGTGTGTTGGAGAGTTTGTGAAATCATAGGAGGAAAGATGAGATGTTGCCATGTGTCCAAATGAGAGCCATTGGATGAGTCAAAATTTTCAAACTCTTCCTCTCTCCCTCTCAAGTCGGCTGTGTGTGTGTGTATAGGACATTGATCTAATATTTCTCATCTCTCTCCATTCTCTCCATTTTCGCTGAAGTTAAGCAAGAAAGAGAAAGAAAGGGTTTGAATTTTAGGTGAGTATTTAACTCTAAATGCTCACTTCACCTTTATTGATTTTGTTCAAATGGTTAAGAGCTCCCTTGCTACGTTTTCAGATTTGTGAAAAGTGGTGTTTGATTGTTAGACAAATCTGAAAGTTGGTGGAATCAAGGTGTTGATTTCAGCAAGTTTAAGAGGTAGGTTTATGATGAATTTTGGTATATATGTTATGATGTTTGCTTAATCAATGAGAATTTTGGAAATTTAACCTAATTATGATGTTAAGTGAAGGGTAGGTTTTGATTAGAGTGTCACTGTTCATTTGGTCAGTTGTGACACTTGGGAGTGATTAGAATTTGATTTGAAGTTGAATAAGGGAAATTTGTTAGAATGAAGTTTTGAGTGGTTTTATGATCTAGAGTGAGAATGTGTTGATTGGAGATGTTAAGGTGACATGTGGTGATTGTGGTAGAACATGCTCATGGATAATGAATATGGTCATTTTGATGGCTCCAATGTGTTCCTTGAGCTAAATTGTGTGAGAATAGTATGTGATTTGAAATTAGGGACCATTGGAAATCAATTGGCAAAATCTGGAAAATCTGAACAATGTAAGTCTGTTCTGGACAGTCAGATGGTGTGGACGTTTTGACTGGGCAAATGATGTTGAAAAATTATGAAACTTTCCAGTCTTAAATATCACATCTCAAGCTTCAAAATGGACATAAATTTTGTGTCATTTCGCTTTTTGAGCTGGGAGTTTGAACTGTCCAAAGTTTGACATCAAAGCTGGACCCTGTTTTGGTACAATGTTAGGTTTTTGGTAAATCTGGACTTTTGTGGTGATTTCTAGTTATGGCCAATATTTTTCCTTGAAAGAGGACTTAAATAGCTTTCATTTGGCTTGGGAATCACCTTATTTTGATTTTTTCTGAATTAGTTATGATTTTTGGAAGTTCAGCCAGAAACTGGATTTTCTTGGGCCGCGGCCCGTGGATTCTGAGCGTCTCTGGACAGTTTTGGGCCGCGGCCCATGGATTTTGGGCTGCAGCCCAAATGTTTCTGAGCAGTTTTGGGCCGCAGCCCATGGATTTTGGGCCACGGCCCAACCACAAAAATCTGTGTTTTGCACTTTTCAAAGGTGGTTTTTGGTATAGCCTTTCCCAACCTTTTAGGTATATGTTTAGGCTTCTAATAGCCACCTAAATAGTCTAAATGATAACCAACTTAAGTACTATGGAATTAAGAACTTGGAAAAGAGATTGATTTATTGTCCCTAATTTGGTTTATAGGATCTGACATTTGCCGTCCTCGTGAGCCCACTGAGCCAGCAAACGTCAGGAAGGAACGAGGTAGTAACTTTTCTTTCATACCATATGTAATGCATTGTATGTGTGTATTATCATTGATTTGTGATAAACTCGTATGCTACGACATTGTGAATATGTGTAAACACCGTCATACCAATAGTCCCTGAGTAGCTAACAACAGATCGGGCAAGGGTTGTATGCCTTCCCGGAGGAGAAAGGGGATGAGGATGAGGTGTGATATATGTGATTATGTGGGCCGAAAGGCTATTTGTGAAGGCCGATGGGCCATTTGTGAAAGCCAGATAGCTATATGAGCTATAAGGCTATGTGTATGCACTGCCACGCCAATAGTCCCTGAGTAGCTAACAACGGTTCGGGTTAGGACAGTGTGCCTTCCCGGCGGAGAAAGGGGATGAGGGTGGAGTGTGATTTGTGCTGCTGCTGTATGATGATTTGCTTACATGCTGTGTGCTTATGTGTGGTATAAACGTTTTGTTACTACTGGGATTCTTTTGAATCTCATTCTTTCCTTTAACTAACCTTTCAGACAGGGCGAGTGGCTCTAAGGAGAAGCGTATGACCCGGAGCAGTTAGAACCCTATAGGGACATTTACTTTTGGATGTGTTGGTTAAACCTGTTGGATAGGAATCTTGTAAATTATTTTTGGGCTGTATTTAGTAACAGATCATAGTTGTGTAATCCCCTATATGGGAATTTTAAACCTTCTAGTGAATGAATGGAACCCGGGAGTTGCCGGGATTGTTATTAGATATTCTGATATGAATGAATGTAAATTAACTGCACAGGTGATTATATTCGATAATTGAATTTGAGACCGAAGTAGGAAAGAAGTTTTGAAAATTTTGTAAAGTCCCTACCATAAAAGGGAGTTTTAAACGAGTTTTGAACTATTCGACGGTCTCTAAACCAACTTAATTAAGTGATATCGAATTATAATTACGTGTTTATAAGCAGGGGGTTACACTTAGGGACTTTAATTTCCCAGAGCCTCCCCCACAATTGGCTAATCTCTTCATTCACATTCTTCAAAGTATTATAAACCCACTTCACTGATAAAAGGCCATTCTTGCTTTACTTCCAATGTAGGTGCCCAACATCTAAAACTTTCATACCCTTATATATTTTATCCCATGTTCGCTTGATCTCATTCCATAAGTTGGACCCTGGTTTCTCCTTGTCAATTCTTGGGACCATCTCAGTGATACATTTGTACTTGTTCCAAACTACCTTGACCTAGAAATCATCCTTACAAGTTGATAGGTTCCAACTAATTTTCATGAGATGGGCATGATTTTGGTATTTCCCATGTCGATGTGTAATATCCCAATTTTTGATTAAGGGCTAATGACAATTATTATGGATAATTGTGAATTAAAGTGTAATATTATGTGTTTTATGGAAATATAAATTAATATATCATAATTGATGGAAAAATTGGAATAATGGAATTTTTGGCCATGAGTTGGTACTTAAGGGAGAAATTAATTACTAGCTAAGAGGAAAATGAGAAGTGTGATTAAATGGCTAATGGAGGGATTAAGTGGCTAATTAGGTGTTTACCTTTATGAGAGCCAATGATAGTGTGACACTTGGCAAGCTCACATGTGGGGAGAGTATGGGGAAAGTTAAATGGAGTTTTTAATTTTTTTTTCTCTCTCCTCCCCTCTCCTTGTTTTTGGTTGTGGCAGCATGGGTGAGAGAGAATAATCATTTTCTCTTCTTCCTTAAGCACTCATCCCTCTCTTCTCTCTCCAAAACCGTCAGCCATTGTTGGCCAAGAAAGAAAAAGTTAAAGCTTGTGATTTGGGTAGGTAAATGACCTCCATTGCTCAAATTCTTTTCTTTAATGTTGCTCCTTGGGTTAAGAGCTTCATTTTGATGTGTATAGTTTGGCCATTAGTGTTAGTTTGAGCTCCCACGAAATTTGAAGATTTGAGAATCAAAGAACCTCTTTGGCAAAGTAAAAGAGGTAAGTGAGACTAATCTATTTATCTAAGTTTTATGCCAAATGGTTTAGTTTGGTATTTTTGGAAATTTTGGCCTTTAATCAGAAAATGAGAGTCATTGGGCTTTTGGCATGTTTGTGGTATAATAATGGTATGTTAGTATTAGTTTTGGGATAGATAGATTGATTTGGGATTGAAATGGTATGTTTGTATAATTTTGGAATTTGGATGATTATGTTGCCCAAAACCAAAGTATGATAATAGAGTAGGATTTAGATAATTCTGATGATTCCATTGAATTCCTTAGGTGTTTTTGTGTAGGAATAGCTTTGGTAGAAGTTTTGAGTCCGTTGGGAACACTTGGGCAATTGTTGGGAAGAGTTGTCAATTTTCCTGCATTTTCTGGTTTCTGATAAAATCACTTGAGTGAGAGTGAGTTTACTCGAGTGAGGGAAGAACATCACTCGAGTGAGGGTAGGATCACTCAAGTGCGTTAGTGTATTTTCCCCTCTGGGCTTCGGTTTTCATGTTACACTTCCGGATGAGAGGCAAGAGTGTTGCTTTACTTGCAAGTGCTATGGGTTCTTACTCCAGTGAGCCTCCTCTCACTCGAGTGAAAGTGTATTTGACACCATGAACTCTCGTCTCGGGTTGTCACTCATGTTCAAAATTCATGAGTGCGCTTTAACACTTGCAAGTGTTAAGTTCTTACTCGAGTGAGATCTTCTTCACTCGAGTGATCCTTTTCTTTAAAAGTTCTTGCACTCTCAAGCAAACACTTTCTGTCCTCACTTTCTAGCACTTGAGGTAAAGTCTATACCATCACTCGAGTGAGGCCTTCTTTACTCGAGTGTCCGTACCAACACTCGAGTGAGGCCATCTTCACTCGAGTACAGTAGTGAAAAATCAGTTTTTGTGCTTCCAAAAGGGGATCTTTGGGATAGTTCTTCCAACCATTTAGGAGTTTTGTTAGGGGTATTTAATGACTCTAAAAGAGCAATAATGATAACCAATTAAGTATTAAGAAGTCATTGAGGATTGGAATAGAGAATTGACTCTTTGTCCCTAATTATGAATATAGGATTTGACATTTTCCCTACTCGGGAGATATCGGTGCTAGGACATACAAGGAAGGATCAAGGTAGTGACTTTTCTCTCATGTTGTGTATGATACTTGGTATGCATGTTTATTATTGTGAATGTGTTATCGGCCATAGGGCATTACAGCGCGAGCAATTTAGCGTGAGTCGTCGTAGGGGGTAATGCTCATGATACCTACCCCGGCCGTTGTATCTGCCATTGTAAGTGCCGAGGTTGCGTTGTGGAATCGTGGATTTCTGTTTGAGTATCCAGCATGTGGGGCTGTGTGTTGTGAAATGTTTTATATAGATCCCGGCCTGTGGGGTTGTATGTTATGATATGTTCATGTGGATGTGCAATACAACAAGCAGTTCAGTGTGAGCCGTCATAGGGGGTGATGCTCATGATACCTACCCCGGCCGTTGCAACTGTTGGTGCGATTGCTGTGTGTTGTGGATGATTTACTTTCATGCTTTAATGTTATGCATATTATGAGTGATTTGTTACTACGAGGATTCTTTAGAATCTCACTCTCCCGAAAACACAAATTTTTAGACAGGGCTAAAGCATATAAGGGAAAGCGAGCGACAAAGAGCAGTTAGGGCTCCGGTTTAAGAGTTTTACTTTGGTTATCATGTAAAAATCATTCGGATATATTTTTGGTAAACAATTATATATATTTTGGATTAATGTATAGTTTTGTGTAATCCACAAGAAAAAGGGAAAAAGTTTATGGCATTTGTGCCTCTGTATAACCCTTATTTATGGAATGGAACCCGAGTATGTCGGGAATTTCCATTATACTTTGATATGTATGAATGGAATCAACGCGTACAGGCCATTTATGTATTGAAATGTGAATATGAGACCACTGTGAACAGGTTTTGAAAAAGTTTGTGAAAACCCTGATTTTGGGAAATTTACTATCTTTAAGTCCCAAATCGTCTATGGTATCTAATTCCACATTAATTACATTTTTATGAACTAATATCAGCCTTGATCGTGAAGGGGGTTACATGATGTCCCAACTCACCTTTCCTCTTAGGTTCGTAGATAGCATCCCATACAACTAATGAAACTTTCTTTTAATCTTTTATATTTCCCAATAGAAATTGTCGATTACATTTATCTAGATAATCACATATGCTTATAGGAAAAAGAGAAGTTTGCATGACAAAACCCATAATTGCTGAGGTCACTAATGAGATCAGAGTGGTTCTCCCTACAAAAGATAAAGAGTTTGCTTTCCATTTAGATAGACGTGTCTTCACCTTATCTACTAGGTATTGATAGGAGTCTTTGATTACTCTCTGATGATGAAGAGAAACTCCTAAATACTTACCCAAATCACCAGTTATAGAAAAATCAAGTACCGAGCAAATCTCTCCGCACTGTTATGATTAACATTATTTGAAAAGAGCACTATAGTCTTCTTATGGTTAACTTTAAGTTATAAGAATTAACAAAAGCTTTGTAAGCAGTATTAATCATAATGGCCTGCTCAATGGAGGCTTTCACAAATAACACAATGTCATCTACAAAGGAAAGATGGGAAATAGGTGGGCCACTCTATGTCAGATAGATGGTTTCCATGCTAGACAAATGGGTCCCCTTGCCTTGCCCCTCTAAAGGGTTGGAAGAGCTTTGCTTTATCACCATTCCATAAAAGCTACATTGTAGAAGATGAAACACATTATGAGATCAATGTAATGAGACTCATCGGAAGACATAACTCATGAAGGCATCCAAGTAAAAAATTCCAGTTAACCCTATCAATGACTTTCTCAAAATCAATTTTGATTTCCATGTACCCTTTTTTGTCTCATATTTCACATAGTGTGAATCACTTCTTGAGCTATAATTATGTTGTCACTACCATGACGACTTGGTACAAACTACATTAGTTTGAATAGATTACATGGGGGAGTATGTGCTTCAACTTGTTCACAATAATCATGTTAATTGTTTTATAGATTACATTGTATAAGTTAGTCAGCCGTAGGTTATGCATGGTCTTCGAATGATCTTTCTTAGGAATAGGTACAAGTAGTGTACATTGATATCCTTGATGTCCTATAGGTTAGTGAATAACTATTTAACATAATTCATGACATAGTTACAAACCGTACCCCATTATTTTGGTAGAATAAAGCATTTAGTCTATCCTATCTCGAGGATTTCAGAGCACCCATGCTGAAAATCACTTCTTTAGTTTCAACATCAGATATATCTCTTTCTGTAATGATCCAATTTGAGAATAAGGGCTAATGACTTCAAAATTGATTGTAATTAGTGTAATTAAACACTTTTGGAGAAATGTGATATGAATTTGATGTAAACGTATGTGGTGATGATTTAGTAATCATAGTGAAAACCAGGGGCAAAATAGTAAAATTGAAAATTTATTGACCAATTGGCCAATTACCAAAGAGGAAACTCATTAGTGATTGAGAATCAATGGTTGAGATTTATTGTCTATGGGTTGGAATCATGTGTTATGCACTTATGTGAACTATGGAAGAGTGAGCAAGATGTTGACAAATAGCTTAATGTGGACCATGAGATTTGATAAATGTTTCAAACTCATCTTTCTCTCTCCTTTCTCCCTCAAATCGGATGGGGGATTTGGGAAAAAAATCTACTTGCTTCTATCATCATCATCATCTCTCTCCTTATCCTTCATTTCCGCCGAGCTTGAAGAAGAGAGAAGAAAAGAAAGGTAAGATTTTGATACCTTTGTTGACCTTTAATGCTCTAGACCTCTTCTCTAATGTTGTGCACATCATTGAGAGCTTTATTTTGGTGGTTTTAGATATTTGAAAAGAGGTGTTTAAAGAATTTGAGGAATTTAGGAAGTTGAAGAAACCAAGGATTTGGCTTTAGCAAATTGAAGAGGTGAGTATTTGGATCATTTTGGTATATTTATTGTGATTTTGGTTGAGCTTGTTGAATTCTGTAATTTGCCCTGGTTTTATGCCAATTTTTGAATGCATGAATTACATGGTGAATGATGTTGGAACTGGGTTATTGTGAAGTTATTTGAGTGTTGGATATTGTTTTGAATTTTGGAAGTAAGTTGAATGAAATTGGGTATTGTGTGTGTTATAGAAACCTAAGAGTAAGATTATGGTTAGGATGGGTTTTTGAGTGTTTTGAGGCTTCCAATGGATTCCTTATGAAATTTTAAGTGGTACTGAGCTTTGTGTTGAGTTTGGGAACCATTACGGTCAGTTTTGGCAAATCTAGGAATTTTTGTCAGTTGCTGTGATCTGGCAATCCGATAAGATCACTCGAGTGAGGTGGGTCTCACTCGAGTTCTGTAGTATAATTTCCCTTTTCATTCTGCATGTCACCAGGATTTTTTGATAAAAAGCAAGAGTGCACTTCTTAACCCACGAGTGATATTGGTGATCACTCAAGTGAGCATGGGTTCACTTGAGTGAAGGTGTGAGTTCATGTTAAGGGTATCTCTCGGGTATGCACTCACTGGCCAATTTCCAAAACAATAGTTTGTCACTCGCAAGTGAGGTGCTCTCACTCGAGTAATAATGGTAGTACCCGAGTAAGCTTTTTCCTCTGAAGTTGTCTGTGCTCTCGGGCAAGCACTTCCAGTGTTGCACTTTTGGGGACTTGAGTGAATTTGGAGTCATCACTCGAGTGCGAACCCTCTTGCTCAAGTGCTATGAGCACTTTCTGGCCGTTGTTGTTGCTCACTGTTAAACAATCACAAGTGAGAGCTGTAATATCCTGAATTGTGATTAAAGGCTAATAATTTCAAAGTGATGTAATTAATATTAATTAAACACTTATGAAGTAAATGATGTGAGTTTTGTTTGATGATGATGATATATGTGTCATGACAATCAGGGGTAAAATGGTAAATTTACTGACCAACTGGACTGTTACCAAAGAGAAAACTCATAGGTAACTTGAGATCAATGGCTAGGATTTGTTAAGCAAGAGGTGGAATCAAGTGTTCATGGATTATATGGATTCATGAAGGGAGACATGAGATCATGGCAAGTGTCATCATATGTGTCACATCCCCCGCCGATGCTCTCGGGGACGCCTACTCCGGCACAACTGGCTATGGCACCAACCGTAGTGCCACTCGTACTACCATTCGGGCGTGGCAAGTAGCTGGGCACCAACCCAGGACTCACAAGAGTCCCTCACTTCCCAAGCGAGGTTTTTCACCTACGTGGGGATGGAAGCCGCTACCTGGCGGTAAGTAGCGCCTCAATGCATCCCCACTACCACTTGAGCTAGTGTAGCTCAAGTGGTAGTGGGGATGCATTGAGGCGCTACTTACCGCCAGGTAGCGGCTTCGATCCCCACGGAGACAAAAAATCTCGCTAGGGGAGTGAGGGACTCTTGTGAGTCCTGGGTTGATGCCCAGCTACTTGCCACGCCCGAATGGTAGTACGGGTGACACTATGGTCGGTGCCGTAGCCGGTTGTGCCAGAGTAGGCGTCCCTAAGAGCATTGGCGGGGGATGTGACAATAAGGACCCTTAGATCAAAGTCAAAATTTCAAACCCATCTTCTCTTCCCTCTCTCCTCTAAGTCGACTATGAGTGTGTGTGTGTGTGTGTGTGTGGAGAAAAATGATCCTCATGCATTCACCATTATTCCTCACCTTCTCTCTCCTTCCTTCCATTTTCACTGAAGTTCAAGCAAGAAAGAGAAAGAGAAAAGCTTGATTTTGAGTAGGTAATTGTCTCCCTATGCTTGAAACCTCTTCATTAAACTTGTTCAAGATGTAACCCCCTTCCAACCAAGGCTGAGATTAAGTTCATAAATACGTAATTAAGTGTGAAATTAGAGATCATAAATGATTTGGGGCTTATTGAAATAATCTTTTGCCCAAAACTGGATTTGCAAAAACTTTTCTAAACTTTTTCATCAATGGTCTCATATTCACAATACAAATACATAAATGGCCTGTACAGGTTGATTCCATTCACAAATATCATAGTATAATGCAAATTCCCGACACACTCGGGTTCCATTCATTAATAAGGGTTTTACAAAGGCACAAAGCCCACAATTCATTACCCTTAACTTGGGGATTACACAAAACTATACCACCAATCCCAATATATACAATTGTTTCCCAAAAACATCCAAATAATTTACATGATAACCAATAACCCAAAATATATTTTTAAACTGGAGCTTTATCTACTCTTCGTTACCCACTTGCCTTTCGATCCTTTAGCCCTATCTAAAATGTTTAATTTTGGAGAGTGAGATTTTAAGGAATCCCCAAAGTTTCAAATCAATCATGGTATGCACAACAATAAGACATGAAAGCAAATTATCACACACATGGTAACTACAATGGCAGTTACAATGGCAAAGGCAGGTATAACTCATGTCACCCTTACGTTTGCTCACGCTGCATTGCACAACACAATCCACACAATATATTTCACCACAACTAGGATTCATATAAGGCATTTCATGACGCAAGCCACACTGGCAAGATATACACACAGCCCATGGCTGGATTCACAAATGCCGCCCCACGGGTCAGACTCACAGAGATCTATGTCAATTACAATGGCAGTTCAATGGCTGAGCTAGAGATGACCACTGTCACTCCCTAAACGGCTCACGCTGAAGTGATCACACTGTAATGGACCATGGCACATGCATTTCACAAAACACAATGACAAGTCATACATACCAAAACATCATACACAACATGAGAGAAGAGTCACTACCGGTTCGTTCCATGTGTGCTTTGTCGCAGGTCTCTCCCGATGAGGGCAAATATCGTATCCTATAATTATAATTAGGGACGAAGAGTTATTCTCTATTCCAATACTCAATTGACTTCACAATACTTAGATTTGGTTATAATTTATGTCCTTTAAGTAGTTACAATTGGCTCTAATAAAAGCCCTAAAGGATTGGGAAACACCGGGTTGGAAACCACTTTTCAAAATCACAAGGTGCTGAGAATAAGAGGTTGGCTACAGCCAAGAAATCTCTAGTTGTGGCCAAAAACATCACAGAAATTTTTTGGCTTCAACCAATAATTTTCTGGCTGTGGCCAGACAGTGGTTTGAAGGTTCTTGGCTGCAGCCAAGAATCTTCTAGCTGTGGCCAGAAAAATTCTGTTTCGCATATGAACTTCCAAAAATTATAACTAATTTTAGAAAACTCGAAATAAGGTGATTCCAAAGCTAAATGAAAGGAATTTAAGTCTTCTTTACTAGAAAAATATGGACCATAACTAGAAATCACCACACAATTCCAAAATTACCCACAACTCAACACTACTTCAAAACAGAGTCCAATTTTAATCCTAAATTTTGACAAAGCATAACTCTCAGTTCACAAAACTAAATGACATGAATTATATATATATATTGAAGCCTAGGATGTAAAATTTAAGACTGGAAAGTTTCAAAATTTAAGACACCATTTGGTCATTCAAAAATTTCATGCAAACGGACTGCCCAGACAGAGTTCACACAAGACAGATTTTCCAACTTTCTACCAAAGTGTCCAATGGCTCCAAAATTAATAATCAAACCTATTCTCATACAATTTTCCATAAGGAACACAATGGAAACCTCAAAATGACCAAAATCCTACTCCATTATCATGCTTTGGTTTTGGGCAATACAAACTCAAAATTCCAAACTCATCCAAACATACCATTTCAATCACCAATCAATTCTATCTATCCCAAACTTCCCATAAGACACCATTTTCATGCCAATAACATACCAAATACACAGTGGCTCTCATTTTCAAATTCAAGGCTAGAATTTCTAGAAATTACAAACTCAATCATTTGGCATAAAACTTAGATAGATAGATTGGCCTCACTTACCTCTTTCACTTTGCCAAAGAGACTTCTTGATTCACCACTTCCCAAAATTTCATGTAGGCATAAACCAACACCAATGGGCACACTATAAACACCAAAATGAAGCTCTCACTCTAAGGAACAACATTCATGAAGTGAGTTTGAGCAATGGAGGGCATTTGCTTACCTTTTTTTCAAGCTTTTCCCTTCCCTTTTTCTACAACAATGGTGTCTAAAGAGGGAGAAGAGAGAGAATGAGAGAGATGGAGCAAAGAGATGAAGGAAACAATGATAATCCTACTACCTCATTGTTAGCCGAAAGTAAGAGAAGAAGAGAGAGAAAATATCATTTTCCAATGTCATTTGACTTTCACACACTCTCTTGCTTCATCTCACATTGACACTTGTCAATTTTTGATTTGCTCACATAAAGTAATTTCGCAATTAATCACCTTAATCCCTCTATTAACCATTCTAATTACATTTCTTATTTCTCTCTTAGTTAGTAATTAATTTCTCCATTAATCCCTAACTTATGGTCATTTTTTCAATTTTCCACTAATTGTGACATATTACTTAATTTTTCCATAACACATAATAATTCAAATTAAATTCATAATTATCCACAATAATCATGATTTTCCCTTAATAAAAAATTGGGATATTACACAAGAGGTTGAGAGCTTCTTTGCTATGTTTTCAGAATTTTGAGAAGTGGTGATTTGGTGTTTGCACAAACTTGAAAGTTGGGAAAATAGAGATTTGATCTTGCCAAGTTGAAGATGTAAGAACTTGATACATTTTGGTAAACTTATGGTGATTTTTGGTTGAGCTTTGTAAATTCTGGAATTTTTGCCCTAATTTCATGAGAATTGGATAATGAAAGAGTTTGGAATGGTATTGTGTAGAAAATGGTATTAGGATGTGTTATAATGTCATTAGTTTTGATTTAGGAATTGAATGAGGAAGTTTGGAAAATTGTGGTTTTGGATGATCTTGTGATCTAGAGTTGAGAATGTATTGATTGAGTGGGAATTGGGTTGTTTTGTAGTTACCAAGGGGTTCCTTGTGTCAAAATGAGTGAGAATAAGCTTTGGCATAAGTTTTAGGACCATTGGTAGTGAAATGGGTAAATCTGGGAACATATATCAGTTGCTGTGATTTTTGGCTTCTGATGAATAACACTCGAGTGAGGGAGGGTTCACTCGAGTGTTGCATGATATTTTCCCTTTTTCCCTTCAGTTTTGCTTGGATTCCTAGGCATAGCTCAAGAGTGTACTTTCGTTCCTGCGAGTGATATAAGTCATCACTCGAGTGATCTTGGTTTCACTCGAGTGAGGAAGTAAGTTTAAGCTTTTGGGATTTATGGTTGCTCTCGGGTAGTCACTCGCTGCATCTCACTTTTTGGTGCTCGAGTACATTTAAGGTCATCACTCGAGTGCAGCTTCCTGTGCTCGAGTGAGGGAGTAAGACTTATTCAGGTTTGCTCTCGAGCAAACACTTCCAGTGTGGCACTTTTGAAGACTCGAGTGAATTTGAGGGTCATCACTCGAGTGAGGTCATCTTACTCGAGTGAGCCGACAAAAAATCAATGCTTTTGCTTCCAAAAAGGCATCTTCGAGGTAGTTTCTCCTAACCCTTTAGGCATATGTTTAGGCATTTAATATCCACCTAAAGAGTTTATATGAATACCAACTTAAAGTATTATAGAATTAAGAACTTGGAAAAGAGATTGATCTATTATCCCTGATTTGGTTTATAGGATTTGACATCTTCTGTCCTCGTGAGCCCACTGTGCCAGCGAATGTCAGAAAGGAACAAGATAGTGAATTTTTCTTTTATACCATATTGATGCATTGTATGTGTGTTATATCATTGATTTGTAATGAATTTGTATGCTGCGACATTTGTGGATATGTGTAAGCACCACCATGCCAATACTCCCTGAGTCGCTAACAACGGTTCAGGTTAGGATGGTGTGCCTTCCCAGTTGTAAAAGGGGATGATGATGGGGTGTGATATGTGTGATTATGTGAAAATCCAAAAGGCTATTTGTAAAGGCTGATGGGCCAATTATGAAATTCGGATGGCCACGCCAACAGTACCTGAGTCGCTAATAACAGTTCGGGTTAGGACGGTGTGCCTTCCCGACGGTAAAAGGGGATGAGGGTGGAGTATGATTTGTGCTGCTGCTGCTATATGATGATTTGCTTACATGTGTGTGCTTATGTGTGGTATGAATGATTTTTACTACTAGGATTCTCTTGAATCTCATTCTTTCCTTTGACAAACATTTCAGATAGGGCAAGTGGCTCCAAGGAGAAGTGAACGACCCGGAGCGGTTAAAACCTTGTAGGGACATTTGAGTTGGGTTATGTTAGTTATTCATTTTGGAAAGGGAATACTATATGATATTTTTGAGTTGTGAATAGTTTTTGAATACATGGTGGTGTAATCCCCTAATTGGGAACTAGAACCCTATAGTTATATATATAGATGAAACTCGAGGGTTGCTGGGGATTAAGTTATACACTCTGATATGTTTAAATGTGATATAACTACACATGTAATTATATTCGATATTTGAACTTGAAACCAGGATAGAGAAGCTTTGAAAATTTTGTGAAGTCCCTACTATAAGGAGGGAGTCTTAAATGAGTTTGGAATCATCCGACGGTCTTTATTTCATTTTATTATGCATTATGGAATTTTAATTACGCTAATTAAGGTAGGGGTTACAAGAGCCATTCTCACTCGAGTGCAAGTCTCTCATCACTCGAGTGAGGTCATCTTTACTTGAGTAGTTAGCCAAAAATCAGTGTTCTACTTTCGAAAAAGGGATCTTTAGGGTAGTGTTCCCTAACCCTTTAGGTGTGTGTTTAGGCCTCTAATACCCATCCAAAGAGTTCAAATGAAAATCAACTTAGAGTATTATGGAAATATGTATTTGTAAAAGAGATTGATTGGTTGTCTCTAATTTGGTTTATAAGATTTGACCATTGCCGTACTCGTGAGCCCATTGTGCTAGAGAATGTCAGGAAAGAACCAGGTAGTGACTCTTTCTCTTATACTGTGTGTAAATCATTGTATGTATGTCTATCATGCATTATGTTGCTATTACATAGTGTTTACCGCGGAATCGGGCATAGTGATTACAACGAAGGCTGGCATAATATTTACTGTGAAAGTGGGCATAGTGATTATAGCAAAAGCTATCACATTGTGATTACAGCTGTGAGTGCTGTCATTTGTAGCGTGAGCCATGAATCATTGCGTTGCTGCTGAACATGATCTTACATGCTATGTGTTTGCATACTGCATGAGTGAATTGTTACTACTGGGATTCTTTTGAATCTCATTCTTTCCTTTGACTAATCATCAGACAGGGCAAGTGGCTCTAAGGAGAAGTGGGCAACTAGGAGCGACTATGACTAGTAGGGACGTTTCAATTTTTGGACTATTGGTTATCTGTTTTGGTTTGGGAGTACTATGTATATATATAGTATGTGAATATTATTTTTGGATATGTAATCCCCTATTTTGGGAACTTTACACCCATTTTATGTATATATATACATGTAACCCGGGGTTGCCGGGATTTTAGTTGCGCACTCTGATATTTATGAATATGATTTAACTGCACAGGTAATTATATTCGAATGTGAATGTGGGACCAGATTAGTTATATTTTTGAACTGTTTTTCTGGAGACCCCATCTTGAAGATGAGGGATTATAAATGTTGTTTTTGTCTTATTGATCTCTATTTCACTTAAATTTCATAACCCGAATATAATTACGGTGAGATGGTTACACTTCCACACTATTAGACCATATCATGATCAATAACAAGAAAAGAGTTGTTGCACACAAGTTCAAGTCTAACCACGCCCTCCTCAGCAAATAAGTTTGAGAAAAAAATTAGTAGCCATGGATTTCATCTAAGCAACATCCTACACCCAAGATCTATCATCACCTTTAATAGGTTCAATCCAGTTAGCTTTTCATTGCCGATTAACCTGTGCATGGCAGTATGATAAGTAAAATATTTGCATATTTATTTTCCCTTATATGATGATTTTATGGATGATATTTGAGTTTAATATAATAAATTTGGGTGTGATTGATAAATAAATAATGTTTTTGGGATAAATAGTATTTAAAAAAATAAAAAAAATTGAAAGTACTGTAGCAACAGGATCACTGTAGCAGATGGTTATACTGTAGCGGACGGAAGTTACACTATAGCGGATGGAAGTCACTGTAGCAATGGAAGCATTGTAGAGCCGCCAGACACTGTAGCTATTATCGACAGTCACTGTAGCATCCTCCGGACACTGTAGCAGTACTATAGCACACGTTTTTCCCCTATAAATAGAGATCAAGGCCAAGCTCAAAAGGGAAGGAGAGGAAGAGAAGCAGATGTTTCCTTCTCTGACTGGGAGAGATCTTTCTCTAACATTTCTATGTTCTTTGTGTTGTTTTTTAGATTTAATTTCATTAATTGCATGCCTCCATCTTGAAAGGCTTAGGATTGTATTATATTTTGCATGCCGACTACATGGAAGGTTTTACCTCCTAAATGGACGACTTGATTTCTTTAGTTTTCATGCATCTTTTGGTTGTATATTTATGTTTGAGAATTTAATATTCAAGTTTATGCAATATTTTTGAGGATTTCATTCTAGCTTTATATAATGTCAATTTATTTTGGTTTTGTTTTTAATTTTATCATGAGCTAAATTTTCATTTTCCTAGGGTGATAACGTAGTATACTAATGACGGATTGAATCTTAACTTATTAAATCTAGTTTGAATTTCTCCTTCATGATTGAGTTTTAATTATTTTTCTTAATGCTTTTGATTGACTGGCCATCTTTTTAATGATTTCAATATGCATGTTGAGACCGGAAGGAGATACATGTGTGTAGACCCTATAATTAAAACCATGACTTGCATATGAAATAAGAATATATTCATATGATTTGTGTAGTCTTACTGAGTTTCATAAATCTTAATGCATAATTAATTGCTTAAATACATATAGGAATATATTGGATTAGCAATTGATTATAGAATTGCTTGACCTTGGAAGAGGCTAGTAATTAAATTAGGGAAACTTGACTATCAATCATGTGGAATAAATTGGGCTAGAATAGATAAGTGATTCAATCCGGAATTTGTGAAGTGAAATATAATCCCTAGCACTTTTTCTCATATTTGCATTTCTTATCATCTTCACTCATATTTAATTGTTTTTCTTTTATTTTGTACTCTCAATCACCAACTAATCGATCGACTAAATAGAATTAAAATTACATATTTTGGTACTTAGTGCTCAATCCTCATGGGAATGATACTCTACTTACTTATATATTATTTGATTATGACAGTGTACACTTGCACTATTAAATACATCATCTACACACGTATCACAGTACTAAGTATTGCAATCTCTATACAATGTCTGCTTGTTCTAACTTTCTGTGCCCATACTAGAGATTCTCAGTAAAGTACATCTTCTAGCTCCTTCCATAATGTGAACTAGAGGTCTTTATAATAAGTAGTCATACCATGTTGTGATACTGCCTGATTAACACCATCAAGTCTACGAAGCAGCTTCATTTTCCTTGCTTCTGTATGACTGAACCCCGTTTTGTTCCAATGAGATCAAGTAGTCATAATTTGAGTTGCATTTTGCATCCATATGATATCTTCCTTCCATTCTTGTTTAACAAAATCATCAAAATTATTGTGAAGAACCCATGCCCTAATAAATCTGAATGGTCGGTTTGGTTTTGCATGATCAATACCAGGATTAGTTCAAAGGAACAAAGGTCAGAGATCTGATTTGAAGAAAGGTAGATGCGGACTGCAAATTTAGCATATTTAGACTACTAACAGTCAAAATTAAATAGGATAATGACTAGGACAAAATTGTCCCTTTTTGACACTTTCGGAGTAAAATTGGCCCCCGAAATATTTTTGAGGCAAAATTGCCCCTTAACCCTTTTAATAACCATGTTAGGTGGATTGTGCCCTTTTTTAACATGGTTTAGCATTCAATAATTATAGAAAGGTCTTATTTATCCATGATAACTTATAAACAATTAGTTGTATTGCTTTATCTCATGGATATATATTTGTAGTGTTTTTTATCCTTTTCAACCATGGTAGTGTCTTCAAATAATTAGTTGAACTCATTTTTTGTCATGATTAACTTTTAAAAGATGAGTTGTAATATTTTCTACTATGGTAGACCTTTATATACCTTGTCTCTTTTCCACCATAGTAGTTGAATAAGGGTCTATTTGGTTCAATGGACAGGAGGGGAGGGATTTTAATGGGGGAGAGAAGCAAAGGAAGGATTTTAATATTACCTTATTTAGATTGAATAGAAGGAGGGGAGGGGAGGGATTTTAAGGTTACTTTATTTGGTTTAGGAAGGAGGGGATAGAAAATATTTTTATATGAACAATTTTGCCCTTATTTATGCTTAAGTTAATGGTATTTAATATATGAAATTTTAAGTTTATAATTATCAAAATTGAATAAATATAATTATAATATATAATCTAATATTATAATTTTATAATTATAATACATATTTTATGAAAAAGAAAGAAATTGTTATTTTTTATTAGTTTCTTTTAATTCTTATTGTCATTTTCTTTTTTCTTAATAAGACATCAAGTGTTAGTGTTTTTGTTTGCTATTATATATATATAAAGATAAGCCATCCAGTATCTTCATTCGATTCTGGTGAAATGACTCTAACTTGGATTAGGATTCTCTCCTTTACTCTTCCCATTTGCTCCCATCTTTTGCCCCAAAACTACGTAGTTTTAAGGTAAAAACAAGCCAAGGAAGCTTGTTCTTCCCCTAAAAAAAGTCATCTATTACTATGGAATATTTTTTTAGTAGCATTCGGTATCCCAAATTAATTTTTAGTATACTCAACACCTTAAAATATTTTTTTGGTGTCACTAATATCTGGCACCCATCACCCAAAAGTGTTTTCTTAGTAGCATCTAGTATCCTAAAGTAATTTTTAGGGCATTTTTTTAGTACACAGAATACTGGGTGCTATTAAGAAAACACTTATGGGTGATGGCTGCTAAATACTGGGTGCCACAAAAAACATATTTTAGGGTGCTGTGTGTACTAAAAATTAATTTGGGATACTGAATGCTACTAAAAAATATTCCACAGTGATGAATGACTTTTTTTTTTCAAAAAAAAAAGCTTCAATGGCTTGTTTTTACCCCAGAACTATGTAGTTTTAGGGTAAATGATGGAAGCGGATGGGAAGGGTAAAGGAGAGAATCCTAATCCAACTTCCTTAGGGAGATGAGTTTTCAAAACACAAGGACCTTAGGACTTTGTTATTTTTTCTACTTTTGGTTTTTATGCTTGAGCCTACAACCAACAAGCAACAATGCAAGGAGAAGGATATGAAACATCTTTGTTCACCAAGTGTGCTCATTTTAATCATGGGTGCTCGTCTTCAAATGAAGAAGGATTCCATCTATGTTTATCTCTCTTAAATGTTCACTTTCTAGAGAACTTTCACCTCTTAATTGATTGGATCTCAACATTTTGACCACCAATGTGCCAAGGAAGAGAGGGAAGGAAGAAAGTTGCACCTTACTGGGGGCAAGACATGGCCACCAATTTTGGAGATAAAGGGACGAGCACCTGGTTTTTTTTTGCCTAAAGGGTAATTTAGAAATATTAAAAATAAACATGGGCATATTGGTCTGTGCAAGGCAAAATATTGCCCCTCCCTTACAAATCCCCCAAATGTTGGAGGGGTGGCTTAAGAAAAGAGGGAAGGTGTAATACCCTGAATTCTAAGACTTGAGGCTAGAGAATAAGCCTGAGATTAGTGGATTGCTAAGCCCTGGTTTAGCAAGATCCCAAATTGTGATTAAGGACTCCAAAAGTAGAGGTGATTATTGATAAACGAACCCTTTTGGAGAATCCGATGTGATTTGAGTTTTGGATGTGATTCGTATGTTTTGTGAGCAGCGTCGAAACCCTGTATTTAAGCTCAATTATGGATTATATCTAAATTGACTTAAAATATAGGGGAGGGCGAATTATGGAAGAAAAGGAATGATATGGTGTGTTTGGTGGTGATTCAAGAGGAATTGCCATAATCAAGGGCAAAACAATAAAGTTACGGGCCAATTGGTCAGTTGCCGAAGTGGAAACTCATTGGTAACTTCAAGATCAATGGTTGAGATTGAATATGTGACAGATCAAAAGGGGTGGAATCATGTGTATATGAGCTTGTGTGAGCTCATGAGAGATAGCATAAGATCATGGCAAGTGTCACAATAAGGACCCTAAGATCATGGTCAACTTTTCAACACCCATTCCTCTCTCTTTTTCTAATTAGGTCGTCCAAGGGAGCCCAAAAAACTGAATTGCCTCACCTTCTTCATCATCTCATCCTCTCTCTCCAAAATCTCCATGTTCGTCCAAATAGAGAAGGAAAGAGAAAAGAACAAGGTGAGTTTTGGTTGGTTTATGGTCCTCTTTAGCTCAAACACTCTTCTTTAAAATTGTTCATAGTGATGAGAGCTTCATTGCTATGATTTTAGATTTGTGAAAGGAGGAGTTTGAGAGCTTGAGCAAAAGTGGAAAGATGAAGAATCAAGGAATTGGTTTGGGAAAGAAGAAGAGGTAAGTATTTGAAGCCTTTTGATCTAGGTTTTGTGAATTGTGAATTTTGCCTTGATTTTGTGGTATTTTTGAAATGGATGAATTGCCTTGTGTTTTGTGTGGCAATTGGTGTCATGATGTGTTATATGTTCATTGGAATTGATTTGAATTGGTTTGGAACTTTGGAAAGTAAAGAATTGCAATGTGAGTTTGAATTGTGACTTGTGTTGACATGTTGTTATTATTGGTGAAACATGTCAATGGAATGTGAATTTGGTTTTTGGTATTTCCAATGGATTCCTTGTGAAATTTTGTGTGATAATGATGTTTGATATGAAAATTGGACCATTGGAAGCAAGTGTGCAAAATCTGGAATTCTGTCTTTTGAAACTCTATTCTGGATAGTCTGTTTGTGTGGACGTTTTGAATAGGAAAATGATGACAAAAAATTCTGAAAATTTCCAGTCTTGAAGTTCCCATTCCAAGCTTCAAAATGGACACATAATTTGTGTCATTTCATTTTGTGAACTGGGATTTATGGTTTTCCAAAGTTTGATGTTAAAACTGGGTGTAAATCTGGAACAGCAAGGGAATTTCGTGTAATTCTGGAATTGTGTGATGATTTCTGGTAATGACTCATATTTTTCCTATGAAGAGGACTTAAAAATGTTTCAATGGGCTTTAAGATCATCTCATTTAAATTTTTCTAGAATTAGTTATGAATTTCTGAAGTTTCCTTGGCTGCAACACAAAAGTTTCTGTGTGCGTTTTGGCCGCAGCCAGAAATTCTTGGCTGCAACCAAAACCTTCTATGTGCGTTTTGGCTGTAGCTAGAGGATTCTTGGCTGCAGCTAACCCCTATTTTCAGTATTTTGTGATTTTAAAAGGTGATTTCCAACCTAGTACGTCTCAAGCCTTTAGGCTTTCGTTGAGCTAATTATAGCCACCTAAAGGTTGTGAATGGTAACCAACTTTAAGTGATGTGAAATAAGGATTTGGAATAGAGAATGACCCTATGTCCTTGATTTAGTTTTAGGGTTCAGTATTCGCCCTAATCATGAGTAGCCGGTGCTAGAGCATACGTGGAAAGTACAAGAGTTGGGAACTTACCTCTCCTGCATGTATATGATATTTGTGTTGGTATTGATGCATATTATTGATTTGCTTGATTATGTGAAACATGTATGAATGATTTGAAGCTATGTTTCAGTTTATGCTATGGCCATATGTATGTTGTTCAAAACATTAAGCTTACAGATTTGTCATCGTGTGTAAGCATGAGTTATGCAAGCATGTAATGCATTAAACATCTATCTTGCATGCATATTGGTAATGATTACCTACTGTGATTCTCTCGAATCTCACCCTCCCCTATCAACCATTTTAGATAGGTAACTGGATCAAGGATGGAGCAAGCAACCAAAGGCGAAAAGGCCTTCCATTTGGATTATTTAAGTTTGGTAATTGGTTATCATTATAGT
Organism: Inga laurina; assembly: GCA_963855925.1. NCBI lineage: Eukaryota > Viridiplantae > Streptophyta > Magnoliopsida > Fabales > Fabaceae > Inga > Inga laurina. The sequence continues at coordinate 39,695,066 of OY979705.1, forward strand.
TGGGATTATGTATATTTGGATATGTATTTTAGATGATATTGTATAATCCCCATTTGAGGAATTGTAATGGGCGAATGTGCCCTGTAAAACTTGAATTAATGTATAACCCGGGAATCGCTAGGATTATTATCTGTGCACTCTGATATGTTTATAAATGTAATTTATCTTCGCATAGTAATTGTATTCGAAATGTGAATCTGAGACCAGGTGTATTAGATTTTGAAATGTATTTATGAAAACCCTATCGTGAATATGGGATTTTAAATTAGTTTTGTTTATTATTGGTCTCTATTTCATTTTAATCACGTATTTCAGATATAATTATGGTGGGGGTTACAGAAGGGCCTCCCCCCTCTAAAAATTTTAGACAGCCAAGTAAGGGGAGGGGGGCAAAATCCCTCCCTTCCCCTCCTATCAAACTAAGAAGGATACGTTTTTGGTTAATTATAGTTATAAGGTGAGGATATTTCATGTACCATATCTTTTCTTAATGGCATAATATCACCTTCATATGGCATATGTGTTAGATTCAGAGTTTTGATGATAACAAACCTAAGTCTAGTTTGATTTGTCTCTGCATTCTTATTCACAAGTTTTTCGCTAAGAAAGTATTCGAATAGTATACCTACTATTTGAATACTGGAACTCAGTTTCTATTAGCTATTATTCTGATAAGTCTCAGACTATTCGAATAGTCAAATAATTATCATGATAATGCATATGTTATTCGAATAGAGATACACTAATACATAGTCATATTATTCGCATATACTCTGACTATTCGATTAGTATAATCTAGTATATCAGTTGAAAGTTTTCTGATCAAAAAGTATTCGAATAGCCGGTACATTATTCGAATAGGGTTTATATTCTCCAAAGTAAATATCAAATGTATTATTCGGATAATAATATGACTATTCGAATAACAATGGTCACTATTCGAATACTATGGCCATTATCAGAATAATCGACGTTTGCTTAAAAGAGTTTTCAAATTCTATTATTCGAATAGTATGAATACTATTCGAATAGTATATCCACTATTCGAATAATGATATTAATATTCGAATAGCAGGTCAAAGCCAACATCAAGCCTATGAGATTGAGATGAGAAACTATTCGAATAGCAAGAAGACTATTCGAATAATATTGAAAGACTAAAAGAAAATATTTTTAGTTAAACTCGAAGAATGTATTCGAATAGTAACTCATGTATCAGGATAATCTTTTTTTTGAGTTTAAGAGATCACTATTCAAATAGGTATCTTAACTATTCGAATAGTCTCAGTGTAAAATTTCAAATATTATCCGAATAGAAAAAAAGGTATTCAAATAGTATGTTATCTGAAAAGACTTAAACTATCCTGATAATTATAATAGTATCCGAATACTTGTTCTTCATTAAAAACAGAGCATCATATCTAAATCTAAATTTCTCAGAATCATTGAGTACTTTCATTAATCTTCATTAATCTTGCTTATTATCCTTTTTATTCATGATTAACATTCTCAAAGCAAGTTACAGGAGATTGATACTTCAGATTTCTGGATTCCAAGAAAAGCAGACATACTGTGTCAGAAACATTAAATGCACTCTGAGTCTCTACCAACACATTCTCTTCACCTCAACGGCTATATCAAATAACATAAAGAATGTTCCAATAAATGCTCAGTGAGTAACGGAAAAATAGAATGCCTCCAACGGTCATTAAAATCTCTCCAACTACAAATAGCAAAGGCATTCAAAGCGGGAGTCAAGACGCTGAACTACCGAATTGACGAATATTCATTTTCTGAGCTCTTACTCTTTTGTTTTAATACGCTTCAGTGTTTACATTACCAACTCTTTAAGAGAGAACATTCATAGATTTAATACACTTGTTTTGAGAGATATCTTAAGGTTGTGGGACCTTAAGTTGGGCATCAATTTACGTGGTGTAAGGGGGAGTGAGTATTCAAAGTGAGGAATAGATTGCTGTGTACGAGGTGCTAAGAACCCATTGAATCTTGAAAAGTATAGTAAAGGCACAGATTCTATCTGTGAACTGGACGTAGGTCATTGTGAATTAGACCGAACCAGTATAACTCCTGGCGTATACCTCGGTGAAATTTTCCTAACTCTTTAATCTTCTTCTTATTGGTTTTCAGTTTTATTTGTCTTATTATTTTTTTTATTATCACCCAATTCACCCCCCCTCTTGGGTGAAAAGCTTGCGCTAACAATATGTAAGCTTCTTTCCACGACATCCAAACATCCTTTCTCCAATAGTGTTAATGATATGGAAAATTAAAACAAATGCACAAAGAAAGAAAAATTATATTTAGTTTTGATTTTCAAACTTGTATGAATGATTCGATAATAATATATTTATACATAAAATAATAAACTATAGCTTTGGCAACCCAAACTTTACTACATCAACACAACTATATATATAAAAGCAACATTCAAGTCTCTCTATGCTCTAATAAGGAATTTGAACAATCTTAACCAAACCAACTCTTCTCTTGTACATTTTTATAAACACCTTATGTGCATCCACATTTAAACATGAACATCAAGCTCATTGAACTACAATTTCAGCTTATAGATCTTTCATCCTATCATATCAACCAAATTATATAGGTGTATATATATAATCAAAGCAAATACTTAGTACATTTATAAAGCTCTAAATTTATCCTATAAAGCTTCAAATGAAATAAGCTCTAGAAGCATCAAAATGGTTTCTCAAGGTTTCATCAATTCCACTATTTAGCCTATATTGCTTCACCACAATTTAGCCCTTAGACACCTATCAATTTCACTCCTTTACTACAAGTAATATATAGCAGCAATCATAATATACAAGAAGACATTCAAGCTTACCACTTACACAAACAAATAATAAAGGATCAAACAAAATGACCAAGTTGAAGATCTAAGAGAGGAATCACCCACAATGATGTAAACCTCCCTCATTCTAAGATTTGGAGTAGAGGAGGAAGACAACATAATAGTCCTTGTACACACACCATTGATGACCAAAGAGAACAAAGGATGATAGGAAATGTAACCCCTATCTCGACAGCCATTAATATGGTTTGAAAACATGGCATAAAGCAAGCGAGAGACCACAAAACAATTTAAACTGATTTAAAATCCCAACTTCAAGATAGGACTTGGGCCTGTGGTAAAGAGGGGTTTTTTAAAAACTTTTCACAATTTGTTTTAATCAGGTCCCATATCCATATTTCATAACTACATCGCCTATTCAGTATTGATCCATTCATACATATCAAAGTATTCAACAAAATTCCCGATGACACTCGGGGTTCAATCTTTAACTATAAGAGCCTACAGGGCATATTCACCCATTTTCAAATAGGAATTATAGGCAATTACACAACCCTAATACGTCAGTTTACATCTACATATACAATTATCCCAACATTTGATAACCAACACAAAACTAGTCTCCTAGCCATGAACCCTAACCATCCTTGTATACCAGCTTCTCCTTTGATCCGCTTGCCCTAGCTATATGTTAGTAGTGGAAAGAGTGAGATTCATAGGAATCTCAGTAGTAACAATTGCAATCATATCATATATAACACCAATGAATATAAGCAGTTATCACAAAACAATAACACAATAACACTTCTAGCAGTAATTCACAACAACAATAACATTCTCAGCGTTAGTTTACAACAACATTCACAGCATCTTTCAAATTGATGTGTAACTCACAAGTCACAAAACGACAGCCTTTATGGTAACCATAATGATGCGTGACGATTGTCACAATAACTCCAAAATTGTATTCAGCTACTACAGTAATGCGTCACTCAAAAGTCACAAAACGACAGCTTTTGTTGTAACAACAATAACGGATGATGATTGTCACAATAGCTCCAAAGCTGTATTTAGCTACTATAGTGATTCGTGACTCGCAAGTCAAAAAATGAAAGTCTTCGTTGTATTCACAATGACATAAGCATGTAACAACCTCACCCATACATTCTATTGGGACTTCTGGGCATAAACAACAACAACATTAGCTGTATTCACTTCCATGGCATTACAATAGCTTTCATTTCTTCATATTTCAATGGTAAACACAAACATACAAGTATTATACATGATAGAAGAGAAAGAGTCACTATCTTGTTCTTTCCATTCCCACTCAATCACCGATTTCACATGCTTAAGGCAGATGTCAAATCCTATAAATCATAATCAAGGATGACGAGTTATTCCTTATTCCAACTCTTAATTGCAAAACATTTAGGGTTGGTTATCATTTAACACCTTTAGTTAACCACTAGAAGCTCAAACAAAAGCCTAAAGGGTTAGGAAGAACTAGATTAAAGACCATTTTTCAAAAGTTCAAAGTGCAGTTTTTTGAGGGGTTGGCCGTGGCCAAGCCATCCATTGGCTACGGTCAAGAGATGGTCAAAAAGATTTGGACCACGGCCAAGATCATATCAGAAAATTTTGGGTTGCGACCAATAACCCTTAGGTGACAAATAAGAATAGGTCAGAGAGTTTTGGGCCACAGCCAACAACCCTTATGACACAACCCAGAACTGGAAAAAATTTCTTTGGCTACGGCCAAGAATTGGCTTGATTCTTGGCTGATTTCCAATGACTATAACTTTTCATACACACGTCGAAACAATACAAAATTTATATCATTTTAAAGCTTGCTAGGTCTACTACAACACTGACAAATTTCATAACTTTTAGACCTTATTTACTCATTCAAAACATCATGCAAACAAGCTCCCCTACACAACATTTTACAATTAATTGATTTTTTCCAGTTTTCCACTAATGTTTCTAAAGGTCAAAAATTTACAACCTGGGCTACTCCCCACATAGTTTTCCACATAGAATCCAATGGAAATATCAAAACCACCAAATTCATATTCCTTTAACATGTTCTGTTTTGAACACCAATTCAACACAAAGCCTTAAAACTATTAAACTTCACATTCAAGTCTCAAATTCATTCCATTTAGCCAATAAATACCACAAGACACCAACACAATCAACAAGACACCATAAACTCACTAAAACCCTATATACATGAAAATAGGGAAAAAATTCATAAGTTCTAATACTCAACCAATGACCACAATATATATGTCAAAAGTTTGCTTTTGCTCATCTCTATCTCTTCCACTAGCTTGTTCTTTGGTTCTCCAACAACTAGCTTTTCTTGAGTTCATAACACACCTCTTGAAAATATAAAATCATAGGAATGAAGCTTATATCAAGAGGAGCAAGTTCAGAGAAGAGGTTTTGAGCATTTGAGGTAATCTACAAGGTCAAAATGACTCACCGTCTTCTTGAAATTTTCTCTTTCCTCCCCCTTCCATGGATGACTTGAGAGAGTTGGAGAGAGAGAGAGAGTTGATGATAAATGATTAGTTTTCAACTCCCTCCATGCACTTTAACCAACTTGAAAGAGAGAGAGAGAGAGAGAGAGAGAGAGAGAGGAAAGTTTGAGTTGAAACTTTAACTCCTCATCCAATGGCCCAATGAGTTGCCAAGTGTCATGATCTTGTGCACTCTTATAAACCATACAACCATAGGATTACTCTCACTAATTCCAATAGCAATTTAATCATACTTCTTACTCTTTTAGTTATTACTCAGTTTCCTCTTCGGTTGCTAACTAGTTGGCTGATAAGTTTCTTTCTTCCCATTTTGCCCGTGACTATGCCAATTTCAACTGATTATCACTTAACTCATTATTTGACCCTTCCTTCACATGCCATTTGCCCTCCCCCTCTCTTCTAATTCAATTTAAGATTTGACACATAATTAAACTTAAATACAAAATTTGGGCACTGTCTGTTGTTAATCGGGTCAATACTCATACTGTATTCTCCAAAAGTGTTTGATTAACACTCATTACGTCCACTTTTGGAGTCATGAGCCCGTATTCACATTTTAGGTCATTACAATTCTCCCCCCGTACAATAAATTTCTTCCTCACAATTTGTTACACAACTTGGGACATAAACCCTGGACGCCTCTTCACGATGGCTTCCGTTTCTCAAATTGCTTCTTATTAGGACAATCCATTTTAGGCTATCTGCACAAATAGTATGCCACAAGTCTGATTCTAACAAGAATCTCAAACAGATCAATACATTGTGGCTTGACTTCTTTTGCTTGGTCACTTAACCGATTCTCATGATTGGAGACACTCTCCCGAACATGTGATCTCTGACTTCAAACTCTAAAGGTCTTCACCTCACTCACTTATGGTTTGGATGGACTACACTCGTTCAACCCGACGTTGAACCTCTTGAATATTCTCTTTCCTCCCTCTCCCTTTGCCTGATTTACCCCTCCTTCTTGTTGTCCTCCCTCCTATAGTCTCTCTCCTCCCCTCTTCCAAACTCGTTTAACATCAATTTTGGCATCAGAGCTAAGGTTGTTCATACTCAATCAAACCAAACACTTCCTTATCTAAAACAATTCACAATCACGTATTCACTTTCACTGCTTAGTATTCCAATATCCTTTCAACAAAAGACCAATTTCATCATACTCACCATAAATAGCTCAACTAGACCCTCAAAAGGCAATGTTAAACAGCTTAGGACGTGCTAGAATGCAGCATAGAAGATTCCAGTGACATATCTGAGCATGACCCCACTTCTAGCCTATATTCACAGATTTTTTGATGTTGATTTGCAACACCATCACCACCATTAGAACCACCATCCAGAATGCCAATCGACCCCTAAATTTCACATCTAATGTAGCCTTCACATGCTTCAATGTGTTTCTCCTTCCCCTAAGCGAGAGATCCACACGCCGACGCACTACATCAATGTTAGCACGTGAAAGTCACATGCCACACGTGCCAGACTCTTCCAGTCCTTGTTTTTGTGCTTTAATGATCTTGTTTTATGTTGTTTCTCCAATTGTAGACCCTCTGAAAGTTGAGAGCAGGTAATCAAGGCCATTAGGCTATGAATTATGGAAGAAGCACACTTGCAGGTAGTTGCTATAGATATGTCAATTCACATCAATATAATTATATTAATGAAAGTTATCATCATCCTATACATGATGAGCACTAATATGAGTTCTCAGCCCATTGACGATATGAGCATGACAATCTTCATTAATATGCACATGAGTGTGCTCATCATGTGCCTTATGATTATTATAATCATTATGGATATATTGAGTTACCACAACATGGACATGCCTATTACTGTTGTAATCCCCTGCCGTAATTATATCCGAAATACACGATTTAAGTGAAATAGAGACCAATAAGAAACAAATAACATTTTACAAACCCATCTACCAGACGGGATTTTCATAAATACCTTTCAAAATCATTCATAACCTGGTCTCACATTCACATTCCGAATACAATTACTACACAAAGATAAATCACATTTAAATATATCAGAGTACGCAATATAATAATCCCGGCAATCCCGGGTTCTCTTCATTAACTCAAGCTTCATAGGGCACATTAGCCCATACAAGTCCTCATATGGGGATTACACAATTCTCTTCTAATACATATACAAATCCTCATCCACATACATATATATACATCCAAATACAATATCCCATCTGGGATGATAACCAACTACCAGAATGACAACCCGAAGGAAGTCCTCGTCGCCCTTGTCTGCTTACTCCATCATCGATCTACTACCCTGTCTGAAAGGTTAGTAGGGGAGGGTGAGATTCGAGAGAATCTCAGTAGGATAACAATATCAATATGCATGTACGATAAATGTTTAATGCATGACATGCTTGCATCACACAACTCATAATAACACAATGACAATTTGCAAGCTCAATGCTTCGAACAATATACCTATGGCCATAGCATAAATTGAAACATAGCTTCAAATTACACACAATTATGCAAAGCTAAGACATGCACCAACACATTAACACATATATCAAATACAAGCAGAAGAGATATGTTTCCTACCCTCTTTCCACGTAAGCTCCAGCTTCGATTACTCGCGATCAGAATGAATACCAAACCACGATCAGGGCGAACATCAACCCTATAATCAAAATCATGAACATAGGGTCAATCCCTTTTCCAATTCCTCAACATACAAACACTTAATGTTGGTTATCATTTAACACCTTTAGGTGGCTAATCAAAGCCCAAACATATGCCTAAAGGCTTGGGAAACACTTGACCAAAGATCACCTTTTAAAAGTCCAAAATGCTGATTTTTAGGGGTGGGCCGCGGCCCACAATCCTTGGGCTGCGGCCCAAAACTTCCCAAAAACATTTGGGCTGCGGCCCAAGAAAATCCAGTTTCTGGCTGAACTTTCAAAAATCATAACTAATTCAGGAAAAATTGAAATTGGGTGATTCCAAAGCCAAATGAAAGCTATTTAAGTCCTCTTTCAAGTAAAAATATTGGCCATAACTATAAATCACCACAAAAGTCCAGATTTACCAAAAACCTAACATTGTACCAAAACAGAATCCATTTTCAACCTCCAACTTTGGTCAGCCATAACTCACAGAAGACAAAACGAAATGGCACAAATTATGTGTCCATTTTGAAGCTTGGGATGTGAAATTTAAGACTGGAAAGTTTCATAATTTTCCAACATCATTTGCCCAGTCAAAACGTCCACACAAAAAGACTGCCCAATACAGACTTACATTGGCCAGATTTTCCAGATTTGCACAATTGGCTTCCAATGGTCCAATTTTCATACCAAACATCATTCTCACACAAAATTTCACAAGGAATCCATTGGAAATACCAAAACAACCAAATTCACATTACTTTGACATGTTTTAACCATAATCACAACATGTCTTCACTCAACCATAACACAATTCACAACATTGTAACTCTTCATTCCAAGTTCTCAACCCAATTCCAATGGCTATATCACACAACAAAATACCAATTTCACCACAATACAAAAGGCAATTCCTCAAATCCAAAATCACATGAAAATCAGGGCAAAATTTGAAATTTACAAAGCTTATCCACAAATCACAAAACTTAGATCAAAATGCTTCAAATACTCACCTCTTCCTCTTTCCCAAACCAAATCCTTGATTCTTTATCTTTCCAAATTTCCTCAAGCCATCAAACACCACCAATCAAGAATCTAAAACCATAGAGATGAAGCTCTCATCACTATGAACAATAGTAAAGAGGGATGTTTGAGCTAAAGAGGACAAGAAACAAGCTAAATCTCACCTTGATTCTTTCTCTTTCCTCCTCCACTTGGGCGCCATGGAGTCTTGAGAGAGAGAGGGAGTGAAGATGAAGATGATGAAGAGAGAATCAGATTTTTAGGGCCAAAAACCGTCCAAAATAAAGAGAGGAAAGAGGGAAAATGAGTTGAAATCTTTGACCAAATCCAAGGGCTCAAATTGTGACACTTGTCACACCCTTATTCAATCTCTATGAGTTCACATGAACCCACACACATGGGATTCCACCCACTTAATCTATTACACAAATCAATCCTAACCATTGATCTTGAAGTTACCAATGAGCTTCCTCTTCGGTAACCGATCAATTGGTCGGTAACTTTACCGTTTTGCCCCTGATTATGGTAATTCTCATTGAATCACCACCAACACTTCACATCTTTTCATTTAGCCACAATATGCGCCTTCCCTCTATTTTAAGTCAATTTGGAGGTTAATCCATAATTGAACTTAAATATAGGGTTTCGGCATTACTCACAGCACTTACGAATCACATTCGAGTGCCAAATCACATCATAGTCTCCAAAAGGGTTATTTATCACTAACCACATCCACTTTTGGAGTCATTAACCCTTAATTCAATTTTGGATCTTGCTAAACCGGGGCTTAGCAATCCACTAATCTCAGGCTTATTGTCTAAGCTCAAGTCTCAAAATTCGAAGTATTACAACTGTCAACACAACTATGAAGTTTGCCATGAATATACCAGCCATCGCCGGTAAGAGTATGCTACATATCCTCAATACGAGGAAGATAATCATCACCAATAAGGTCTAGGTGATATGAGTATAGAAGTCATGATTAAATTTGAACATTTTTGGAGGAACATAACCGTGGACATGAAAGCTTCAGCAAGGAATCATTAAGCTTGTTAAAGGATTCTATAAGGTGAGGGAACTATTCCATAATTTGAAAAATTAAATGGAGGAGACATCCCACACAGCTTGCCAATAGAGGTAAATGCTCCCTCTCAATACTAGAACATGAGGATGGAAATCAAATTAAAGTACTATAGGCTCCAATGAGAATTCTTATGGTAAATGAAGATATTGGTCATATTGTCATCAATGATAACGAGTCCTTGCATGATGATCAAGTGATCCACTCCATGGTTAAGGTGGTTACTTCTCAAATTGTAACCAATAAGAAACAGCTTCATCTTTCTACGTTGCTACCTTAGCTGAAAATTGCATTCCCCAAGGTTACTCCAGAGATTATTGGGCAACTTTAACAATTTCTTGTATGTTGGAAAGGTTTTCCAGATGCTCTCCAAAATTCAGTGGCTCATCTTGACTAAGATGTTCACTTTTAATATCTCACTTGTGGGAAAGGGTTTCTAGATGGAAGTGACAGTTGAGGAATTACCTTGCCCTACCCTCCTAGATTTGTGCATCATTTTTAACTCGTTAGGAGGTGAGTCTTTCAAGCAGGGGAGAAATGGTGGGATACAGGATAAGGAATATCTAGGTTTAGTTAGGAGATCTAGGGTTACCCATTAGGATTATTAATAAGGATATTTATCCATATTTGAATTTGAATTGTTATTTTATTATGATTTTATTATTTCTAGGGCTCTATAAATAAAGTTTAGGGTTCTTAGTAGTAATAAGCTTTGCTTGATTTATTGAATATGAATTTCTTTTCCCTCTAGATATTCTATCTCCTCCCTCTCCCTTTGTCTAATTTCCCCCTCCTTCTTGTTGTCCTCCTCCTCTAGTCTCTCTCTTGTACCCTCTTCCAAACCCATTTCACATCAAAGAGGTCATGCAAGAATATATGACACTAAAACCTAACAGTTAAATATGCGCACTGTCATGTATTAAGAGGCAGAATTTGCGTAAACAAAAAGATAAGAGTTGTAATTATTAACCATCGTTTATTTACTAACAAAAATTGCAGTTCTTATAAAATAACTGTCATGTAACACTTTCAAATGATTTGTCTTTACAACTTTATATTAGCAAAAACAAATAAATAATTGTTATAATAATTAACCATAAAGTATGATTCCTAAGTACTCGTCTTTTTTAAGAATACTTAACAATTAAAAATAATAACCATCAGAAGGTAGAATTTTGGGGGGGAAATTATTTGATAATATTTGAGAGTTCTTCACGATGAACAGTTATATATTCTTTAAGAATACTTAATAATAAGAAAATTATTTGACAATACAATACGGTTCTTCACAAATAACCACTAAGCAGTATTATTATTTTTAAGTATCATTTAATATAAATAATTCTGAAAGATATCTTATCTAAGGGAGCAAGATCCTGAAAAATATAATTTGACAATACATTATGACTCTTCACAAAGAACTGTTAATTATTCTTTAATATAAATAAAAGTGTGATTCTTAAAGGTATCATATATAAGGAGGTAGGATCTTGAAAAAAAATTGACAATGCATACATTACGGTTCTTCATAAAGAACCGTTAAATATTCTTTAACATAAATAAAGGTAACATTCTAAAAGATATCAAATATAAGAAGGCGGCGTCTAAAAAAATTATTTAAGAATACATTGCAGTTCTTCACTAGAAACCATTAAGTATTTTAACAATACATTACAGTTTTTCACTAAGAACTACTAAATATTCTTTAATATAAATATAGGCGGGATTCTGAAAGATATCAAACATAAGATGACATGATTTTAAAAAAAAAAATTTATTTGACAATACATTATTGTTCTTCACTAAGAACCATTAAATATTCTTTAATAAAAAGGCGAGACTCCAAGAAATATCAAATATAAGAAGATGAGATTCTAAACAACATTTATTTGATACAACACTTTAAAATCCTTCTCAAATGTTTTTTTTAGCTTCCCTAGTGGGTCTATACTCTTTTTCCATAACTTTTGTTTTAGCACTGCAGGTCTTGTCCTCCACCACTACCATGGTTATTCATTTTGCAACTTCTTCTTCTTGTGATTCTTCCTCGTGTAAGCTTTTATTTTTTTAGTTAATGTTTTTAGTTCCATTTTATGTTTTTCATATAATGAGAGCTCGCTAGTTGATGCTCAAGGTCACTGGTCAGGATTACGATATCTAATATGATGATGGCCATAGGTTTGAAGATTAAAAGAGAGAAAAATGCAAGAGAAAGTAGAGAACAAGGAAAAAGCGATGAGATAAAATGTTGAATTTTTTATTATCAAGCATCTCACATTCTTAAACTTTAGCAATCTAAACTGTAGGTTGAAACCATGTTTGTTGAATTAGATTCCGAGATTTGCTCAAATTTTTATATTTGCCAATTTTTACTATATTCTTATTTTCAAAGTTATATTCCACGATTTGTTTAAGTTTTTATATTTCCTTATTTTTGTTATATATATATATATATATTCTTATTTTTACATTTATATTATCCTTTTGCAGTTAAAGAATATGTAATAGGAACTCTTGGATCGCACAGATACGTGATCTATGGACATCCTATAACAAAGACACTATTGATTTTCTTTTGGAATTCAAAACATTGTAAGATAATGTTTATTGTGAGAGTGTTTAAGTTATTAATTTCTTTTAAATTGTATGATGTTTATCTATAATGTATTGAATTTTTAATCCTTTAAGTATAAGTTTTTTATTTAATATTATTATCTTGTTATTATCAATAATTTATTGTGTCTTATATAATACATATTAATAGTAAAACTATATAAAAAATAATAATAAAAATAAATATATATAGTTTAAAAAATAAAGTCAGTACATTATGGTCGGTTCTTAACAAAGAACTGTTATATATGTCATTAATATATTATGGTTCAAAACCGTTATTTATATACGTTGAGTATATATAGCACCCGCATATATAATTATTTGGAACCGTTATATATGATCAATAATAACCATCATAAAAGGCCTTTTCTGTAGTCGTGATATGAGAAAAGAGGTACCGAGGAAGATATTTTTAGAATTATTAAATTATTAGTTCTTTAGTGAAAAGGGCAGTTTAGTAATTTTAAATGTGCTAAAATAAAATAAAATTACCCCATGGCTTTCACAGGATTCAAATAAAAGACTGCTTCTCAAAAACCCATATCATTTCCACTTATGCTCAAGTTTGTTGTTGTTGTATTACTAATGAAAATAATTTATTTTGTGGTAAAAACTAACGAAAAGAATTTATACTTAACAAGAAGTTTATTTAGCACATGTTTATATCATATTTTTCATATTAATAACATGATTTTTCTTATTTAAATTTCTGAGTCATTACATATATATAATTTTCTGGTTGGTTTTGATTCAATTTGAATTCATGTGACAAAATTAATCAAGTACTGTATGGTGAATGCGAGCAACGTTATAAGCTAATAATGCCATTTCTTTTACAAAGTAACAAATTGAGACTATAGCAAGGGATCAATACATATAATTAAGGATATTATAAGAACTCAATAATAAAAAAAAATCAAAATTTTAATTGAAAACGAATTGCCATAGCCATGTATTCTTATTACATCAAGGGACATGTTTGGTTTGCTTTTTTTAAAACAATTTTTTTGTTTTGGAAAAAAATAAAAAATATGTTTAAAAATTTATTTTTGGTCATGTGTTCTGAAAAAATGTTAAAAATTTGTTTACAAAAATAAGAACATATTTTTATGTTTTGTTATTTTTTCTTTCACAAAATTAGAAAACATATATATAGTGAACACTGTATTTTCATTAAGCACAAATCATGCTAATAACGTAAATTCTTTCACCATTCTATTTTCCAAAATATTATTTAAACATGTTATTTTTTATAAAATTTATTTTAAAATATTTTTCATCAGAATTATTTTAAGAATATACAAATAGATAATAAAATTAGATAAGTCACAATTTTCCCTTATTTCATCCTTTAGTTGCCGGTTTTGTTTTTTCTTTTATACCCTCCGGAAGAAGATGCTTTATGCCGCGATGATTATATTGAGGAGCCCACATAAAAAGTAAAAGAGGGGCAGCTGCTAGTACTAGATTCCACAAATCGAACCTTAGTTACATCTAATGAAAAATATGATTAAATATTGCACTATCAAAATTGGGTTGCGAGTTGAGATAAAACTTAACTTGTACGGAATTATGCCATATAAAACAATTTTCTACACTTAATTTTAAAAAAGAATCTAATTTAGGGAGAATGCTTTGAAATCTCAAAAAAAAAAAACAATATAATAAAAAAAAATTTAATGATCAGGGAACAATATGAATCTATTGTGTTTTGCTACGTTAGAACTTGTCAATTTTCATTACATGCTGTTTTTATTTGTTATAAAACTTTTTAATACTCTCATTGGTCCTTAATATAAGTTTTTTTTTTGGTAACAATATAAGACATATATTTATCTAATTTAATTTAATTAAAAAATTTAGTGAAAGTAGTGAATATGATATGTACATGCTAAAATATCATAATCATCTTTATTAATTCCCTCATTCTATCTGCTTCTTAATTATTGTTAAAGGAGCATGAGTCAATAAATAAAAGATAGACAAATACAAAAACTATATATTATATTTAGAATCAATATTAATTTTCTAAATATATCTTATATTAAAATCAGATAGAATATCTTATAATAAATCTCCCCATATATTTCCCAATCAAAGTTGGTTAAACTTCTGGCTTCTGAGACAGAAAATCGTTTTTACCCAGTAATTATATATTATTTGAAACTATATTCCGATGTGAACCGACATTAAGATTCTAAAATATATAAAATCAAGTCAAACAGACGATGATACTCGAACGATGGCATGTTTTTTTTTTTATAGAAATAAGCAATGTGATATTACAAGCTGGATTGAACCTACACCCCTTATTTATTTTGGAGGGTTGTGGGTCAGTAAATTAGAAGGCTATTACTTGAAACTTACATATTAGAAGTAAGAAACAAAAAGATGTAAGCAAAAAATCTAATAAAAAAATGTATAGCCATCAAAACAGATCAAACCTATTTAATCCCATATAAATCTAGGACTAGGCTTATATTTTAGGGGTTGTATGCCTGTTTAAGTCCGAAAATAAAGGTTAGCCCATTAATTAGGATTAAGGGCTACCCGATTAAACTTGCCGAATAATTTTTAAAGGAAATCTTTGATTTGTCAAAGTCACTTTTTTAAAATTTTTTGAATAATTATTTTGTATACAACCCTACAAGATGGTGAGTGAACTTTATTATTCAACGGTTTTGTTTTGTTTTTTTTTTTTTGCCAGAATATTACTCAATGGTTAGTGTCACGTTTTCAACCGCAACAATCTCACTTTTTAGAACCTATTCACATGATTTTGTTTAATTTTATTTTTGGACTCTTGGATGAAACAAGGGAAACATAATAGTGTAAAATCGTCACTAAAATATCTTAAAATTTTAGGCGGCCAAAAAAAAAAGACTATAATTTGACACTTTCTTAACATTTATAATTTGAATTAAGAATTTTTTGAGATTTGTTAATTCATTTTTAGATATTTCAAAATAGATAAAAACAAGTAAAATTTAGCAAAAGAGTTTGAAAGGCTCGCAGGCTGAACCCGCATGTCTAAGGGCCAAGCTTAAAAAATAGACAATTTCTAAGATAAGTAGACTTTTCAAGATTGATCCTTTTTAACTCAATCCCATGATCCCATCAAGCACTGGCCATTTAGTTTAATGACAAAATTGGTAAATAAACATGGGAAAATGATATTAAAATGCCATTTGAATTTACAAAACCCACAAAAGTCTATTAACATTTGAAAATAACATAAAGATGATAAGTATTAAATTGAGATTTTCAAGTTTTGACACTTTTACCATTTTGCCCCTCAATTTTTTAAAAAAATAAGGATGGTGCCCCCACCAGAGCATCATCTCCGGTTGGCCGGCCTGGACCCCCGGCAGCCAGAGCTTTGGCCCCTAACTGTCGGAGCTCTGGCACCATGATCCTTTTTTTGGGGGGATGTTATTTTTTAAAAACAAATTGTTGAAAGGGGCAAGTGGTGGACCCAGCCCCTTTGACAACTGACTCAATGGCCATTGGGCCACTAAATTTGTTTTGATATATATATACACACATTAATAAATATATGTATAACATAATTGAAGGTATAATAGCTTTAATAAAATTAATAATGGAAATTACAAAATGCGTAATCGTTTCAACAAAACGAGTAACAAGATTGTAGCACCCCAAATTTTATATTCACCAAATAATAGCTTGTAATTAGTTGAGAAATTAAATAAAATGGTGAATATTCATGAAATTTGGAACTTATGAATTTTGAAATATTCATATTCATGAGAAAATGGGAAAATTAATGCAAAAAAGGAATTAGATTACAAAGGTAATAGCAAAATCATAATTTTGCCAATTTAGCCCAAGATTAATTATTTTCTGATTAATTGGAGTTAATTTCAATTAATCAAGAAAAATAAAGGAAAATGTATAATTGGAATACTTTTGGAGAAATAAATCAAGAATTGTAAAATTAGAAGGAATTATGCATACTTTATTTAATTGGATTACGGAAATGATGAAAACAATTTTATTTCCCAATTCTTCCAAATTCCATCCAACACAAGAAAATGGTGGGAAAAATTGATTAATGAAATTAAACATGATAAGTGTCATTATTGTAACCCCCTTCTTTTAAACACGTAATTATAATTCGATAACATATAATAAAATGGATTAGAGACCGACGGATAATTTGAAACTCATTTTAAACATCCTCCCTACGGTAGGGTTTTCACAACATTTTGAAAATTTCTTTCCTTTCCCAGTCTCAAGTTTAAATATCGAATATAATCACCTGTGCAATTAATTTACATTCATACATATCAGAGTATATAACAAAAATCCCGGCAACCCCCGGGTTTCGTCTATATATATCTATAGGGTTCCAATTCCCAAGTAGGGGATTACACCAGTTCCCAATTAGGGGATTACACCACCATGTGTTCAAAAACTATTTACAACTCAAAAATGTCATACAGTAATCCCTATCCAAAATGAATAACCAACATGGCCTGAACCAAATGTCCCTATGGGTTATAACTACTCCGGGTCGTTCGCTTCTCCTTGGAGCCACTTGCCTTGTCTGAAAGGTTAGTCAATGGAAAGAATGAGATTCAAAAGAATCCCAGTAGTAACAATTCACTCATACAACACGTAATCACATAGCATGTAAGCAAATCATCAAACAGCATTACATCATAATACACAACACGTAGGCTGCATAAGCACATAATCACATAGTCTCATTCCTCGGATTCCACTGCCTCGAAGGTACGATCCTCCCACCGTCATCACCGATGGGCCACAGGTGATAGACTCAAAAATAATGATCAAACAAACATACCATATATAACATATAGTATAAGGGAAAAGAGTCACTACCTTGTTCCTTCCTGATATTCGCTGGCACAGTGGGCTCACGAGGATGACAGATGTCAAATCCTATAAACGAAGTTAGGGACAATAGATCAATCTCTTTTCCAAGTTCTTAATTCCATAATACTTTAAGTTGGTATTCATATAAACTCTTTAGGTGCCTATTAAATGGCTAAACATATGCTTAAAGGGTTGGGAAAAGCTATACCAAAAACCACCTTTCAAAAGTGCAAAATACTGATTTTTGGGGGTTGGCCGCAGCCCACAAATCCACTGACCACGGCCAAAAAGAGGTCAGAAATATTTGGGCTGTGGCTCAACATCTTCTGGCTGCGGCCAAGAAAATTCTGTTTCTTGGCTGAACTTCCAAAAATCATAACTAATTCAAGAAAAATCGAAATAAGGTAATTCTAAAGCCAAATGTAAGCTATTTAAGTCCTCTTTCTAGGAAAAATATTGGCCATTACTGGAAATAACTACAAAAGTACAGAATTACACAAAACTCACCACTGTCCCACAACAGAGTTCAATTTCCATCCCAAAAATTGGACAACCATAACTCACAGTGCACAAAACGAAATGATACCAATTATATGTCTATTTTGAAGCGTGGGATGTGAACTTTAAAAATGGAAAGTTTCATAATTTTCTGACATCATTGGCTTATTCAAAACACCAACACAAAAGGACTGCCCAGCACAGACCTTCAATGGACAGATTTTCAGTTTTTCACAATTGCTTCCAATGGTTCCCATTTTCACATTAAACACCATTTCCACACCAATTTTGCCCAAGGAATCCATTGGAGCCATCAAAACAATCAAATTCCATCCATTTAGACATGTGCCACAGAAATCTTAACATGTCAACACAACATACACACAATCCACCACAATGCAATTCCTTCCATTCCAAAAATTCCAAATCAACTCCCATGGCACAAAGACACAATTTAACACCACATTCTACACAACACACTAACCAATTCAAGCATTCAAATTAGACCAAAAATCAGGGAAAAAATTCGAAATTCTCAAAACCAAACCAATGACCACGACAATTATACCAAAAGGTATCAAATACTCACTTCAATTTATTCCCAAAGCTATTTCTTTGATTCTCCTACTTTCAAATCCCCACAAGTTCTCAAACTCCACTAATAAAAAATATGAAACCATAGGGATAAAGCTCTCAACCCCTTGAACAATATTAATAAAGGTGAGTTGAGCATTTAGGGACAAAACGTTACCTAAAACTCAAGCTTCTTCTTTCTCTTTCTTGCTTGATCTTGGCGACAATGGAGGAGAGGAGAGAGGTGAGAAGGTGATGGAGAAATCATATTTTTGGGGTGCAATTAGGCCCTTGGCCAACTTGAAATGGAGGAGGGAAGAGAGAGTTGCAACTGTTGACTCTTTGACCACAATCCATGGCTCTTGTGTTGACATGTGTCAACATCTTGTTCCTCCTTCTAAGCACTCACATAAGCACATGCACACACAATCCCACTCCTTTGCTTATTCAATCTTAGCCATTGATATCAATTACCAATGAGTTTCCTCTTCGGTAACTGTCCAATTAGTCAATGAATTTACCATTCTGCCCCTAATTGTCATAACATATACGATACCCTCGTCAAGCACATTTTGCATCACAATTTACATCATATCCTTCAAAATGCTTAATTAACATTAATCACATCACTTTGAAGTTATTAGCCCTTAATTACAATTTAGGATATTACAATTCTCCCCCCGAAAATTAAATTTCGTCCTCAAAATTGCTACACAACTTGAGTCATAAACTCCGGATATCGTCTTCGCATATCTTCTTCCGCTTCCCAAGTTACTTCCCTCTGAGTCATCCCCTTCCAAATCACCTTCACATACGGAATGCTTCGGTATCTGAGCCGTCGCTCCTCTCGGTCAATGATCTTCTCCGACTCTACTGCATACGTGAAGTTATCACGTATCACGACCTCCTCATAGTCAATGATGTGAGAGGGATCCGGTTGGTACTTCCTTAGTTGGGAAACATGAAACACATCATGGAGTCTGCTCAAGTTTGGGGGTAGGGCTACACGATAGGCAACAGGCCCGATTCTTGCAAGAATCTCAAAAGGACCTATATACCTTGGGCTCAACTTTTGTCGCTTGATTGCTCGCCCAACGCCGGTAACAGGAGATATTCTCAGAAACACATGGTCACCAACTTCAAACTCTAGAGGCCATCTCCTCTTATCAGCATAGCTTTTCTGTCGACTCTGCGCTGCCAAGAGCCTCTTTCGAATAATTTGAATCTGTGCTCAGGTTTGATCAACAAGATCCTGTCCGTAAAGCTTCCTTTCTGATAACTCATTCCAACACAAAGGTGATTGGCACCTCCTTCCATACAACGCTTCGTACGGAGCCATCTGGATGCTTGTGTGGTAGCTATTGTTGTAGGCAAACTCACCAAGTGGAAGGAAGTGATCCCAACTCCATTTAAAGTCGAGAACACATGCCCGCAACATATCCTCCAGTGTCTGAATAGTCCTCTCTGACTGTCCATCTATCTGAGGATGATAAGCCGTGCTAAATCTCAATTGAGTACCCAGTGCCTCATGTAAAGCTTTCCTGAATCTTGAAGTGAATCGGGGGTCTCGGTAGGAAATGATGTTCTTTGGCATGCCATGGAGCTTCACAATTTCTATAATATAAATCTCCACTAGCTTGTCCGGAGAGTAACCAGCATTGATCGGTATAAAGTGTGCTGACTTCATTAGCCGATCCACAATGACCCAGATCGTGTCATAGTTCCTGATCCTGGGCAATCCCACTACCAGATCCATGGTCATACTTTCCCATTTCCATTCCGGAATCTCAGGACTCTGAAGTAAACCAGGTGGTTTTTTGTGCTCAATTTTCACTTTCTGACAAGTAAGACACCTCACCATATATTTTGTCACATCGCTCTTCAAACCTGACCACTAATATGCAGATTTCATATTATGGTACATTTTGGTCATACCAGGATGAAGAGTATATCGGCTCTTGTGCGCCTCATCCAGAATCTTCTGTCTCAACTCTACCTTTAGTGGAATACAGATTCTCTTCTGATAGCGAACCAATCCACTAGGCCATAAATCATAGCCCTAAGCTTCTCCTCATTCAATCTGAGCTAGGTTACGCTGTATCGAGCCATCTTGCCGTTGAGCTTCTTCAATCTTGGTTCTCAAATCACTTTCCCCTTGGGAAATAGTGTAGTTGGCACATATGATCTGGTTCGACAAATTCAAATCACGAAAGTCTTCAATCAATTTCCCTTCTTGAATCATCATAGCTGCCACAAGCACAGTCTTTCGACTAAGAGCATCGGTGACTGCATTTGCATTACCCTGATGATATTTAATTTCCAGGTTGTAGTCCTGAAGCAACTTCATCCAGCGGTGCTGTCTCATATTCAATTCTTTCTGATCATACAGATATTTGAGATGCTTGTGATCGTAGTATAGTTCTACCGTCACCCCATACAAATAATGCCTCCAAATTTTCAAGGCAAACACAATGGCCGCAAGCTCCAGATCATGTGTAAGATAATTCATTTCATGAAGTTTGAGTTGTCGAGAGGCATAGGCCACCACACGTCCCTGCTGCATAAGGACACACCCTAATCCCTGCTTACTCGCATCACTGTACACAACATAAGTCAAGCTGGGATCAGGTATAATCAACACAGGTGCCGTAGTCAACCTCTCCTTCAGCTCCACAAAACAATTTTCACATTTCTCATCCCACACAAACAGTTGATCCTTCCTCGTGAGCTTGGTCATTGGCAAAGTGATACGAGAGAAATTCTGGATCAATCTCCGGTAGTAACCAGCAAGACCCAGAAAACTGCTTACCTCTGCAATAGTTTCTGGCCTCTTCCAGTCCAGTACTGCTTCCACTTTACTGGGATCCACAGAGACCCCTTCCTGCGAGATAACATGGCCTAAGAATTTCACTTCTGATAGCTAGAACTCGCACTTACTCAACTTGGCATAGAGCTGCTTCTCACGTAATATATTCAATACAATTCTCAAATGATGCTCATGCTCCTCCCTATTGTTGGAGTATATCAAGATATCATCGATAAATACAACAACAAACTGATCCAGGTACTGTCGAAAGACACAGTTCATGTAATCCATGAATACCACAGGTGCATTAGTTAGCCCAAATGGCATCACTAAGAACTCATATTGACCATACCTGGTCTGAAAGGCAGTCTTTGAAACATCTTCTGCCTTTACTCGCAGCTGGTGATACCCCGACCTTAGATCAATCTTCGAAAACACACACGAACCTGATAGTTGATCTAAAAGGTCATCAATTCAGGGGAGAGGGTATTTATTCTTGATGGTAATCTTATTTAGTTCTCTATAATCAATACACAATCGTAAACTTCCGTCTTTCTTTTTGACAAATAATACTGGAGCTCCCCAAGGCGACACACTGGGCCTAATAAACCCTTTTTCAAGCAAATCTTCAATCTATTTCTTTAACTCCGTCATTTCGTTTGGGGCCATACGATATGGGGCTTTTGAAATAGAACCAACTCCAGGCATATTTTCAATTGGGAATTGAACTTCCCTTTCCGGAGGCAATCTGCTCAGATCATTTAGAAATACCTCAGAGAATTCATTTACCACGGGTATATTGTGCAGAGTTTTACTAGTCTCTCCTTGTACTGAGAAAAATACCATATACCCCTGGCAACCTTTTTCTAGACATTTCTTAGCCTTAGCTGTTGAAAGGAAATTCAAGTTACCATTCACTTCATTCACATTTTGACCCATTTGAGGTACAGGATATATGATCCTTTTGTTCCCACAATCAAGCAATACATTATTTGCCATTAACCAATTAAAACCCAAAATAACTTCTAATTGATTTAGCGGCAGAGAAATCAAATCCATAATGGACTCAAGCCCTTCCACAGCTATGACACAATTTAGACAGGCTTCAGTAGTCACAGCCTTGACACCCATTGGCGTCGACACAACTAGACCGAATGGAAACTTATGTACATGCATACCTAAACGCCTCACGCAATCATAAGCAATGAAAGATTGACTTGTACCCGAATCAAATAACACTTGTAGCCAATTACCATTTAGAAGGACTTTACCTTGTATCAAGTCAGGAGATTTTTGAGCTTCCTCATGAGTCATGGCGAACACTCGGCCCTGAGTTCTCGACCTCTGCTCTGCCTGTGGCCGCCGACATTTTCTAGAAAGATGCCTCGATTGCTTACAGTTGAAACAAATCATCTCACCCCAAAAATTTCTACCATAGTGTGGTTTATTACAATGGCGACATACCCACTCTGTGTAAGATTTTTGAGACTCATGATCTCTGGGCTGATAGGGCTTCTTACCAGTACCCCGGGATGAAGAGGATTTCTGGCCCTTCCGCTTCTGGGAAGTATTACCCTTACTGGGTTCACTGCGATTACCAGGAGCTTTGGCAGGATACAATTCCCTCAAATTATTTTATGTGATTCTACACTCTTCCACCGCCTTGTTAAAGTTGGTGAATAAGTATTAGCTAACCTCTTCCTCAGCACTCGTCGCAGACCATGGATAAGCATGTCCGCACTCAACTCTTCATTATCCATCTTTTGAAGATAGGACGAATACAGAGACAGATGGATGAAACGGGACAAATAATCATCAAAGGTCTCCGTGTCCCCTTGTTTAATATTCAGAAATTCTGTTTCCTTCTCAAGTCGCACCAATTTGGGAAAATATTTCTCGTTAAACTCTTGTTGGAAAAATTCCCAACTCAGCGTCACCTTTTTGCTTTTCAATGCTAGGGCAATCTTCCACCACCAACGATCTGCATCACCCTCGAGCTTGTAGATTGCAAGGCGTGGCTTCACCTCATCCGGGCATCCAAGGACCTTAAATATCTTTTCTAGTCTGTTCAGCCAATCTTCGGCTGCTTGGGTATCAAATCTCCCCCTGAACGCCGGAGGCAGGTGGTTGCAGAATCTTGAGACCCAAAATTGCAGATCTCTTTCCTCTTTAATTAGAACGCCATATGATTCCTGGTTTGGAACAACATGAGGTGGCGACTCCAATGGTCGTGCCGAACCTTCAGCGGTTTCTTCCCTATGAGCGCCTTCCTGGGTCTCTTCCTGTGTGGACGGACCTTGTCCCTCATTCCTTTTTGCTTTCTCTTATCTGAGCTCCTCTCTTAGCTCAACAATCATTTCTCTCTTATCTTTAATCACACCCACCAATTCTTGCATAGGGTCCGGTGGATTATCATTGACCACCTCCACCTCAGGGTCTACCTGCTGTATTCTGGGACGACCCTTTGTCTTTTTCATTCTACAATTTATTCACTACATCAGCTCTACAAATAATGTATACACATAGTTCACAAATCTCATATATATTCACAACATAGAGCACATGTGTGTATACAAAACAAATAAGTAAGGTTCACATTCTACCACTATAGCCAATACTAAAGGAGCTATCCTAGCAACTCTACCCTTGCCAGGAACTATAGCTCTGATACCAAAATGTAACCCCCTGCTTTTAAACACGTAATTATAATTCGATAACATATAATAAAATGGATTAGAGACCAACGGATAGTTTGAAACTCATTTTAAACATCCTCCCTAAGGTAGGGTTTTCACAACATTTTGAAAACTTCTTTCCTTTCCCGGTCTCAAGTTCAAATATCGAATATAATCACCTGTGCAATTAATTTACATTCATACATATCAGAGTATATAAAAAAAATCCCGGCAACCCCCGGGTTTCGTCTATATATATCTATAGGGTTTCAATTCCCAAGTAGGGGATTACACCAATTCCCAATTAGGGGATTACACCACCATGTGTTCAAAAACTATTTACAACTCAAAAATGTCATACAGTAATTCCTATCCAAAATGAATAACCAACATGGCCTGAACCAAATGTCCCTATGGGTTCTAACCACTCAAGGTCGTTTGCTTCTGCTTAGAGCCACTTGCCTTGTCTGAAAGGTTAGTCAATGGAAAGAATGAAATTCAAAAGAATCGCAGTAGTAACAATTCACTCATACAACACGTAATCACATAGCATGTAAGCAAATCATCAAGTAGCATCACATCATAATACACAACACGCAGGCTGCATAAGCACATAATCACATAGTCTCATTCCCCAGATTCCACCGCCCTGAAGGTACGATCCTCCCACTGTCATCATCGACGGGCCGCAGGTAATAGACTCACAAATAGCCTTTCAGCTTCCATATATAGCCTTGCGGCTTTCACATAGTCTCATCCCCCGGATTCCACCGCCCCGAAGGTACGATCCTCCCACCATCATCACTGATGGGCCGCAGGTGATAGACTCGCAAATAATGATCAAACAAACATACCATATATCACATATAGTATAAGGGAAAAGAGTCACTACCTTGTTTCTTCCTGACGTTCGCTGGCACAGTGGGCTCACGAGGACGGCATATGTCAAATCCTATAAATGAAGTTAGGGACAATAGATCAATCTCTTTTCCAAGTTCTTAATTCCATAATACTTTAAGTTGGTATTCATATAAACTCTTTAGGTGCCTATTAAATGGCTAAACATATGCCTAAAGGGTTGGGAAAAGCTATACCAAAAACCACCTTTCAAAAGTGCAAAATACTAATTTTTTGGGGTTGGCTGCGGCCCACGAATCCACTGGCCGCTGCTTAAAAGAGGTCAGAAACATTTGGACTGCGGCCCAACATCTTCTGGCTGCGGCCAAGAAAATTCTGTTTCTTGGCTGAACTTCCAAAAATCATAACTGATTCAAGAAAAATCAAAATAAGGTGATTCTAAAGCCAAATGAAAGCTATTTAAGTCCTCTTTCTAGGAAAAATATTGGCCATTACTGGAAATAACCACAAAAGTATAGAATTACACAAAACTCACCACTGTCCAACAACAGAGTTCAATTTCCATCCCAAACTTTGGACAACCATAACTCAGTGCACAAAACGAAATGATACCAATTATATGTCTATTTTGAAGCCTGGGATGTGAACTTTAAAACTGGAAAGTTTCATAATTTTTTGACATCATTGGCTTATTCAAAACACCAACACAAAAAGACTGCCCAGCACAGACCTTCAATGAACACCATTCCCACACCAATTTTGCCCAAGGAATCCATTGGAGCCATCAAAACAATCAAATTCCATCCATTTAGACATGTTCCACAGAAATCTTAACATGTCAACACAACATACACACAATCCACCACAATGCAATTCCTTCCATTCCAAAAATTCCAAATCAACTCCCATGGCACAAAGACACAATTTAACACCACATTCTACACAACACACTAACCAATTCAAGCATTCAAATTAGACCAAAAATCAGGGAAAAAATTCGAAATTCTCAAAACCAAACCAATGACCACGACAATTATACCAAAAGGTATCAAATACTCATTTCAACTTATTCCCAAAGCTATTTCTTTGATTCTCCTACTTTCAAATCCCCACAAGTTCTCAAACTCCACTAATAAAAAATATGAAACCATAGGGATAAAGCTCTCAACCCCTTGAACAATATTAATAAAGGTGAGTTGAGCATTTAGGGACAAAACCTTACCTAAAACTCAAGCTTCTTCTTTCTCTTTCTTGCTTGATCTTAGGGACAATGGAGGAGAGGAGAGAGGTGAGAAGATGATGGAGAAATCAGATTTTTGGGGTGCAATTAGGCCCTTGGCCGACTTGAAATGGAGGAGGGAAGAGAGAGTTGCAATTGTTGACTCTTTGACCACAATCCATGGCTCTTGTGTTGACATGTGTCAACATCTTGTTCCTCCTTCTAAGCACTCACATAAGCACATGCACACACAATCCCACTCCTTTGCTTATTCAATCTTAGCCATTGATATCAATTACCAATGAGTTTCCTCTTCGGTAACTATCCAATTAGTCTGTGAATTTACCATTCTGCCCCTGATTGTCATAACATATACGATACCCTCGTCAAGCACATTTTGCATCACAATTTACATCATATCCTTCAAAATGCTTAATTAACATTAATCACATCACTTTGAAGTTATTAGCCCTTAATTACAATTTAGGATATTACAATTATCCTATGGAATGAGATTAGTTTATAATTGATTTTCCAAGAGCACATGTTTAATTGCAATTAAATATTGCTTCTTGGACAAGTAATAATGATAATGGTACACAACTTGAGTATATGGTTAAGTGCAAACTTAGTGTATGGTTGAGTGCAAGTTTGGATTAGTTGGAATAGAACTCATTTGGTTAGAAGAGCAAGAGGGGGACGGTTTTCTATGATAACCAAAAGGGAGAAAGATAGTTCAAAGCCAACTAGAAAATGACATAGTTAGAAAGAGATGAGATCAATTGCCATGTGTCAAGACAAGATAGCATCTTGAAATCAAGGGCTCACAAGAATGAAGAGCAATTTCATAAAACACTTTCTCTTCCCTTCCCTTCACACATTTCGGCCAAGACAAGAAAGAAAGGAGAGAGAGATGGAGCTTGAGGAACTTGAAGAGTTAGAGAGAAGGAAGAAGGAGCTTAAGGTATGTAGTGATTCTTAAGCATTTTCCCTTGTGATCTTGTTAGAAAACAACTTTAAACTCCTCTTCTTCATGGAATCTATGGTTTTGAAGACACATTTTGAGCTCAAGGAGAGAGAGAGAAGACACCTAGAGAGAGAAAGTCCAAGATCTCAAGAGGTAACTTCATAAATTTTAGATCTATACAAGCATGAAGTTATTGTTGAAGCGTATGGTTGGTTTTTGTGATTTTTGCCTTAATCCTAAGGGGTTATGCTGCCCAAATTTCTTTGAATCATGGTTAGAATGTGTTTAAATGAGTTAATAAAGGATTAGAAGTAGGAAAGTACAAGCTTTGAAAGCTAAAACACAAAAATCCAATTTGTCCATTTTTTTGACCAAAGTTTAGGCCCGCACTATTCTGGGGGGAAGGAGCTAGATTTCCATGATATAGATGGTTCCATTGGATTCAATGGGAAAAAATGTAAGGTTATAGTTGGTCACCTTTTCGAAAAAGGCCGGAAAAGCGTAATTACGAAAATGGCCATAAAACCCTAAATCGGGGCTATCAAGGGTATTTTTGTAATTTGACATTGAATCTAGTAATTTCAAGCCCAGAAATGGATTCCTTGGGTGAAAATATGTTAGGATAGCCTTAGTCAAAATTTTGGGAAAACGTGCCATCGGGTTGGGTACAGGGGGTTGGGCCGGGGTCCCGGGGCATTTTAGTAAATTTTCACCATAGACTAATATAACCACAAGAAACATTATGGAAGAGTCTAAAATGATACTTGAATAGGTTATGACTTATTTCTTGTACATTTAATATTTAGGACCGAGTCAGAAGCCAGAAGCGACATGTTTTACGAGGCACACTAAAAAGGGATTAAAAGAACTTTGAGATAGGAACATTATCCTTCATACATCATGCCATAGTTATATGTTTATGTGGATGACATTGTTTGTAAATGCGCTTTATTAATCAACATGATCTTTGTAAAGAGGGGCAATTAGTGCCAGAGGTGCACTTACACTAGGAGTTGGTGACAATCCAACCAGGTATAGATAATGGGGCTGAGCCCTAGTCATGTATACATGATAATAATGTGTTATGATGATGATGTGTTTATATTGTTCATTAATTGGTGCATACCTTGATGCATATCATATTTACTTTTCGCATTTTCTATGAACGATAGCATGTTTCTACTGGGATTTTTCGGAATTTCGCCCTTTTTTAAATAAACATCTCATCGGGTGCCTGTGGAATGAAAGGCAAAGGTGTAGATACGAAGAAGTGATTTGCACGTGTCTCGAGGCAAGGTTAATGATGGTAGTTATAATCAGTTTATGTTTAAGATGTTTTGGGGTTGACAACATTTCCCAACTTTACCCAAGTGTTTCCAATGATCCCAAATTCTCAACCAAGGCTACTCCCACATAAATTTACACAGAATCCAATGGAAACATCAAAACTACCAAATTCCTATTCCATTATCATGCTTTGTTTTAGGCTACATCCAACACCAAAATCCCAAAAATCACAAAACTTAGCATTTCAACCTCAAACCAATTCTATCTATTCAAATCACATCCCAAAACACCCATTCCATGACAACAACATGCCATATACACAATGACCCACATTTTCAAAAATAAGGCCAAAAATCCTAGAAATTCAAAGCTTGATCATTTGGCACAAAGCATAGATAAAAAGGTGTATCTCACTTACCTTAACAACTTTCTCAAAGAGGTTCATTGATTTACCAATCATTAGATTCCCTTGTGTGCTCAAAACATGACCAATGGAAAATCTACTATTATAGAATCAAAACTCTCAATCCAAGGAACAAAATTAAAGAAGAGAGTTTTTGCATTTGGAGTCATCTAAAGGGTCAAATAGCTTACCTTGATCAAGATTTCTTCCTCTTTCCTTGGGCAATAATGGCTGTTGAACAAGAGAGAGAAAATGAGAGGGAAGAGTGTGAGGAATGAGATGAAATGATGATGCTTCTCCTCACCATGCTTCTTAAGTGAAAACTAAGGGAGGGAAAGAGAGAGAGAAATGATAAAAAAAATGAGTTTGACTTTCTTTACACTCTCTCCTCTTCTCCACTTTCCACATGTCCACTTCTCATTGGTTTTCATAAAGTAAGTAACCAATTAGTTACTCTAACCACTCCATTAGCAATTTGGTCACACATCTCATTTCTTCTTAGTTAGTAATTAATTTCTTCATTAATCACTGACTAATTAACTGACAATTTTTCATTTTCCAATTTCCTACTAATTTTGGCACATTTACCCAAATTGCCACAAAACACATAATAATTCAATCTTTAATTCACAAATTATTCTCAATAATTATCATTAGCCCTTGATAAAAATTTTGGGCATTACATATACATATGTATAATATAAAAAATTGAATGATGGCTTTAACAAAATCAGTAATGAAAATGACAAAATGAGTAATGGCATTAACTAAACAAGCAATATATATATATGTATATGTATAATATAAATATAATTGGTAGTGACTTTAACAAAATCAATAATGTCTTTGACAAAATCAGTAATGGTTTTGATAAAAGAGTTTGCTGATGAAAACATGTAAGTTGGGATTCACCAACATTTGTCACATTTCACCAAAATCCATAATGGGATTGACAGTTTAGTAATGATTTTGAAAAGAATTTTAATGGTTCTAACAAAAGCTTTTTGTGCAAAAATGCTGATAAAAACATGTAAGTCAAGATTCATCAGCAAATGATTTTGTCAAAACCATTACAATTCTTTTCAAAATCATTACTAAACTTGTCAATCCCATTACGAATTTTGGTGAAATGAGACAAATGTTGGTAAATCCTGACTTACATGTTTTCATCAGCAATCTCTTTTGTCAAAACCATTACTGATTTTGTTAAAGCCATCATTCCATTTTTTATATTATATATATATATATATATTAATTTATATATATATATATATACTGCTCGTTTAGTCAATCCCATTACTTGTTCTGTTAAAACCATTACGCATTTTGTCATTTCCATTATTGCTTTTGTTAAAGCTATTATACCTTCAATTATATTATACATATATTTATTAATGTGTATGTATATATATATCAAAAGAAACTTGGTGGCCCAATGGCCACCAAGTCAGTTTTTAAAGGGGTTGAGGTGGGTTCGAACCCACCCTTTGGCCCTTTCAACAATTTTTTTTAAAAACATAACACCTCCCCCCTAAAAGGACCCTGGCACTAGGGGCTGGTGGCCGGTAGGCGGTGGTGCTGATGAACCCATGTCATGTGAGTTCACAAAATAAAACTAGGTTTGAAAATGTAGCATAGTAGCTCAACCTTGGTCATTCTTGTGAGGAGATTAATTTTCAAGTTTCTAAGTAGTAAAGTGATAAATACCTTAAAGTTGTGAGTAATCATGTTGAGAATTTGATTTTAAAACTATGAAGTAAACTAAGCTAAAATAATATTTTTGTATTTTTGTTGGTTTTTAAAACAAAAAAGTAAATGAAATTGAAATTAACACTAATAACAAGATAAACTTAATAAACTAGAATAATAATGAAATGGGATTCCCTGGAATTGAGGTTTTAGTCTTCTTTGCTTGCTAATGATTAGAATTCCATAATGAGTTAAGAGATGGAACTAAGCTACTACTAGCTCCATACTTGCAATAATCATTTAATTCATTTAACCGAAACAATTAAATGAATACTACCATGACTCAAGGAGATGAAGAATTAACTTCCAATTCTAAATTGTAATTACCAGTACAACAATTCAAAACATTCAGTTTAGTCATTTACAATCTACTTAACCAAGTTGGAATAAACAACTCGAGTTACTCCTAATTTGAATCATACAAAGCTTAATTAATCAACTCCTAGCTCAACCACCAAGTTTATTCACTTGGCATAGAACAATCTACATCACAATTACATATTTAATCAAGCTACATAATTATGAACAAGAAAGAGAGCTTAAAGGAATTCTATTGAAGTTTAGAATCTTAAACCATTACCCAACTCAAGGAAATCACCAAAGTTTAGCTACTCGTGGAGGAGGAGGAAGATGAGGCTAGATGAATGAAGAAGTAATTGGCCATGGGAATTGTAACAACCACTGTCACTTCCTCTCAATTTCCTCATGGTCCTGCAGAACCTTGAAGATCCATATTACAAGCCTTCACAGCCCAATAAGCTCTATGTTATAGCTCAACAGGTAGATGGTAGCCCTTACTATAGACTAATTGGAAAGGAGACATGCCAAAAGGAGTTTTAAAAGATGTACGATATGCCCAAAGAGCACATCCAATCGGAGACTCCAATCTTTCCTACTTGGCTTGACAATTCACTCTAAGATATACTTGATTTCCTTATTAGACACCTCAGCTTGCCCATTTGTCTGTGGATGGTATGGGGTAGAAGTCTTATGGAGAACAATATATTTGCATAGCAAGTTGTCCATCAATTTGTTGCAAAAATGTGAGCCACGATCACTCACAATTGCCCTTGGCACACCAAACCTACAAAAGATATGAGTACGTAGGAATTTAATAACACTAAAGGCATCATCCTTCCTTGTAGGAATGGCCTCAATCCACCGTGAAAGGTAATCAACAACCAACAAAATGTAGAAATATCCATGAGATGCAGGAAATGGACCCATAAAATCAATGCCCTAAACATCAAAAACTTGACAAAATGTAATACCCCAAATTTTGAGACTTGAGATTAGAGAATAAGCCTGAGATTAGTAGACTGCTAAGCCCTAGTTTAGCAGGATCCCAAATTGTGATTAAGGGTTAATGACTCTAAAAGTGGATGTCATTAGTGATAAATGAACCCTTTTGGAGACTATGATGTGATTTGGCACTCGAATGTGATTCGTAAGTGCTGTGAGCAATGCCGAAACCCTATATTTAAGTTTAATTATAGATTAACCTCTAAATTGACTTAAAATAGAGGGAAGGCGCATATTGTGGCTAAATGAAAAGAGGTGAAGTGTTGGTGGTGATTCAATGAGAATTACCGTAATCAGGGGCAAAACGGTAAAGTTACCGACCAATTGGTCAGTTACCGAAGAGGAAACTCATTGGTAACTTCAAGATCAATGGTTGAGATTGATTTGTGTAGAGATTAAGTGGGTGGAATCCCATGTGTGTGTGCTCATGTGAACTCATGGGTGGAAGGAACAAGATCTTGACAAGTGGCAAATTGTGGACCCTTGGATTTGGGTCAAATGTTCAAAGCTTTCCCTCTCTCCTCTCCTCTCTATTTGGTCGTCCAAGTGGCCCTTATTTCTCCAAAAAACTGATCCTCTCTTCATCTCTTCATCCTCATCTCTCATCTCTCTCTTCGTCCTCCATGGATGCAAGCACAAGGAAGAAAGAGAAAGGAAGAGTTCAATGTTTAGGTAAGATAATGTCCTCTAATACTCAATTCATCTTCTATAAAGTTGTTTATAGTGATGAGAGCTTCATCTCTATGGTTTTAGATTTGTGAGAGAAGGTATTTTGTTGCTTGAGCAAAAGTGGAAAGATGAGGAATCAAGAAATTGGTTTGGGAAAGAGGAAGAGGTGAGTATTTGAAGCCTTTTGATCAAAGTTTTGTGAATTATGGTTGAGTATTGTGATTTGTAGAATTTGCCCTGATTTTGGTGGTGAATTTCGTGTGGTTTGGATTGGATGAATTGAATTGTGTTTTATGTTGGAAATGCTGCCATGTTGTGGTATTTGGTCATTGGAATTGATTTGGGAATTTGAATTGAAAGAGTTGTAATGTTGTGGTTTGAAATGTGGTATTGTGTGACATGTTGCAATTCATTGTGAAACATGTCAATATAATGTGAATTTGGTTGATTTGGTATTCCCAATGGATTCCTTGTGCAAATTTATGTGAAAATGGTATTTGGTATGAATTTAGGGACCATTGGAATCATTGTTGAAAAACTGGAAATTCTGTCCAGTGTAAGTCTGTGTTGGGCAGTCTTGTTGTGTGGACGTTTTGACTGGGCAATCGATGTTAGAAAATTCTGAAACTTTCCAATCTTAAAGTTCACCTCCCAAGGTCCAAAATGGACATATAACTTGTGCCATTTCGTTTTGGGAACTGGGAGTTATAGCTGTCCAAAGTTTGAGGTCGAAAATGGATTCTGTTTTGGGACAGTCTTGAATGTTTGGGAATTCTGTATTTGTGTGGTGATTTCCAGTATTGGCCAGTATTTTTCCTGTGTAGAGGACTTGAATAGCTTTCATTTGGCTTTGGGATCACCTCATTTAGATTTTTCCTGAATTAGTTATGATTTTTGGAAGTTCAGCCAGAAACTGGATTTTCTTGGGACGCGGCCCAAGGATGTTGGGCCGCAGCCCAAATGTTTCTGTGCGTCTCTGGACAGCCTTGGGCCGCAGCCCAAGGATCGTGGGCCGCGGCCCACCCCCAAAAATTAGTGTTTTGCATTTTTGAAAGGTGATCTTTGGTCAAGTGTTTCCCAAGCCTTTAGGCATATGTTTGGGCTTTAATTAGCCTCCTAAAGGTCGTGAATGATAACCAACTTAAGTGTTTGAGAGTTAAAGAATTGGAAAAGGGATTTAACCCTATGTCCTTGTTTGGTTATAGCGTTTGATGTTTGCTCTGAACGTGGTTCGACATTCGCCTGGTCGTGAGTAAGCTGTGCTGGAGCTTACGTGGAAAGAGTGTAGGGAACATATCTCTTCTGCTTGTATTTGATATATGTGTTAATGTGTTGATGCATGTCTTAGCTTTGCATGGTTATGTGTTATTGAAGCTATGTTTCAATTTATGCTATGGCCATTAGTATATTCTTTGAAGCATTGAGCTTACAGATTCGTCATATGATAGTTATGTGATGCAAGCATGTCATGCATTAAACATTTATCGTACATGCATATTGATATTGTTTTCCTACTGAGATTCTCTCGAATCTCACCCTCCCCTACTAACCTTTCAGACAGGGTAGTAGATCAAGGATATAGCGAGCAGCTAAGGGTGATGAAGACTCCTTCAGGATTGAAGATTTGGTAGTTGGTTATCATAGTTGGGAATATATAGATTTGGATGTGTATATATGAATGTGGATACGATCTTTGTAGATGTATTTAAGAGGATTTGTGTAATCCCCATATGAGGGCTTGTAATGGGCAAATGTGCCCTATAAAGCTTAAGTTAATAAATGGAATCCGGAATTGCCGGAATTATTTCATTGCGTACTCTGATATATTAAATGTGATTTATCTTTGTATAGTAATTGTATTCGGAATGTGAATGTGAGACCAGGTTATGAATGATTTCGAAAGGTATTTATAAAAACCCCGTCTGGTAGATGGGTTTGTAAAATGTTATTTGTTTCTTATTGGTCTCTATTTCACTTTATTGCATAATCCGAATATTAATTACGGCAGGGGGTTACACAAAACAACATGGGTTGTTGTGGCATTTCATGCTTTCTAGATAAACCACCTAAACGATGGCATGCATCACAAGTTTTACAAAAAGCATAACAATCCTTAAAGAGGCTAGGCCAATATAAACCACTATCTAAGATTTTCCTAGCAGTTCTCTTTGCCCCAAAGTGACCACCACATAACAAAGAATGACAAGATGTTATAACAGAAGAAATTTTATTATCCGGCACACATCTCCTAATGACTTGGTCACTATAATGCCGCCACAAGTATAGAGGATCCCACATATAGTATTGAGCTTCATGTTTTAGCTTTTGTTTTTGAAAATGAGATAAAGAATCAGGTAAGACTCCAACAACAAGATAATTCACAATATGAGCAAACCATGGGTCATGAAGTGTAATAACAAGGAGATGGCATCAAGAAAACCATCACAAGTAACTTCAGCATCAACTACTCCCTGTGTAGCAAGGAGCAAGCGGTTTAAATTATTAGCAACAAGATTTTCTGCACCTGCCTTGTCCCTAAACTATGTGTTAAATTCTTGAAGTAGTAGCATCCACCTTAGCAATCAAGGCTTAGTATGAGTCTTCCTGTAACCCCCTGCCTTAATTACTGTAATTAATATTCGATAATGCATAATAAAAAGGGGTTTGAGACCGTCGGATAGTTCAAAACGTATTAAATTACCTACCAAGCAGTAGGACCTTACAAAATTTTTAAAACTTCTTTCCTACCCGGGTCTCATTTTCAATTACCGAATATAATCACCTGTGCAGTTAATTTACATTCACCTATATCAGAGTTCGTAATTTAAACCCCGGCAACCCCCGGGTTCATCTATATATATATAGAGTTTCCACTTCCACGTAGGGGATTACAAGCCAAAATATACACACTAATTACATCACAAAACGTAATACAATAATCCCTATCCAAAATGATTATCCAACAAAAGCCATCCTAATGTCCCTAGGAAGCTCTAACCGCTCCGGGTCACACGCTTCTCCTTAGAGCCAGTCGCCCTGTCTGAAAGATTAGTTCAAAGGAAAGAATGAGATTTAAAAGAATCCCAGTAGTAACTAAACATTTATACCACACATAAGCACATAACATGTAAGCAAATCATCATGCAGCAGCAGCACATATCACACTCCACCCTCATCCCCTTTCTCCGCCGGGAAGGCACACAGCCCTAACCCGAACCGTTGTTAGCTACTCAGGGACTATTGGCGTGGCAGTGCATGAACATAGCCTTATAGCTCATACAGCTATCCGGCTCTTACAAATGGCCCGTCGGCCTCACATATAGCCTTTCGGCTCACATATCACATATATCACACTTCATCCTCATCCCCTTTCTCCGCCGGGAAGGCACACTACCTAAACCCGAACCGTTGTTAGCTACTCAGGGACTATTGGAATGACAGTGCTAACACAAATCCACAAAGGTCACAGCATACAAATCCATTTCCACTCGACGATAAAACACACATGCAATGCATCATATTTGGTACAAAAGGAAAGTCACTACCTGATCCCTTCCTGGTGTCTCTGGGCACAGCAGGCTCACGAGGATAGCAGATGTCAAATCCTATAATCAAATAGGGACATTTGGTTAATTTCCTTTTCCAAGTTCTTAATTCAATAACACTCTAAGTTGGTATTCATTTGGACTCTTTAGATGGCCATTAAATGCCTAAACATATGCCTAAAGGGTTGGGTTAACTATCCCCAAAGATCCCCCTTTAGAAGGCTAACTTCTGCTTTTTGGTCTCTTCACTCGAGCACAGAAGGCCGTGCTCGAGCATGACCCCCGCTCTCACTCGAGCACACATGCGAGTGACCTCCAGCGAGTGCTTGCCCGAGAGCAAACTTCACTACAATTCCATACTCTCACTCGAGCACAAGAGGCTGTGCTCGAGCAGAGACCTCGCCAGCACCCGAGCACCACGGAAGTGAAGCTTGCGAGTGACGACCCGAGAGCATCTCTCAACATCTTCCTCCACCTTTACTCGAGCACAAACACCTGTGCTCGAGCACAGATCCTCAATGCTCGCGAGCACAAGGAAGGGAGGTCCCGCGAGTGTCCACCCGAGAGCAACTCCACTCCCAGGCAACAGATTCACTCGAGCACAACTCCAGTGCTCGAGTGATCTCCCAATGCTTGCTCCCAAGACTCGCGAGTGCCAGCGCACTCTTGGCAACCACCCACGAGTGATCACCCGCGACGCTCACCCCCAGTGATTTCAGGCACCCTCACTCGAGCACAACATGCTCACTCGCGAGCACATTCATCCTGTGCTCGAGTGAGTTCTTCTCTCACTCGAGAAATCACCTCAGAAACCAGATCGCAGCAACTGGTAAACTTCTCCAAAATCCACCAAATGGACTCTAAGGGTTCTTAAACTTGTCTCAAAGCTCATTATCACTCATTTCAACACAAGGAACCCATTGGCAACCACAAACAACCCAAACTTCCACTCAACAACACATTCTCTCTCTAAATCATCAAATCACTCAAAACCTCCTTCTAACACATTTCCCTTATTCAACTTCAAATCAACTTCTAATCACTCTCAAGTGTCAAAACTGACCAAATGAACAGTGACCCACTAATCCAAGCCTACCCTTTAATTAACATCATAATTAGGTCAAATTTCCAGAATTCTCATTGATTAGGCAAACATCTTGACATATATATCAAAATGCATCACAAACCTACCTCTTTAACTTGCTGAAATCAACACCTTGATTCCACCAACTTTCAGATTTGTCCCACAATCAAACACCACCAATGGAAATTCTGAAATCATAGAAACCAAGCTCTCAACCTCTTGGTCAACATTAATGAAAGGTAGCTAAGCATATAGGATCATTTACCTTGACCAATTTCAAGCCCTTACTTTCTCTTTCTTGCTTACACCGCCGGAAATGGAAGAAAATGGAGAGAGAATAGTGATGATCATTTCCTTCCCTTCCTCCCATGCACTTGGCCGACTAAGAGGGAGAGAGAAAGAGTTTGAAAATGTTGACTCATCCAATGGCTCTCATTTGGACACTTGTCACCATCTCATTCTTCCTCTTATGAGTTTATATAAACTCCTCCACACAAGATTCCACCCCTTGATCTTCCAATCTCAACCCTTGATCTTGGTTACCAAAGGGTTTTCTCATCAATAACTAACCAGACAGTTGGTAAATTTACCGTTTTACCCCTGTTTAGCACAATACTTATTAAATCATGAATAATGATCTTATTATCACATTACACAACATAAACTTCAAATATGATTAATTAACATTAATTACATCATTTGAAGTCATAATTCCTTGATTAAAATCCAGGATGTTACACTTCCTATATAAGAACTTGACAGCAAAATGATCAGAATAGATAATCACTTTAGAATTCACTAGATAAGACCTAAATTTCTCAAGTGCAAAGACAATGGAAAAGAGCTTTTTCTCAATGGTAGTGTAATTGATTTGAGCCTTATCCAATATTTTAGAAGCATAAGCAATAACACAAGAGATCTTAATAATTTTCTGAACTAGAGCTCCACCAACAACACTATTAGAAGCATAACAACAAAGCTCAAAATCAAGATCCCAATTAGGAGCAATGAGTATAGGTGGAGAAATGAGTCTAGACTTAATTTCATCAAAAGCCAATTTACATGCATCATCAAAGATGAAATCCACATCCTTTGGGAGAAGCTTAGATAGGGGATAAGCTATTTTACTAAAATCCTTAATGAATCTTCTATAAAATCTAGCATGCCCCAAGAAATATCTAAGTTCTCTTAAGTTAGAGGGATAAGGAAGAGATGAAATTACTTCAATTTTAGATTTGTCAACTTCTATACCCCTCTTACTTATCAAGTGGCCTAAACTATTCCTTGATCCACCATGAAGTGACATTTCTCAAAATTTAGCACAAGGTTCTTTTGCACATACTTTTCTAATGTTCTCTCCAAATTCAGCAAACATTCTTTAAAAGAATTCCCATATATAGAAAAATCATCCATGAATACCTCAATACCTTGTTCAAGTAAGTCACTAAAGATGGAGAGCATGCATCTTTGAAATGTCCCAGGAGCATTGCACAACCCAAAAGGCATCCTTTAGTATGCAAACGTCCCAAATGGACATGTAAATGTTGTCTTTTCCTGATCCTCCGGTGCAATAGGAACCTGAAAATAATCAGAAAAACCATTAAGGAAACAATAATGTGATTTACATGCCAATCTTTCTGACATCTGATCTATAAAGGGGAGGGGAAAGTGGTCCTTTCTATCAGGTGCTCCGGCAGGGGTGTAACCCCCTGCCGTAATAATATCCGAAATACGCGATTAAAGTGAAATAGAGATCAATAATAATCAAAACTCAATTTCAAACCCATATACTAGACGGGGTTTTCACAAAAAAATTTCAAAATACCATTACTCTGGCCTCACAATCACCTTTCGAATACATTTACCACACAAAGACAAATCACATTTATACATCAGAGTATGCAATATAATTCCTGGTCAACCCCAGGCACCGTACATTAATCAAAGCTTTACAGGGCACACACGCCCATTACAACTTCCGAAATAGGGCATCACACAATCTATCTTAGATACATATTTCAGATATACACATCCTAATCCAAATACAAATATCCAATACACACTACTCTCAACTATGATAACCAACTACCAAAATCTCATCCTGAAGGAGACCTTGCCGCCTTGAGTGCCAACTCCATCGTCGATCTACTACCATGTCTGAAAGGTTAGTAGGGGAGGGTGAGATTTGAGAGAATCTCAATATGAAACAAATACCAGTATGCATGCAAGATAAGTGCTTAATGTATGACATGCTTGCAATATATAACTCATGCTCACACAATGACATATCTGCGTGCTTGATGTTTCAACAACACATTCATGGCCATAGCATAATAGAAACAAAGCTACAATCATTCTTATATGTTTCATATAATCAAGCAAAGCAATACATGCATTAATACACCAACACAAATATCAAATACATACAGGAGAGGTAAGTTCCCTACACTTATTCTTTCCATGTATGCTCCATCATCAACAACTCACAACCAAGGTGAATTTCCATCCCTATACCAAAATCAAAGACATAGGGTTATTCTCTTTTCCAATTCTTTAACTTTTAAACACTTAAATTGGTTATCATTTATGACCTTTAGGTGGCTACTAAAAGCCTAAACACATGCCTAAAGGATTGGGAGAAACTTGACTAAAGATCATCTTTCAAAACCTCAAAATCCCATTTTTGATTGCATCACTCGAGTGATGGATGATGCACTCCAGTGATGGATGACTCACTCGTACAAGTGTTTGGCCGAAAGCATAGATGGAGACCAATAATGCTTATTGCACTCAAGCACCAAGATCAACACTCGAGTGATGCCCCCCACTCACCCGAGTCCTACAAAGTGAAGCCTAGAAAGTGACTACCCGAGAGCCACAAAAATCCTGAAGTAGAAAGGTACACTCGAGCACCAACTTTGCCACTCGAGTGATAACTCAAAACTCGCGAGTGATAACACATACTCTTGACAAACTGGCTATGAGTGTCATCCCAAGAAGCAGGCTCATAGTGCAAAATACATGCTTACTCGAGTGAGACCAACTACACTTGAGTGGTAACCTGTAATGCCCCAATTTTTAATTAAGGGCTAATGATGATTATTGTGGATATTTGTGAATTAATTGGAATTATTATGTATTTTTTGGCATATTTTAATTAATATGCCATAAGTGGTGGAAAATTGAAAGAATGGAATTATTGGCCATAAGTTAGTAATTAAGGGAGAAATTAATTGCTAACTAAGAGAAAAATGAGATGTGTGACTAAATGGTTAATGGAGTGGTTAGAGTAACTAATTAGTTACTTATTTGAGGAGAGCCAATGGGATGGTGACACTTGGCAAGATTGTGGGTGAAGGGAGGAAAAGTCAAATGCATTGTTTAATGTTTTCTCTCTCCTTCTCTCCTCTCTTTTTCGGCTGCAGCAAAGGGAGGGAGTATCATCATCATTTCATCCTCTCCAACACTCTTTATCTCTCTCTCTCTTCTTTCTCTCTCTTACGCCATTGTTGAATGAAAAGGAAAGAAGAAAAGCTTGTGATTAAGGTAAGCAAATGGCCTCTATTACTCAAACTCACTTCATTAATGTTGATCCTTGGAGTGAGAGCTTCAATTTGATGTTTATAGTGTGCCTATTGGTGTTGATTTGTGCCCACAAGAAATTTTGGAGGTTGGTGAATCAAGAAATCTCTTTGGCAAAGTGAAAGAGGTAAGTGAGACTAATCTATCTATCTAAGTTTTATGCCAAATGATTAAGATTTGAATTTCTGGAATTTTTGGCCCATTTTCATTGGAATAAGGTCATTGGTAATTGGCATGTTATTGGTATAGAAATGGGTGTTTTGGTATGAGTTTTAGATAGATTGATTGATTTAGGATAGGAATGGTATGTTTAGATGATTTTGGAATTTGGGTCATTGTGTTGCCCAAAACCAAAGCATGATAATTGAGTAGGATTTGGATAATTCTGATGATTCCATTGAATTCCTTGGATGTTTTTGTGTGGGAGTAGCTTTGGTAGAAGTTTGGGTCCATTTGGATCATTTGGGCAAGTATTGGGACATGTGGTTAGTTTTGCTGCGTTTTCTAGTTTCTGATAAAATCACTCGAGTGAGAGTGAGTTCACTTGAGTGAGGGATGAACATTACTCAGGTAAGGGTGAAATCACTTGAGTGCGGTAGTACAAAATTCCTTTCTGCTCTCTGTGTTCTTGTTACACTTCCATAGTCAAAGGCAAGTGTTGCCTCACTTGCGAGTGTGGTGGGATATCACTTGAGTATAGGTGTATTTGACACCAAGGACTTGCCTCTCAGGTTGTCACTCATGGTTATGGTGCAAGAGTGTGCCTTCTCACTTAAGGGTATGTGGTATTCACTCGAGTGCAATGGGCTGTGCTCGAGTCCTCCTAATCCTGAGAACTTTTGTGCTCGGGGTCTTCACTTTCTGTGCTTCACTTCCTAGTGCTCGAGTGAGCATTTGGCTATCACTCGAGTGTTGCTTTCTATGCTCGAGTGTCCTTGTCTCTGAAAAGTTTCTTGTGCTCTCAGGTATTCACTCATTGTTGTTCACTCTCTAGTGCCCAAGTGTTGACCGTACCATCACTCGAGTGAGGCCTCCTTCACTCGAGTATCCATACAATATCACCCAAGTGAGGCCATCTTCACTAGAGTGTCTTAGTGAAAAATATTAGTCTTGTGATTTCAAAAAGGGGATCTTTGGGGATAGTTTTCCAACCCTTAAAGCTATTGATAAAGTTATTCATGGGTACTAAAAGAGCAATAATGATAACCAAACTAAGTGCTAAGAAGTCATTGAGAGTTGGAATAGCGAATTGACTCTTCATCCCTAATTATGAATCGTAGGATACGATATTTGCCCTACTCACGAGAGACCGGCGCCTGGACACGCATGGAAGGATCAAGGTAGTGACTTTTCTCTCATATTGTGTATGATGTCTTGGTATGCATGACTTGTCATTGAGTTTTGTGAATTGTATATGCCATGGTCCATTATAGCATGAGCACTTCAGTATTAGCCATTTAGGGATTGACGCTAGTCATCTCTAGCTCAGCCG
The DNA here is from genome assembly GCA_963855925.1 of Inga laurina. NCBI lineage: Eukaryota > Viridiplantae > Streptophyta > Magnoliopsida > Fabales > Fabaceae > Inga > Inga laurina. Next base: position 39,737,390 of record OY979705.1, read on the forward strand.
TTGAACTGCCGTCTTTGTGAATCTGACCTAAGGGACAGCGTGATGTGAATCTAGCCGTGGGCTGAGTTATATATCTTTCCTATATGGCTTGCGTATGAAATGCTTTATATGAATCCCAGCTGTAGTGAAATATATTGTGTGGATTGTTGTGGTGCAATACAGCGTAAGCAATTCAGTGTGAGTAAACATAAGGGTGACATGAGTCATACCTGCCCTTGCCGCTGTAACTACCATTATAGTTGCTATGTGTGTATGATGATTTGCTTTCATGCCTTATTGTTGTGCATATTATGAGTGATTTGTTACTACAGGGATTTATTAGAATCTCACTCTCCCAAAAACAAATTTTAAACAAGGCTGAAGGATCCAAAGGAAAGCGGGCGATAAAGAGTGGATAGAGCTCCTGGCTAGGAGTTTATTTTGGAAAATTGGTTATCATTTTGTAAATCAACTGGGAAGCACTATCTACAGAGAATTCAAATTGGAAAGGGCTGCCTACAGAGAATTCTGATAGGAAAGGGCTACCTACGGAGAGTTCTGATCGGAGAAAGCTACCTATGGGAAGTCTGATCGCAAAGGGCTACTTACGGAGAGTACCATACCGTAGTGTGAAGCCACCGTGACGACAAACCCTAGTGTGGAATTGCCGTGACGACAAACCCTAGAGTGCAGCCACCTTGACGATGAACTGTGGACTGCAGTCGCCATGATGTTGACTCATAGACTAGCGTTACAGAAATGTTGGCTCTTAGTGATGGTGCATTGTATTGAATTCCACAATGAATGGGTTTTCTTGATATAAGAAGTCATACGGCTTGGAATGATTCAAGTTGAATTGGGCCAAGGTCTGGCACGAGCAAATAGAGATTGTGAATGTTGTTAGTGATAGTGGGAGATTCCTTTGGGACTCCTATTAAATCAATTTAACATTGCTAAAGCATAGATAAAGAGATAGAAGCCCAAACGAAGTGAATGTGACGTGTTTGAGAACTATAATGAATAGAAACTCAAGACAGTATGACTTACAGCATGTGAAATTCGACGTGAGCTGTTATGGGGTTTGACATTGGTCATCTCTACCATCGACCGTTGATATACCGATGTGAATGGAAATGTTGTAAGGTAATGTGTATATGTGACCACGCCAAGCACACCGCTACTGGCTAACCCTGTTAAGGGATACGGGTGGGGTGTGACAATGAAAGTATACGCCATGCCAAGCGCACTGCCATCGGCCGAGCCTCGGAGGGGGTATACGGGTGGAGTGTAGGCAAGGTAGGCCACGATTGAAGGGTACTTCAGATAGAAAAGATTGAGATTCTAGAGTGGCCGGATATTGTTATTGAAACACAAAAGTCCCGGTTATCACAGCGGAGTCGTTGGTGGGTGTACGGGTGAGGGAAATATTGTGAAAGTGAATATAGTATAAGCGAAAGTATAGTGGAAAATAGCAAAAGTTGAGATAGGTGATTAACAGAAGCTGTCGGTTGTGCGCAGTAAGTCTGCGATGCTTTAAGATATTCCCGAAAGGGGAAAATAATTTAATGACTGAGATTGAAGAGGCTTAAAGCCGGAATGAACGAGTGTATCTCGTCCGAATAGTGATTGAATGAGGTGAAGACCTCTAAGATTGGGAAGCGGAGATCACACATTCGTGAGAGTGTCTCCGGGTTCGAGTAATGGTAAAGTGATTTAAAGAAAGAAATTGAGCCACGAAGTGGTGTCCGTCTAAGATTCTGGTGCGAATCGGACATGTAGGGTATTGTTGGTACAAATGGTCTTGAAGGGATAACCCTAATGAGAAACAAATTGAGGAATGGAAGCCGTCATGAAAAGGTGTCCGGAGTTTATGTCCTAAGTGGTGTATCAAATTTCGAGGATGAAATTTATTGAACGGGGGGAGAATTGTAACGCCCCAATTTTCGATTAAGGGCTAATAATAATTATTGAGGATAGTTATCGGATTAAAGTGGAATTAATGTATATTGGTGACAATATTAATTTATATGTCATAATTGATGGAAAATTTAAAGAATGGAATTATTGGCTTTAAGTTGGTGATTAATGGGGAAATTAATTACTAACTAAGGAGAAATGAGATATGTAGCCAATGGGTTAATGGAATTGATTAGTATAACTAAGTGGAGGATTAATTAGGAGGAGATTGTATGAGGGAGTGACAAGTGGCAAGCTTACTTGATGGTGGAGTGTTCGGAGAAGTCAAGGGCATGGTGCAATGATTTTTCTCTCTCCCTCTTCCCTTGCATTCAGCTGAATGAGTATGGCTAAAGGAAGACCCATCATTTCTCCTCCTTCTTCACTCTTCATCCTTCTCATTCTCTCTCATTTCTCTCTCCCTCCATTTTCGGTGCTCATTTCTGCAGAAGAAAGAGGAAGTGCCAAGGTAAGTTCTTGTCATTTTGACCCTTCTAATGACCTCTAATGGAAAAACTCCCTTCTTCAATCTTGTTCCTTGTGTTGAGAGCTTCAATTCTATGGTTTTATATTTTCCACTGGTGATGATTTGAGCTCTCAAGGAAATATAGAGTTTGGAGAATCAAAGAACTCCTTGGAGAAAGTTAAAGAGGTGAATGAGTTGAGTATTTTGATATAAGTTTTGTGGTCATTTGGTTAAGTTGGAATTTCTGGGAATTTAACCCTATTTTCAAAAATTAGGGTCTTGTGGTGTTTGAGTGGTTGTTGTCATGGATATGGTGTTTTGAAATGTATCTTGGATAGATAGAAGTTGATTGGAAACTTGGATTGAAAAGTTACAAGTTTGGTCAGTGAAAAACTCTGTGTTGGCAGTGGTCTTTCATAGACATTTTAAAATAGCAAATGGTGTATTGGAAAATTATGAAACTTTTCAGTCTTAAAGGTCACATCTTAAGCTTTAAAATGGACATATGTTTTGTGTCATTTCGAGTTTTGGGCTAGGAGTTATGACTGTCCAAAGTTTGATGTTGAATCTGGGAACAATTCTGGAACAGTATGGACTTTTCTTGAAATCTGTATTTGTTTGGTGATTTTCAGTAATGACCCATATTTTTCCTATGAAGAGGACTCAAATACCTTTCATTTGGCTTTGGGATCACCTTATTTCGATTTTCATAGAATTAGTTATGAACTTCCGAAGTTGGCTTGGCTGACACAGAAAAGTCTTAGCTGCAGCACAAAAGTTTCTATGCGTGTTTTGGCCGCAGCCAGAAACCTTCTGTGCGTGTTTTGGCCGCAGCCAGAGGTTTCTTGGCTGCAGCCAACCCCCTATTTTCAGCACCTTGGGATTTTGAAAAGTGGTTTCCAACCCGGTGTTTCCTAATCCTTTAGGGCCTTTATTAGAGCCAATTGTAGCTTCTTAAGGGTCATTATTGATAACCAAAACTAAGTGTTTTGAAGTCATTTGAGTATTGGAATAAGTATTAACCTATCGTCCTTAATGACTTTAGGATTTGATATCTTCCCGGAGTATAGAAGGCATACACCTGAGCAAGAACGGAAAGACAAAGGTAGTAACACTTTATCCTATATCATATGTATTGCATTGCTTGTTTGCATTAGTCATTGAATATAGTGAAAGTGAAGAGGACGTGGCGAAAGCCCGTACTCGATTACAGTGAAAGTGAAGGGGACGTGGCGAAAGCCCGGACTCGATTACAGTGAAAGTGAAGGGGACGTGGCGAAAGCCCGGACTCGATTACAGTGAAAGTGAAGGGGACATTGTGGAAGCCCGACTTCGTATATAGTGAAGGGAACGTGGCGAAAGCCCGGTCTCGAATATTGATTGCTGCATTGTGATATATGTGACTTGCTTTGTATATATGCATCATATAAATAAACTGTTGCTACTGGGATTCTCTAGAATCTCATTCTTTCCAAATAACATTTTTAGACAGAGCAAGTGGATCGAAAAGCAAGCAAGTGGCCAAGGACGATTAGGACTACCAGCGGTAGTCTTAGCTATATATTTTGGTTTTATATTGAACTGGTTATCATTTGGATAAATGTATACATATTGAATAGAATTGTAATGGTATAGTTTTGTGTAATCCCCGGTATGGATACTGAAGTGGGCAATGATGCCCTGTATAAACCTTTGGATTAATGTTATTATCCCGGGTGAACGTCGGAAATTGTGCTTACTCTGATATTGTATATGTAACAGACCAAACAGGCCATTTGTTTTAATGAATGAAATGAATGGAGATCCATTTGTACAAGTGTTTTAAAAAGTTTTTAATTGTTCCGGATTTCTCATTCGATTATTAAATGTGACTAAACACTAATCCCGGCCTGATTATCGAAGGGGGTTACAGTAGGTGCACCCGAAAACAGAAAGGAAAAGAGGGAATATGATGTTGCACTTGAGTGAGATCCTGGTTTACTCAAGTGAGGCTCTATCAAAAGCCAGAACGCAGCAGATAACAGAATTTTCCCTAACTTCCAACATATGTTTCCAATGGTTCCAAAACTGTAACACAAAGTCACTCCCACATAATTTCACACCAAGAACCCATTGGATACCTCAGAACACCCAAAATCACATCACAATGACATTTTCCCCCTTGGTCACACTTATTGCACACTTTACCCAATTTTACTAACTTTGCTTCCAAGGTTTCAAATCAATCTAAATGGCACCAAAACATCATATTGCACCTTTTTCAACACAAAACAACACGCAATTCATGCAATTACATGTCACACAAAACCAAGGCAAAATCCACAATTCACATAACTTAACCAAAAATCACAAAACTTAGATAAAAAAGTAACAAATAATCACCTCTTCCTCTTTCCCAAGCTAGTTTCTTGATTCTTCATCTTTCAAATTTCCTCAAGCTCTCAAAATCAATACCAAAACCTATTCCCATACAATTTCTCACAAGAAACACAATGGCAACCTCAAAATGACTAAATTCACATTAATTTCCAACATATAACCCAAGACAACAACACAATGCCAATTTCCAGAATCCACAAACTTCACATATTAACCTCAAATCAATTATATCTATCCAATACACACAACAACACACCATTTCCATGATCACCACATGTCATACTCTCTAAGACCCTTATTTTTGAAAATAGGGCAGAAATTTCCAGAAAATTCAAACTCAACCAAATGTCACAAAACCTATGTAGAAAGGTTTGTCTTACTCACCTCTACAACTTTCCCAAAGAAGTTCCTTGGTTCTCCAACTTCTAGATTTCCTTGTTGCCATAAAACACAACCAATGGAAAATCTAAAACCATAAAGATGAAGCTCTCAACACAAGGAACAACTTTATAGAAGGGAGTTTTTCCATTAAAAGCCGTTTAAAGGGTCAAAAACTCACCTTTTACCAAGAACACTTCCTCTCTCTTGAAGCTTCAATGGAGGATGAAAAATGAGAGAGAAAATGAAGAGAGAAGAGAGGTTGAAGATGGAATGATGGCACTCCCTCCCCTTGTCATGCTTGCTGCCGAAGATAGGGAGGAGAGAGGGAGGGAAAAATAGTTTTTTATTCCAAATTTTACTTTTCCACCAATTACATCATCATCTCCACTTGCCAAGTGTTGTCATCTCATTGGCTCTCACAAAGTAAACCACTAATTAGCTACTTTAATCCCTCCATTAGCCATTTACTCTCACATCTCACTTTCTCTTAATTAGTAATTAATTTCTCCATTAATCACTAACTACTGGCCCAATAATTCCATTCTTTCAATTTTCCACTAATCATATCATATTAATTAATATTGCCACAAAACCCATAATAATTCCAATTTAAATTCACAAATTATTCTCATTAATCATCATTAGCCCTTAATCAAAAATTAGGGCATTACAATAATTCTCCCGAGGAGGTGTGCATGTGTTTTGTCTTCCCTGACAAGGGCCTTCTATTCTACTTGGTAGCTAATATACTGATAATCAAAGACAATTGTTACAGATGTGCGCCGTAAAGAGCCTCTTTGGAATAACTCAAATTTGTGTTGAGGTTTGATCAACAAGATCTGGTCAGTAAAGCTTCCTTTCAGATAATTCATTCCAACACATGGGTGATTGGCACTTCCTCCCATACAACGCTTCATACGGTGCCATCTGAATGCTCGCATGATAGCTATTGTTGTAGGCAAACTCCGCAAGTAGAAGAAAGAGATCACAACTCCCTTTAAAGTTGAGGACACATGCACGTAGCATATCTTCCAATGTATGAATAGTCCTCTCTGACTATCCATCCGTCTGGGGATGATAGGTCGTGCTAAATCTCAATTGAGTTCCCAGGGCTTCATACAATGCTCTCCAAAATCTTGCAGTGAATCAGAGATCTCGATCGGAAATGATATTCTTTGGTATGCCATAGAGTTTTATAATCTCTCGGATATAAATCTCTGCTAATTTGTCTGGAGAGTAACCAGCATTAATCAGTATGAAGTGCACCGACTTCGTTAACCGGTCAACAATTACCCAGATCGCATCATAGTACTTGATCCTGGGCAATCCCACAACAAGATCCATAGTCACACTTTCCTATTTCCATTCTAGAATCTCAGGACTTTGCAGCAAACCTGATGGTCTCTGGTGCTCGATCTTTACCTTCTGACAAGTGAGACACCATGCCATGTATTTCGTCACATAACTCTCCAAACCCGGCAACCAATACATTGATTTCAGATTATGGTATATCTTGGTTATACCAGGATGAAGAGTGTACCGGCTCTTATGCACCTCATCTAGAATCTTCTACCCCAACACTACCTTAAGTGGAACACAAATTCTCTTTTGATAATAAACTAATCCACTAGGTGACAAATCATAGCCCTGAGCTCCCCCCATTCAATTCTGGCCAGATTTCGATGTATCCAACCATCTTGCCTCTAAGCTTCTTCAATCTCAGCTCTCAAATCACTTTTCCCCCTTGGGAAACAGAGTAGTTGGCACAGACAATATGGTTCGACAAATTCAAATCATGAAAATCTTCAATCAATATCCCCTCCTATATCATCATTACTACCACAAGTATCGTCTTTTGGCTAAGAGCATCAATGACTACATTTGCCTTACCCGGATGATATTTGATTTCCAGGTTGTAGTCCTTAAGCAACTCCATCCAGCGGTGCTTTCTCATATTCAACTCTTTCTGGTCATACAAATACTTGAGACTCTTATGGTCGCAGTACAGTTCTACAATCACACCATACAAATAATGCCTCCAAATTTTCAAAGCAAACACAATGACTGCAAGCTCCAGATCATGAGTGGAATAGTTCATTTCATGGGGTTTGAGTTGTCGAGAGGTATAAGCCACCACACATCCCTACTGTATAAGGACACACCCTAATCCTTGCTTGCTTGCATCACTATACACAACATATGTCAAGCTATGATAAGGTATAATCAACACAGGTGCCATAGTCAACCTCTCTTTCAACTCTACAAAGCATTTTTCACAATCTTCATCCCACACAAATGGCTGATCTTTTCTCATGAGCTTGGTCATCGGCAAAGCAATAGGCGAGAAATTTTGAATGAATCTCTAGTAGTAACCGGCAAGACCCAGAAAACTGCGTATCTTAGCAATAGTTTCGTCCTCTTCCAATCTAGTACTGCTTCCACCTTACTAGGATCCATAGAGACCCCTTCATGTGAGATCACATGGCCTAAGAATTTCACTTTCGAAAGCCAAAACTCGCATTTATTTAGTTTGGCATAGAGTTGCTTCTCACGCAATATATTCAACACAATTCTTAAATGATGGTCATGCTCCTCCATACTCCTAGAGTATATCAAAATATAATCTATAAATACCACAACGAATTGATCTAGGTATTGTCAGAAAATACGATTCATGTAATCCATAAATACCGCAGGTGTATTAGTTAGCCCAAATGGCATTACCAAAAGCTCATAATGATCATACCTAGTCCAGAAAGCAGTCTTCGGATAGTCCTAATGATACCCTGACCTTAGATCAATCTTTGAAAACACACATGAACCAGATATTTGACAGTAATCTTATTCAATTCTCTATAATCAATGCACAAACGAAGACTCCCGTCTTTCTTTTTCACAAACAGAATTGGAGCTCCCCAAGGCGGCACACTGGGTCTAATAAACCCTTTTTCAAGTAAATCCTCAATCTGCTCCTTTAACTCCGCCATTTCATTTGGGGCAATATGATATGGGGCTTTAGATATAAAACCAGCTCCAGGCATTATTTCGATCAAAAATTGAACTTCCCTTTCCGGAGGCAATCCATTTAAATCATATGGAAATACCTCAGGAAATTCTCTCACCACGGGTATACTACTCAATATTTCACTAATCTCCCCTTGCACAGAAAAGAAAACCATATCTCCCTGGCAACCCTTCTTTAAACATTTCTCAGCTTCAGCTGTCAAAAGAAAGTTTAAACTAGCATTCACATTCTCAATGCTTTGAGGTACAAGATATACAACCCTCATATTCCCACAATCAAGTATCACATTGTTTGTTGTTAACCAATCAAAACCCAGAATGATTTCTAATTGGTAAAGCGGCATACAAATCAAATCAACAACGGATTGGTGCCCTTCCACAGTTATGACACAATTTAAACAAGCTTTGTGGTCAAGGCCTTAATACCCATTAGAGTCAACACTATCAGATCGAATGGTAATTTATGCACATGTAATCCTAGGCGATTCACACAATCATAGGCATTGAAGGAGTGACTTGCACCTAAGTCAAACAAAGCTTGTAACGAAAAGCCATTGAGAAGAACTTTACCTTGTATCAAATTAGGAAATTTTTGGGCCTCCTCATGGGTTATAGCAAATACCCGGCCTTGAGTCCTTGGCCTTTAATCTTGCCTTGGCTCTTTGCATTCAATTGCAATGTGCCCCACACATTTATAATTGAAGCATATTATTCGACCCTCACAAGTTATGCCATGATGTGGCTGGTTGCATAGAGGACATGTCCATACAGTAGGAGTTTCTTTGCTGATCATGGCTCCTAAACTGATAGGGCTTTTTGCCGCTTCCCTTTGATGAGGAGAATCCATGGCCTTTATGCTTCTGAGAATTATTGGTCTTGCTAAACTCATTGTGGCTGCCATTTCCCTTGACTGGATATAGCTCTCTCAAACTATTCTCTGTAATTCTACATTGTTCCGCCGCCTTGTTGAACTTGGTGAATTGGTGGGTGGTTAACTGTTTCCTCAGCTCTCGCCTCAGGCCACAAATGAGTATATTCGAACTCCATTCTTCATCATCCTTATACCGGAGGTAGGAAGAGTATTATGACAACTGAATAAAGCGGGACAAGTAATTGTCAAAGGTCTCCGTGTCCCCTTGCTTGATGTTTAAGAATCCTGTCTCCTTCTCAAGCCGTACAGATTTGGGAAAGTATTTCTCATTAAACTCTTATTGAAACAATTCCCAAGTTAATGGCGTATTTCTGCTTTGTAGAGTGAGGGAGATATTCCTCCACCAACGATCTGCGTCCCCTTCTAATTTGTAAACTGCCAGTCGAGCCTTTACCTCCTACGGACATTCAAACACTTCAAATATTTTCTCCAAATGGTCCATCCAATCTTCTACCACTTGAGAGTCAAATCTACCTCTGAACATTGGAGGCAGATGCTTGCAAAATTTAGACACCTAGTATTGCATGTCCCTTCCTTCTCTTACCACTGTTCCATATGATTCTAGGTTAGGAGCAGTGTGAGGTAGGGATTCCCCAGCCCGATTAGACCCTTCTGCAATCTCTTTATGGGTCTTTTCTGGGGTAGACAAGACTCGGTCCTAATTCTTCTTGGCTCATTCCTCTCTGAGCTCTTCTCAAAGCTCAGTGATTATATCTCATTGATCCTTTATCAGACCCATTAACTCTCGCATCGGATCTGGTGGATTGTTATTGACTATCTCCACCTCAGGGTCTGCTTGTGGTACTCTGGGGCATCCTTTTGTTATTTTCTTCATTCTACAAATAACTTACCACATTAATATCACAAATAAAGTATGCACATATATCCATAAGTCTCACATAAACATATTCATCAAGACAGAATATTCATGTGCATACATAGCGACCATTCATAATCATCTTATTCCTATGGTCAACTAGGGGAACCATCCTAGTAAACTCTACTCTTGCAAGGAACTACAGCTCTGATACCAAAATATAACCCTCTGCCTTAATAAACGCAATTATAGGTCGATAACGTGAAATAAAATGGTTTAGAGACCAGCGGATAATTTAAAAATTCATTTTAAATACCCTCCTTGAGGTTGGATTTCCATAAAATTTTTTGAAAACTTCTTTCCTATCCTGGTATCGAATATAATCACATGTGCAGTCATGTCACATTCATATATCAAAGTATACAACAAAAATCCCGGCAAATCCTGGGTTTCATCTATATATACACTAAGGGTTTAAATTTCCCATATAGGGGATTACACCTCGTTTCCCAAAATAATACTTATACAATAATCCTAAAATCAAAATAGATAACCAACAACCCATTCAAATGTCCTTAAAAGGTTATAACTGCTCCGAGTGATCTACTTTTCTCTTGAGCAATTTGACCTATCTGAAATGTTAGTCATTGGAAAGAATGAGATTCAAGAGAATCCCAGTAGTAACAAATCACTCATACAGTGCACAAACACATAGCATATATGATCATGTTAAGCAGCATCATAATGTATCATGGCTCACGCCACAAACGGCATCACTCATAGCTGTAAACACTATGTGTCAGCTTTCACTGCGATCTTTATGTGTCAGCTTTCACTGCGATCTCTATGTATCACAAAGTAGCACAATGTTTCTTAATGTATCTCAATACATGACAAACATACATACAATGCTTCATTCACAGTATAAGAGATAGAGTCACTACCTTGTTCTTTCCTGACGTTCTTCGGCACCGTGGGGTCATGAGAGCGGCAAATGTCAAATCCTATAACCAAATCAAGGACAACCGATCAATCTCTTTTCCAAGTTCTTAATTACATAGTACTTTTAGTTGGTTATCATTTAATCTCTTTAGGTGGCTATTATATGCCTAAAGGGTTGGGAGAAACTACCCCAAAGATGCCTTTTTAGAAGAAAATACTAGTTTTTGACTAAATCACTCGAGTGAAGGAGACCTCACTCGAGTGATCTCCCCATTCACACTCAAGTCTCAGCGAGTGAGACACAAAAAGTGTGTACCCAAGAGCAACTAAAAATCCAAAGTGTCAAGTGCACTTGAGCACTAGCCCTAGCACTCGAGTGGCCATCCAACACCCGCGAGTGCCCACACGCACTCTTGACAATTTGCCTGTGAATGTTAACCCGAGACGCACGTCCATTATGCTACATGCACATGCACTCGAGTGATAGCCTATGCACTCGATTGGAAACCCTTATCACTCACAAGTGAAGAGAGACACCCGTGGTTCCTGCCTAAGGACTTAACCAAAATGCTAAAGAGAAAGGGTAAATATCATACTACACTTGAGTGAGACCCCACCTCACTCGAGTGAGGCTTATCAGAAGCCAAATCGCAGCAACTAATATAGCTTTCCAGATTTACCAAAACTAGTTTCAATGGTTCCAAAACTTATACCCATATAAAATTCCATAAGGAACCTATTGGTAAACTCAAAACACCTAAATTCCTTCCCAATCAACACATACCCTGTTTTTACCCAAAATACAACCTAACACCACCAATAACCAATCTCACTCCCACAATTTCCCAACCACTTCTAATGACTCAAGGTCATAGTTTGATACCAATTCCACTACCAAACACTAACCAATTCATATCTTTCAAAATCACAAGAAATCAGGGCAAAAATCTAAACTTCTCAAAACTCATTTAGTAACCAAAACAATTACACCAAAATACATTAAATACTCACCTCCTCCTCTGCTCAAAGTTGCTTTCTTGATTCTTCAACTTCCCAAAGTTCACAATCTCTCAAACATCGCCAAGCAAAATTCTAAAACCATAGAAGTAAAACTCTCAACCTCTTGAATAATATTAGTGAAGGTGAAGTGAGCATTTAAGGTCAAATACTCACCTAAACTCAAGCCCTTCCTTTCTCTTTCTTCCTTAGTTACGTGAAAATGGAGAATGGTGAAAGAAAGATGAGTTGGTGAAGAACATGATCAACTTTTCCCTTTTCCCATGCCCACAGCCGACCTTGAAAGAGAAGAGAGAGGGAAAATAGTTTGACTTTTAGACCTTGTTCCAATGGCCCATGTTTTTATACTTGGCATCATCTCATTCTTCCTTCCATTATTTCACATACTCACACCCACACTTGATTCCACCCCATTGGTTATTCAAGAGTTAATTCTAGCCATGGATCATAAGTTACCAATGAGTCTTCTCTTCAGTAACTGACCAACTGGTTGGTAAATTTACCATTTTGCCCCTGATTATCTCAATATTTGTTAAACCATCTTCAAACATATTTATAGCACAAAGCACAACATATTCTTCAAAAGTGTTTACTTATTAACAATTACATAACTCTTGAAGTCGTTAGCCCTTAATTACAATTCAGGATATTATAGCCTCTAGAGTGGGCATTTTTTATTATAAATTGAAACTTTTTAACACTAGTCATCTGGCCAATCAATCTGAAAAAATAACTTTTAAGACCTGTCGTATGTCTGGCCTTACTAAGGACAAACTTTTTAAACTAGATTTACAAAACTGGACCTAAACCCGATTGGAAAAGCCAATTTCAACCGATCTTAAAAACCTTTTTTCTAGTAGTGTGACCTTATTAGATGGACATGCAATCACTCTGGAAGATATACTGTCTGAGATGGTTTTCGATTGCTTCACTCCACACTTGGGCAATCCACTCCATTAAAGATTAAGGCATGTCATTTGATTTGGAAATCCTTGTTTCCTCCTAGAATTAAGTTGCTACTACAGAAGATTGTTCGACGTATCTTACCAATAACTCAATTGCTAAGAAATAGACATTTAGCAACTTCTGAGGTATGCTATTTTTTGGCATGTAATAATAAATCCTTGAACATCTATTCTTGTATTACCCTTTTTTCATAGCATGTTGGCTTGGTAGTATGGCTAGTTTTAGAACTAACCACAATCCTGACCAGCCCTTACAACAAAGGATAATGACATGGTTGCTTAACCACAAATATCCTAGTAATTTCATGACTTTTTTACCTTTTCAATTATTAGAATTCTTGTAGTTTACAAGGAACAAAGCTTGCCATACATATTCGAGGATATCCCCATAGCAGGTAGCCAGGATGACACAATCTATAGCAAATGCTACTACATTGCACTTATTACAAAGGAAACATAATACTAATGATGAAGTACAAGATTGTATGGTGCAGAAGGGAAGTAAGCGTCTATCTTTCTGGAGTTGCTCTGCTCAATGGAATGTTATATTTAGTGCGCGTTTGGATTAACGGCAAAGAGGGAGCTTTTTTTGCATGTGGGCATTTGGAAAAGTCGAATAGAAAAAAAAGTTAGATTGTAGATGTGATTTGTGTTTGGATTGGCGGTGGCAGAAGTGACTTTTTTTCTAACCTAAAACCTACTTGGATTAGTGTTTAAAAAGCTCGTTTAGATGGAAAATAACTGAAAAGAGCATGAATTTTATTGAATACTATATATATATATTAGTTGTATATATTGTGATAATTGAAATGAAAAAAATTTTTTAAAAAATTGATAAAATAAAAAAGGTGCAATTATTATTAAAAAAAGAAAAATACACGAAAGTATTTAATTAAAAAAGGATAAATTTATATTTAAATTAGAATGCATACATGAAATGTCTCATTATTGGATCATCTACCCCTACCAAGTTGGTCTCTGATTGTGTCACTAACATGATTCATTTGTGTTGAAGATAATCTATGGATAGTAGATATGGATGCGACATCAATCAAATCATTAGTATGTTGTCTAGGTATATTTCCTCGTTCAGCTTCTTGAAAATCCATATCTGTTTGGGAATTTCTCTGGATAAGATTACGTATAGCCATTGTTGCACAAACTATGTGGACTTGTGTTTCAATGATAATAATTGAGCATCTCGTTTGGATTTGCAAATCCCTTGCGTCGCCTGAAGTTTGGAATATGATAACTCTCACATCTATACGGACCAAAATATCCAACTGGTGTTGGATAGCCAGCATCAACCAAATAATATTTCCCTGAGTAATACACCAAAAATGTCTTTTACATGGTAAAATTATAGCAAGTGTGAGGAAAAAAACTACAACACAATATAGGAGCAAGTGAGCAATGGATACCTTGAGGTGGATGGGGGAAACTCATATGGAGTTCAGATTGCAGTTTGGAACACATGAGTATCATATGCAGTTCCCTCCCAGCCTACCAACACAAAAGTGAAGCACATATCCTAATCACATCGGCCATGATATTTTGACTTGGATATCCCTTTCTTCTGACATATTTCTCTTGCTCAGACTGACTGACCACACACCGGATGTAAGTTCCATCAATTGCTACTATTGCATCCTTGAATATAGGTAATGTCGTCGATCGTTGCAAATTTTTAGGTGACAATGACTAAACTCAGGATCAACCGATTTGATAAGTTCTGTTGATAGATTCATACAGGCATGTAATACCATATGGAAGATCCTACTAACATTTTCTCCTGAACGATGAAATCTTTCCTGTAGGATTCTATTTCCTTATGCATGTCCAAATATGTATAAGAACATGGCAACCATTTCTTCAATTCCAACCTTCCTAGTCTTCTGTAACCCATGTTCTACCAATTTAGAGCATAAGAGATAGAAGACATGCTTTTCAACTCAAAAATTTTTAGGACAAACTTTATCATGGCCTTCCAGTACCTCTTGCACCCACTATGCACCGATTTGCTTACTAGTTCTGTGTGGCTCTTTGTAAACATATGGCACGAGATATTGAGCCATCAACATACCCACTTTTTCATACTCCGTAATCTCTTCATATAAAAGGGATATGAATTGGGACCTGTGCTCTGCACAAGACAATCTTTTTTCGGTCGTTTCTTCCAAAATACCGTGACCACTTGAACTTGCCATGGACGATGTATTCTCTGTGATTTCCAAGAGTGTATGAAATCAAGTACAATGAAAAAATATATAAAAAGTTGTAACATTCACAACTGGCAAAATAAAGTCAGACATATCATCAGAATCTACCATAACATATCACATAATCGGGTTTGCCAAAATAAAGTCATACATATAATCAGAATTATACATAACCGAGTTTGCAAAAGTGACATAAAATAGAGTACACTGATTCGGGGCAAACTGAAGATGTGGGCTATTATAAGCATGATGCCGCAGCCACGTTAGCAAGGTAGTTTTATCCCCTTGCAAGCCACAAAACATGTCACATCTAATCTAATAGATCATCATGTTAGAACATCAAAACCAAAAGTCTTTATCCTCAACAACCTCAGGAATGGTCAGTAAGTCAGCTACGACATCAGTAACATTTAGGGCATCATTCGTGGACAACTTTTTTAGGGCATTTGCTCTATTCTCAGTTGTCGCAACTATCTTACTAACCACATATGCTATAACCCTCGAGGTTGCTATTTTTTTCTTTTTTCCTTTCTCTGACCCTTCAACCCTCTTTCTCTTCCCACTTCTGTTATAAAGCACAAGGTGTGGTTGTTTGAGTTCTTGTTGTCAAGGTGATTCCTTTCATATCACCTGTCACTCCCACACTACCTCCAGGACTAAGACCTACAAGATCTTCCTCGTTATCTCCTGATTCTTCTTCTAGGTCCATTGTGGGTCAGCAAACATCAGCTTCGTCATCATCTACGGCCAGTCGCTGTCCAAAAGATGGTGTGAACATACTGGAGCACAATGCCAGAACATCCTTAAATAGTATGTCCAATTCCTTGGCGAACATGAGGCCTCTATACCTATACTTTGCGTAGTCTGCATTCTCCTGTATGTATCCAAGTTACCATAATAAAGGCCTCATCTTCACTAATAATAATAATAAAAATACTAATAATACTAATACTAATACTAATAATAACAACAACAACAACAACAACAACAAGTTTGTATTTCACAAATTATAATAATAAAAATAACAATAACAACAATAATAATAACAATAATAACAACAATTTTGTATTTCATTAATTATAATAACAATAATAATAAGTGATAACAACAACAATACTAATAATAATAATACTAACAACAACAACAACAACAATAATAATAACAATAATACTAACCGCACTTTTTATTTCACTAATTAGAATAATAATAAAAATAACAACAAAAACAATATAAATAACAACTACAACAATACTAATAATAATAATACTAACTGTAACGCCTCAAATTTCAATTAAGGGTTAATGATAATTATTGAGGATAATTATTAAATTAAAGTGGAATAATTATGGGTTTTGGCGGTAATATTAATTATTATGCCATGATTAGTGGAAATTGAAAGAATGAAGTCGTTGGGCAATTAGTTAGTGATTAATAGAGAAATTAATTACTAGTTAAGAGAAAAATGAGAAGTGTGATTAAATGGATAATGGAAGGATTAGAATGGCTAATTGGTTGCTTATTTTATGAGAGCCAACAGAAATGAGACATGTGGCAAAAGTGGGTGTGAAGAGAGAGTGTGTGTAAAAGTCAAATAGGTATTTTATATTTTAATTCCTTTCTCCTCTCCTCCCTCATTTTTTGCTGGTGTAGTAAGGAGGGAGTATCTTCATCATTTTCATCTTCTTCCACACATTTCTCTCTCTCGTTCTCTCTCTTCTCTTCTTCATTTCTGCTGGCCATTGTTGCCAAAGAAAGAGAAAGGAAAAGCTGGGATATAAGGTAAGAAGATGACCTCCATTATTCAAACTCACTTCATTAATATTGTTTCTTGGAGTGAGAGCTTCAATTTGATTATTGTAGTTTCTCCATTGGTGGTGATTTGAGGAATCACGAAAATCTGGTTGTAATGACCCAATTTAGGATTAAGGGCTAATGACTCTAATATTGATTGTAATTAGTGTAATTAAACATTTTTGGAGAAATGTGATGTAAATTTGATATAAGTGTATTTGGAGATTAAAGATCAATGGTTGAGATTTATTGGCTATGGGCCGGAATCCCATGCTTTGCACTTGTGTGAGCTCATAGAGGGAGTGAAAGGATGTTGACATGTGGCATTGTGTGGACCATTGGATGTGGCATAAAGGACAAAAGTCCACTTTTTCTCTCTCTTCTCTCTCTTATGCGGTTAAGGGGGAGTATGGGCAAGGGAAAGCAATCATCATCATCTACTCCATCTCTCTCATCATCTCTCTCTTTCTCCATTCTTTCTGGTGACCAAGAAGAAAAGGAAGAAGGAATGTGAGATTTTGATGTGTTAGTTGATCTCTAATGCCCTAAACCTCTTCTCTAAAGTAGTGCACCTCATTGAGAGCTTTATTATGGTGATTTTAGAATCTTGAAAGGTGGTGATTTGGGTATTGGACGAAATTGAAAGTTTGAGAATCAAGATTCTGGATTTGGCAAGTTGAAGAGGTAATCATTTGATGCTTTTTGATATATATGTTGTGATTTTTATGTTAAGTTTGGTAAATCTGGAAATTTACCCTGGTTTTGTCCATTTTTATGATGTATGAATTTCATAGTGATTGATGTTGGAATTAGTTCATTGTGAATTTATTTGAATATTGGTAATAGTTTTAAAGTTTAGAAGTGTATTGATTGGAATTGGGTATTATGTGTCATAGAGACCCAAGGGCATAGATTGTGGTTAAAATGGTATTTGGGAGTTTTAGAGGTTACCAATGGGTTCCCTATGTCATTTTGGGTGAGTATGAGCTTTGTGTGGAGTTTGGGAACCATTGGGTGTGATTTTGACCAATCTGGGAAATTCTCTTAGTTGCTGCTATCTGGCAATCTATAGCCTCACTCAAGTGAGGGAGGAACTCACTCCAGTGCAGCGTGTATTT
Source organism: Inga laurina (assembly GCA_963855925.1). Taxonomy (NCBI): domain Eukaryota; kingdom Viridiplantae; phylum Streptophyta; class Magnoliopsida; order Fabales; family Fabaceae; genus Inga; species Inga laurina. Next base: position 39,755,375 of record OY979705.1, read on the forward strand.
TTCCCTTGCTGCTTGGTGTTTTGTCTAGGTTCTCATGAAGGGGGCTCGAGTGCACTTTCTTCACCGTGAGTGATGTTGGTGATCACTCAAGTGAGCATGGGATCACTTGAGTGATGATGTGAGTTCTTGGTTAGGGTTGCTCTCCAGTTGTCACTCGCTGGTTGATGTTTAAGAGTGTGCTCTGACACTCGCAAGTGAAGGCCTCTCACTCGAGTGCTAGGGATTGTGCTTGAGTGAGCTTGTCCCTCTGTTATTGTATGTGCTCTTGGGTTGTCACTTTTTGTGTTGCACTTCCTAGGACTCGAGTGGAGCTAGAGTCATCACCCGAGTGCAAAGCCTTGTGCTTGAGTGATATGAGCACGTTCTAGCCGAAGTAGCTGCTCACTGTCAAACACTCGCCAGTGAAGCCGTTCTCACTCGGGTACGAGTCTTTCATCACTCGAGTGAGGTCATCTTCACTTGAGTGAGCCAGCTAAAAAACAATGTTTTGTCTTCAAAAAGGGGTCTTCATGGTAGTTTCTCCTAACCCTTTAGGCATATGTTTAGGCTTCTAATAGTCACCTAAAGAGTTCTAAATGATAACCAACTTAAAGTATTATGGAAATAAGTATTTAAGAAAGAGATTAATCAATTATCCCTAAATTGGTATAGGATTTGATATTTGTCAGACGCATGAGCCCACTGTGCCAAAGAACGTCAGGAAAGATACAGGTAGTGACTTCTCTCTTATACTGTGTGTAAATGTATTGTATGTTTTCCTATCTTGCATTGTGTGTTGTTGCTGCCCATTTGAGATGCATTGAGATACCTTGTGGAGCTTTAAGCTTTGTGCTTTGAGATACGTTGTGCCTCAAGATGCTTTGTGGAGCCTTATGATGCTTTGTGCCTTGTGATGATATTGCATAGTATTTATCGCATAAGCGGGCATAGTGATTACAGCGAAAGCTGGCATTGAGATTATAGCGAGAGCTGGCATAGTGATTACTGCGAAAGTGGGTATAGTGTTTACAGCGAAAGCTGCCATTGTTATTACCACGAAAGCGGGCATAGTGCATTGTGATACAGCCGTGAGTGCTGTCGTCTATGGCGCGAGCCATGGATCATTATGTTGCTGATGATGCTGGTGAACATGATAACATTACATGCCTTGTGTTTATATATTGTATGAGTGATTTGTTACTACTGGGATTCTTTAGAATCTCACTCTTTCCAATGACTAACATTTTCAGACAGGGCAAGTAGCTTGAAAGGGAAGCGGCCAACCAGGAGTGGTTAGGGCTAGTAGGGACATATTAGACTTTGGACCGTTGGTTATCTGTTTTAGATTTTGGATTTTGGGATTACTGTATGTATATGATTGTAAATATGGATCTTTTGGATATGTAATCTCCATATTTGGGAAACTTGAAACCCATTGTATATATACAAGTAACCCGGGGTTGCTGGGATTTTGGTTACGCACTCTGATATTTATTATGTGATATGATTGCACATGTAATTGTATTCGAAAGTGAATGTGAAACCAGATCAATTATGTTTTTAAAAGTTTTGTTTGGACACCCTATCTCTTGGAGATGAGTGATTATAAATGTGATTTTTGTCTTATTGGTCTCTATTTCATTTAAATTTCATAATCCGGATATAATTACCGTGAGGGGGTTACACTGGTAGTTGGAGAATCAAGAAGTGTTTTTGGAAAAGTTGAAGAGGTAGGTGAATCAAACCTTTCTAGCTATGTTTCATGCCATTTGATGAAGTGTGGAATTTTTGGTAATTATAGCCTTAAATTTGAAAATGAGTGTTATTGGGTATTTGGTATGTCATTGGTATGAAAATGGTACCTTGTAGTGAGTTTGGGATAAATAGAATAGATTCGGGAGTGAAATGTCTTGTTTGGATGATTTTGGGATTTTCATGCTTATGTTGCCCAAAACCAAAGCATGATAATGGAATAGAAATTTGGTAGCTTTGATGGTTCCCTTGGTTTCCTTGGGTGTTTTATGTGAGAATAGCTTTGGTTGAGGTTTTGGGTCTATCAGAATCACTTGGGGGAAGCTTGAGAATTGCTGTCAGTTTTCTGCGTTTTCTGGTTTCTGATAGCATCACTCGAGTGTGAGATGAATATCACTCGAGTGGGGGATGGGTTCACTCGGGTGCGATTGTGTATTTTCCCTTTTTTGCTTCTCGTTTCATATTGCACTTCCGTGTGTAGAGGCAAGAGTGTTGTCTCACTTGCAAGTGTTGTGAGTTCTCACTCAAGTGTAGGTGTATTTGACACCATGAACTCTCGTCTCAGGTCCTCACTTTTTGTGCTTCACTTCTTGATACTTGAGTAAGCATTTGGCTATCACTCGAGTGTGGTTTTCTGGACTCGAGTATTGCAGCCTTCTAAGATTTTTTATGCTCTCGAGTGTGCACTCGTTGTCTTTCACCCTCGAGTACCTGAGTGTTGATCGTACCATCACTAGAGTGAGGTCTTCTTCACCCGAATGTTCATACATTATCACTCGAGTGAGGCCATCTTCACTCGAGTGTAACAGTGAAAAATCATGTCTTGTGCTTCCAAAAGGGGATCTTTGGGATAGTTCTTCCGACCCTTTTAGGACTTGTGTTAGAGCCATATGTGAGGGCTTAAGTAACAGTAATGATAACCAACATTAAGTGTTATGAAAGTGAGAACTACCTGATGTCCTTGATTTGGTTTATAGGGTTTGATATTCTCCCTGATCGTGAGTAGATGGTGCTGGAGCACATGTGGAAAGAACAAGGGTAGGGAACTTACCTCTCCTGCATGTATTTGATAATTGTGTTAGTGTATTGATGCATATTATTGCTTTGCCTGATTATGTGAAACATACATGAGTGATTGAAGCTCTGTTTCAATATATTGTTTGAACATTGAGCATGTTGATATGTCATTGTGTGGACATGAATTATGTATTGCAAGAATGTCATACATTAAACACTTATCTTGCATGCATATTGGTATTGTTTTTCTACTGAGATTCCCCAGAATCTCACCCTCCCCTACCAATAGTGTAGACAGGGCAAGTGGATCAAGATGGAGCAAGCAACCAAGGGCGGCTAGGTCTCCTTATGGGCAAGTGCATTGGTTATTGGTTATCATTATATGTTGGTATAATTGTATATGTTTGGTCGTATATATTGAGAGATTGTAAAGGGCGTATGTGCCCTATGAATCTTTAGTGAAGGTTTGAATTCGGGATTGCTAGGATTATTATTGTGCACTCTAATATTTATATGAATGTGATTTATTTTCACGAAGTAATTGTATTCGAAATATGATTGTGAGACCATGTTAAAGTTTTTGTGAAAGGAGTTTATAAAAACCCTATCTTAAGGATTAAATGAGTTTTTTTTATTATTATTGGTCTCTATTTCATTTTAATTCCGCATTTTGGATATAATTACGGAAGAGGGGTTACACTAACAACAACAACAACAATTTTGTACCTGTATTTTCCTCTCCCACCACTCATCTTCTGCAATCACCATATGCCTTGCAGAGTCATATTGAATACCAGTCTCTCTCAAGAACAACTTGTCCCACACTTTCCATTCTTTCTTCAATCTATCCCACCAATTTTTCATTTGTTTCTTGTCATACGACCTTCCTATTTTTTCATTAAATCCGGACAAAATATTCTTCCACCCATCCTTCGTGAATAATTATCTAGACATTCTTTCTTTTATATTTGTTCAATACAAAGTTTGATGAAAAGCCCAGTGCAAATCACATCCTATGATGCTTTATCTTTACCCTTGTTCATATTTCTATGGCGACAATTGACCATAAATGAAAAAACAAATGTCACAAGTGAAATTAATTGAAAATTTCAGCAAGAAATGACAATGCATAATACATACACATATACAAAGGCATTGAAAATAACTTTTAAAGTGCTACATGACAATGAAATCCTTAAAAGGAAAAAGTGCATGTCAAAGAGTCTAGGCATGCAGTACTATTTTTGAAGCATTTGGATTTCATGAAGTTCTTTGTTTTCTTGGATGAAATAGAGAGATAATAATTCATAATTACTATTAATACTAGAGTTCATTAGGTAAGCTCAAGAATAAACTTGGCAAGAAACATATGAACCATAGTCCATTAACACAACAGTTTTTGCAATGAACAAGAAGCATTCAAGTTTTTGCAAGAATTTTCCAAGAGTATTAAATCAATGTGATCTCCATTTGTTTCAAATGATGGAATGCCACTTACATTGGCTTGCTCAGTAGCGGCAATGCAACCAAAAACTAAAGGCAGCTGACCTAGCTTCAAGGCACTGGGATGAATATGAAAGTTATTTTATTCAATGCCCGTTTAGAAGAATTCAAGTTTTTGCAATAAGTAAGAAGAAGCTAATAATTTCAAAAATATGAGAAGTAAGAAATATTCAAGAGATGCACATACTGATTTTATTTTTCATCCAACAATATATTGATTTATGTTTTTCCTTTCCATATAATTTTTAACTAGATTGTTCATGAAGGGCATATCTACCAATTGAAATTGTTCTGTGGTAAGGATTATCCAGACAATCCACTATTTGTAAGATTTCAATCAAGGATTAACATGACTTGTGTCAACCAAGACATTGGATTAAATTCAATTGCCGTTAAATATCTATTCATATTATTGTATTCTCATTTGGCATCAAACAAGTTGTAGTTTAACATCCTAGACCCTGGTAAAAATACAAAGAAGGGGACTTCTCTGCTGATGTGAAATTGATGAAATTGATTAAGAAGCAAGTGAAACTAGTTCATCTTTGTTGATTTTATTTTTTAGTCTGAGAATTGGTGGATGGAGTTTAACAATCCTACATGACTTCTTGTAGGTAATGAAGATGGCAAGATTGATCAAAAGGGGCTGGCGCTGAAATGTTGTATTGTGTAATTTGGGCAAAGAATCCAAGAATAATAGCAATACTAATAATGTAAATAATCATATCCAATAGATAATCTAAGTTCAGGGGATGCATTTATAAATGTAATTACAAGCCATTTGCCTATGTAACCGGAAGCAATTTAAGGGACAGTGATCATCTTATCCTTGAATTTTCATTGCACGTTTGCTTTGAGACTGTCGTAACTCCTTGCTTGTTTCGCAAGACCTTGTATTTATTTCACATGGATCGGATAACATAACAAATGAACTGTTTTGAACCACTTGACATTGAGACAATGACATTTGTCTTAGAAAAATTAATCCATTTCAAGCATATCAGGAAGATGATTGCATCATTAATGAGCATGCAGTTTGGGGTCACTTCAATACATAGAAGAAAGTGAAAACAAAAAAAAACTTACTTGAAAAGATCACAATTCCGACAGAGGAGGAGGAGAACCGACATGAAGATTTGAAGTAGACCTGGCTAGAGATTTGAAGCATGGAGGAGGAGAACGAAAACACACTCCTGACAGTAAGATAGCTTACACGAACTCACTCTTCAACCAAGCCAAAGCACAGAGTAGAGCAGAGGAAGGCACAAACAAGTCTGATCATAGCACAAGAAATCACAAAGAAGTAGATCCGGCCACCAGACGAGCTCCGGCCGCCACACGAGACCGCCGCCGCACATGCTTACACCCACAGACAAGGAGATTTGGCCAACCGAAGGACAACCCATTAGATCCACCCACCGATTCACCCTCCACTTGGGACATCTGTCAGGGTCTTCCACTCAACGGCGCCATGTGCTATGTTGAAGATCGAAGGACGACGATGAAGCTTCAACTCCGGTATGTGAGGCAGCTGAGAGGAGATTTTAATATCTTCAACGGTCGCACAATTGAGAAAGGATATTTGTAGAGAACGTAGCTGAGAGTTTGAATGCTGCAATAATGATTGCCAACGATCGCTCACCAGCCTTACTAGTTTGGACAGAGCATTCGGATTCAGGGGAGAAGCTACTTGGATCAACTTCTCACAAAAGCTCCATTTTTTCCATAAGCCCAACCATCCCAAAAGTTTTCCCAAACACACCAAATGGGCTTTTGGAGCTTTTAGTGACCAAATGGACTTTTGGAGCTTTTAGTGACCAAATGGGTTTTTTTTGAACCCAAACGGGTTCCCAAACAAACCCTTAGCGTTAACAACTCAAGGAGGGGATCAAGAAGCATATATATTCGAATATTCTTTGATCACATCAATTTTCATGAGTGGCTCTTAGCTCATCATACTAAACTTGGAATCCTACAATTGCATCTAATGGCATTAAGAGATGTTATGACTTTCATCCTCATACAACAATAATTAGATCACTCAAGCAGATTTCGTATACTTTGTAAATTTGTAAAGCAATCCCATACAAAAATAATTACTAAGAGTGTTCCTTAAATTTTGTCCTACTCCTATATGATGTGTGCATATTATTAAGATATTTTGTAGCTTATGTTTTATCATAATGAATGTAGTTATATTCCATAAAAAAAAATATATACAACTAGCCTAATGTTCGAGGGTTTGCTATATTATGGTTTAAATTTATTTAATTCATCATTGGAAAAAAAAAACCTTTATTTAATTCATTTTAGTTACCATGTGAACTAACCGTACTTGATTTAATGTTAAAAATTAAAAATATTAATGAGGTTAAATATAAATTTTTAGAAGTTGAGGAGATCTAAATTTCAAAATTTAGTGAGTTTTCATATATTTTAGCAATAAAAAATATATAATAAAACTATAAATAATATTTAATTAGATATAAAATAATTACCATAATTTTCTTAATTTAGAAATGATGAAAATAGCAAAACTCTCCTCATTCTCATAATCTCCAAATCTTACAAACCACTCGTTATGCTCTTCAAAGTTCAAATCCCCAAATTAAATCCCGATCTTCATGGGAGATGAAGTAAATTCACACAAACAAAAAAGGATTTTTGATAAATTTTAGAATCCAAGGCCATCCATCCAATCAAAATTAGTCTCTCAAATAGAAATTTATTAGACTTGTTTGAAATTAGTCTTTTGAATTCTGATCCGCCACTTGCATTTCTTCCTCCCATGGACTCTTTTGTTCCTCCTTTTATTGCGCTAACCATCCAAATCCATCTTCGTCGTTTGAAAGATTTTCCGTCATATTCTACTCTCTGACCTATCTTTTCTCTCCCTCTTCCTCTCCAGCTGTTAATTTGTTTTTAAATAAAAATCCCATCTTTAATCTCTTTTATTTGTCTGTAAATCTATATGCCCATAAGAGTGGCCAGCATCATCACCATTCACCAACCCATCTCTCCAAGAAACAAGAAGATTCCTACAATACAGCGAGGATAAAGAGCTAGAACAACACTTTATTTCTTCACTTTTTTTGTATTGAACACTATTCCTTTCAAGTTTCCCAGATTCTGAAACCCTAGGCCTAACGATTTCCAGGAGCAGAGAGGTGAAAGATTTCATCCACATTTTGAAGAAATAGGAGAAAGAAGAGTAGTGTGTGTTTGTTTTCCTTTGAGATTTGCATAAATGTCACATTCAGATGATCCTCCATCCACTCCTGGCAAGTTCAAGATGGAAAAATCGCCCTATTTTCACAGGGTTCGATGGCATTCCTCTCTCGCGAAGCTCACGTTTTGGTCTTTCGTGTTTTTAGGTCTGATCTTCATTTTCTTTTTCCGATCGCCGCCATCTGGGTCGCTGCCTTCAGATCCATCTCGCCGTTCCCTAAGAACGAGCGGTTGGGGTGGTTCCGCTTGGGAGAAGAGGGTTCGTTCTTCTGCGAAAGTGAGGTCTCGCAATGGGATATCGGTGCTGGTCACCGGAGCCGCCGGATTCGTCGGCACTCATGTCTCGGCGGCTCTCAAACGCAGGGGTGATGGAGTACTTGGCCTTGATAATTTCAACGATTACTATGATCCTTCTCTGAAACGTGCTCGTCATGCTCTTCTAGAACGCACCGGTGTGTACATTGTAGAAGGTGATATCAACGATTCAGCGCTTCTTAAGAAGCTATTCGAGGTTGTACCATTTACCCATGTGATGCATCTGGCTGCTCAAGCTGGCGTGAGGTATGCAATGGAAAATCCTGGATCCTATGTGCATAGTAACATTGCTGGTTTTGTCAATCTACTTGAAGTTTGTAAATCAGTAAATCCGCAACCTGCAATAGTTTGGGCATCATCTAGCTCTGTATATGGGCTTAATACGAAGGTACCCTTCTCAGAAAAGGATAGAACAGACCAGCCTGCTAGCTTATATGCTGCAACTAAGAAGGCTGGGGAAGAAATTGCTCATACATATAATCATATATATGGCCTTTCCCTAACAGCATTGCGATTCTTTACTGTTTATGGACCTTGGGGTAGGCCTGATATGGCATACTTCTTTTTCACAAGAGATATTTTGAAAGGGAAGTCGATTTCCATATTTGAAGCTGCTAATCATGGCACGGTTGCGAGGGATTTTACATACATTGATGACATTGTGAGGGGTTGCTTGGGAGCATTGGATACTGCGGAGAAGAGCACTGGCAGTGGTGGGAAGAAGAGAGGGCCAGCTCAATTGAGGGTTTTCAATTTAGGGAATACTTCACCTGTGCCAGTTACAGAACTTGTGAGCATTTTGGAGAGGCTCTTGAAGGTGAAGGCAAAGCGAAACATAATGAAGCTGCCACGAAATGGTGATGTGCAATTTACTCATGCAAACATTAGCTTGGCTCAGAGACAGCTTGGGTATAAGCCTACAACAGATCTACAGACTGGTTTGAAGAAATTTGTTAGGTGGTACCTCAATTACTATTCTGGTGGGAAGAAAGCTTCTGGTTGATGGACTCCCTTAGCTGTGTGGTAGGAACATTGAATTATTGTTCATTATGATTGTTGTGGTTGTCCTTTTAGTGTTTTCTCTTAGTTGGACGAACATATTGTGTTTCATATTGTCTTGATGATGCCATATATGGAGGGACATTGTTTCTTACACTGAAGAAGTTTTGTCATTGGTGGAGATCATTCCCTGGAACCTGTAACAAATATCAAACAAACTATTCTTCTCTCATTCTTTTTCCAGAATGTAATTGTTTTAGTTCAAGAAATTGTAGCATTTATGACTGATAGACCATATGCTGATTGGTGGCAGTGTATTATTATTCTTATGCAACCTTAATAAAATAGCACACTAAAGTTTGATTCCTGTTTTCTCACCAAATTAAACGCGTATTTTTCTTGCAGTGAGTTATTTTTGTTCTTGTATTAGTTTTCTTGCATTCTTGTTTCTAACATTTTGAGGGTGACGCTGGCATGGCCATACCTCTTCTTTAACTGCTAGCTCATTTCTTTGTGCTTTTTATCACAAGTGTAAGAAAAGTTGTAGCATAATGCAGTCATGATATGTTGGAGGCTTTATAATATTGGAGGAAGCATCTATGACATGCTTTTGAAGCGTTCTCTTTCCACTTAAAAAGGACTATTAGTGGAAATATATTTTGGGAATCATATTGCTATACTTGAGATTACATTTTGGCTGTAGTTCCTTCCTATTTTCATTTACATTTTTTGTTTAATATTTGGTGGGATATATGTAAGCCTGCGCAGATTCCTCTATTTTTAATTTTAAAAGGGATTGTTCACGCCCTTTGCCTATTGGTTGAAGAATCGTTACTAACTCTCTTTTCTTCTTCCTCTTTTTTTTTTTTTTTTTGGCACGAGTGACAGTTAAGGTTGATGAACTTAATATCTCTACTAGGGATTTTGCTGGCAATTTCTGAACTTCATCTTCACCTCTATATATGTGTATATATAGCGAGGCTCCTTCACTGTGCATTTCACATTTCTGTGAAGGTTTTGAAGACCTGTTGTGAAAAAGCACTGAGCTGTTTTGTTGAAAACATCATCCTTGTCTTATTTGGGTCTCTGGTTTGTGATTGGATTTCAATAAACTGATATTTGTGGTTAAAAGTAGATAGTATGATATGATTCATTTAATTTTGTGATAAGGTGAAGTTAAAGCAAGTAGAGATTATTTGCCTGTTGCATTTTGCGTTTTGCTTCTTTGACTGAGAAATCAGTTGAGCAGACAAATGTTCCTGACTATGAAGCTTTGATTCAGTTGTTCTGAGGTTGACGATATGCAAATCCCCCCCCCCCCCAAATGAAAGATCTGTAAATTTGGTGTAGTTTGATTCATTAGGAAAGAGAGAGAAGATTTAGGAGAAAAACCCATATCAAATAAACTTGAAGAAAATTCAAGGTGACCATATTACAGAGAATGGATGATGGATATGAGAGACCTTCTGCAGCATGAAGCCTGATTTAAATTGAAACTGATTATCATCCATCTTTTCCTTTTTTGATTTTTGTTGGGTTGAAAATGTAGCTTTGTGACATAACTTTAAAGTTGTGAAAGATCAATCTGAAAGATGATAGTGCATCTTGCAAATATTGATTATTATGCTTAATTTTTTTTAACAGAAGATTATTATGCTTAATTAAGGGGTCATACTTGCATATGGTTAACTGTCATCAATCAAGTCGGATATGCAACAATTCTAAAGTCCAAACCTGTCATTACTTTGTCTTCTTCATTCCACTTCTATACAATTAACTTTTTTCCCAAAAAAAAAAAAAAATCTGTTTATAGCTAAAAAATACTTATCTTGGGAAAATTACAGAAGAATCTGTTGTTACAAAATTTATTGTTCTAAAGTATCTAAAATTCGTTTGAGTATTTATGTGCAACATGTTTCCAGCAAGTGCAACTCTTTTCATGTGTGCAACCTATCCATTTTTTTTTATATTGTGCAACATATATTTGTCTATGGGTAAGATAGAGGATATTTACATATAACTGAAAATATGGTGTATACAGTTGAAGAAGAGTCGCATTCACTAAAAAGGAATGATTTGGGTCCTTAACGAGTTTAATAATAAATTTTGCAATAAAAATTTTTTCTTTAGCGATTTTATCATCTATTTTTTAAAAAATAAATTTGAGAAATCCATGTACGATTGCTTCAGCTGGTAGTATAGTCAGTAAAACACTAACCTAAATACTAAGATTTAATAACCTTTTACATTAGTTGAATGCATGGCATGACCATTCATCGTTTGGTGAGTCAGTCTATTGATCTGGTTACTAGTAAACTGGTCGGATGGGGTAAAAGTTTTAAGATTGGGTTGGATCATAAGTATATTTTTCTGTTTTTGTTGAGGCTAAAATGACATCATTTTGAGTTTTCTAAAAGTTGCCGTCCATCATATTTATATTTTATTAAATTTTTTTTTTGCTTGGATGTGATTTATATATGAATATTCCATTTGCATATGAACTAATACCTTTTAATTTAAATATTATTGTTTTTAGAGTTGTGTGTGTGTGTATATATATATATATATTGTTTTGAATGACTCGAATAACCTTGTTTTAAACGACCGACCCTTTTGACCATTGTCTTAATTAGCTTCGGCTAATTGGTCAGTCCAATTTTTAGTACTGAATGTCTTGTGCTATTAATTGGATCTTTTGCTCTGGAGGAAAAAAAATTGGATCTTCTGCATTTTGATTTTTGTTTTTTTGTTAAACACATGCAGTCTTTTGTGAAAAACAATTATGTTTGAGGCATTATTAGGTTGAGCGCCTTTCCCAACTAGAGTTCGAACCCTTTTATAACATTATGAGATATTAGCCTTTTTCGCTATATCTAACCTATTGGTTGCATTAAGTACTTTGAAAACATAAGAAAGTGATTAAATGATGCGCTGGTTTATATTTCATCCATACTTATATCATTTTCCTCTGGTTATTTTGAAAATTCAGGATGTATCAGAATGATAAAAACAAGCATGGTGAATTTGTTCAATTACTAAGTACTACCACTGGTCCTAATTATAAGACAAAGTTGACGTTTTTGGAGAAATTAATGAAGCCAATTAAATTACTTTAAATTATTTTTATTTTTATTTTTTTCTCCAAACTAATTAATATGACTAATAAACTAATAAATAATCTTAGGATACTAACAATATAAACACTCTAAAATAATTCAATTGACTTCCTTAATTTCTCCAAAAAAAATCAACTTTATCTTATAATTAGGACCAGAGGGAGTAACTATTAACTAATCAAAAGGGGTCCAAAAAATTCTTTTCCAGTTTGATTGCTCCGTTCCAACTACACCATAAGCGTTTTAATTAATGCAGCAATTTCAAGTATTTTCCTTTCCAGCCATCTGGCTAATTTCCCTTAGCTAAGGTGCATCGAGGTCTTCACCATAAATAATAGAAAATACAGCTGGGAAGAAAACAGAGACGCAATTAGGAAATTCCATCTATCCAGCGAAGATCCAAATCGCAATCTGGAAGTTCAAGTGATATGGTTACAGCTTCTCCAGTGGACTTTTTTTCCTTTGTTTTTGTTTTTTTTTCCAAAGATGCAATTTTAACAACAAATCTTTTTTATATGGGCATTTGCCACAATTAAGTTTTTTGGGTGCTAAAATACACACAACTTTTAAAAAATGAGGCAATGTTAATGTAACCCTTAAGTGGGTATAAACAGACGTTATATGGGTCCTACATAATATTATCACTTAACAGTTATGTCAAAATTACTTCATTTTTTAAAGTTTGTTTAATTTTAGCATAAAAAAAATTAATTGTGTTAGATACCCTTTATCAAAAAAGTTTGTTGTTAAAATTGCACGTTTCCTTTTTTATTTTGTGTACAAAGGAGGGGAACTGCCCTAAGAGCTTAAAAACAAACTAGCCTAGTTGGGATTTAAATCCCATATTCTCAAGTTCCACTAAAGCCTGTAGATGTAAATGTGGCGCACTCATACTCAGCGCGGATGGATTTGATAATCTATCCTTTTGCGACTGCATCTATCTGCGAGTGGACATTTGAATGAAAACCGTAAAGGGGAAACCAAAACTCACCAGATTTAGAAGTTCAAATCTTATAGGAATAGTTTAGATTTAATGATTTTCAATTGATGATTTTAAAATAAAAAGGATAGTTAAGAGAATATCTTCATTTTACATTATGTGCCAACTAAAATAATTTTTTCTAAAAAGATGAAGACAAAAGTATTAAATTTAAAACACCTATACACAATCTAAACGATCTAGATGTGATGGGGTTTTGATGAGCACCGAAACCTACATCACTAGGCCATGCAACATTCCCACATCACGCTTATAGCAGGTGATATTTTTGGCCTGGGCTATGTAGTGGGCCATTTAAGTATTATATCATATCTTGAGGCCCTTAGAATTTGGTCACAATACACCATAATTGCAGGACCATGGACCGAAGCTTTTCCCTCATGGACTTTGAAGATGCATTGTGTTGGGTTAATGGTGTCCCTTTTATTTTTTTTTACTAATAGGGATTGTGTTTAGTGAAATGGGCTAATTTCTCATAACATGATAAATCAAAGTTTAAATTCCCCTTGGGAGATATGCCTATATTGAGTATTCGATAGTGTTTAGAATATGATTGCCTTCAATAGGAGGATATATATGCCTAGCAAAAAAAAAAAAAAAAAAGTCATTTTTCAAATTTTTATGATTTTTTAAAGAAAAAGTACTCCAAAATTATGTATTTTCTTTATAATTTAGAATATTTTTCTTTGAAAAATAGCAAAAAAATTGAAAACAGAAAAATAGTAAAAAATTTGAAAACTATATCAATTTTTTGCCTATAATATATTAAAATGTCAATTATTTTATTTAAAATCTAATGATGGAAAGAAACCAGGAAAATATTTAGGAAGTTGAGAAAATTTGAGGGGCATTAAGAAGGGGCATTAAGAAAGGGAAAACACGGCCCCTAATCCCTCTAAATTGAGTTTGAATTCTTTTTGTTCTTTTTTTTTTTAAAAAAAAACCATAAATTGAGTTTGAATTCTAGTATGATTGTGAAGAATATTTGTTGGCTCAAATGACACGATAACATTGGCAGTTTCTTTGGCAATAGCTTGCTGGTTCAAAAGGGGTAATCCATGGTCCGGCATGCGCTATGCACCTTTGCAATACTTTTGCTAGTCCCAAAGTACATTATTTTTGTTATTGTCGTAAAAATAATTAACTCTAAACCAATATCTTTAACAATTTCATCACCACTCCCATTTTACAAATATTGTCCTTTATTAAACACAGGAGGCAGTAGAATCAAGAATGTTTACAAATTAGCCAATCCCAATATTTACAACTGAATTACACTACAGAATATATACATATACATATATAAATATATCTATTCACAAAGTACGTTTCGGCCTGAACTCAATTCCTTCAACAATAAGGCCATCTTTGATATAGCCATTAGTCTCCCATAGCCTAAACTCTGTGAAGCCTTCGCCTCCATAATACTGTTCATCAATAAACAAGTCTCCCATCTCAACCTCCATCCATCCATCTTCTCTCTTGTGCCCTACTCTCTCTCTCTTCCTCATTATTGAATTCGTCGAATTAGGGTCTAAGATTACTCTTCTGTGGGACCCACTAAGACTTCCTTCACTGTTCACACTCATCTCTACAAATCTCTCCCCCATGGAATGTTCACCTTCTAGTCTGTACACGAAGAATGCAGAATATAGTGTTCCTGGCGACAAAACATTATTTGCCTTTACTCTTCCTTTTATGTCAAGCCACCACACGTAGTTTAGCTTCGCCACCGTATTAAATCTGCAAATACGAATGTATTAAAAAATAAATAAAAATAATCTTATATGAGCACCCAATTCACTCATCTTAAGTAGAGTGCTTGGTTTGTTTTTTCTAACAAATACAAATATTTAGATGTGTGTGTGTGTTTCTTCCAAAAGATTGTTACTATTTTTGAGGAGTTGAGTTATTTTTCTGGAAAATCGACTTTAAGCATTTGGATCACAAAAGATTTATTTTCATCCAATCCATAACATTATTTTCTAAGCTGTCTCAAACATAAGCCCATGAACTCAGTTATTTTCAAAGCAAAATGATTAAAAATAATACTGTATTTTAATAAGGAAACTAGCATACTTTTTTTAACAAGTAATTGCTGAACTAATTTTCTTAATATATATGGAAATTAGTTATCTAATTTCTACATTTAGGATCAGAAAAAGTATAAAAAATAGGTATTTTAAACCAAAATAATTCTATTACAAATTTCATCACAAATTTTTATTTTTACTTTTTATCTTTTCTTTTAGTAAATTGTATATAATGAATTAAGTAACATAAGATTTGGTAATTGTAATGTTACTCTTAACTTTTTGTTGCAAAAAAAAAATATCACATATTTATTATATAGAATCAAAATATATCAATTGCATAGAAAATCATATTTCACGCGTTTTTAAAAATAGGAAGAATAACGTTAAGTCCCAAAAAATCAATTTAATGACTATATATTAGGTTTAAAAACATTTTGAAAAAGGATGTGCTGGAAATATCTATCTAGAATATTGCGCTGCAGATATGAATAAATAGATACTAGAAACTCATTACATATCCTTTGGAATATTTTGGGACACATTTATCATTAAATTGCTATTTTGGATAGAACCGTCATTCCCCCTAAAGAAAGCCCTCAAATTATAGAATTAAGGAGGGGCATCATCATACCTAGACTCTGGTAGAGAAATCCACTGCCAGTAAGCTTTTGTGTCTCCCCAAACAATTGTAAGGCCCTTTGCACCAAGTAGGCAACATTTTTTACCACTCTCTTTCTCTATGCCAACACTCTGCTAAATATAGTACTTAATATTAAACGACCGCATGGCACAACTTTGGATGAAACGAAATAAAAAGAAAAATGATTTCACATATGACAATATTTCTTATGCACTTTTTGGATGATAATGATTATAGGTTTGTACTAAAGAATAATGATAGTAAAAACATAATAAATTTGTAATTAATTTCTTGATAATTTTACATGGAAAATCAGAACAGATTTGTTTTGATTTGTGGATGCTAGAGAGGGCCCGGCCGGTAGTACGTGCTTGAGTAGATTGTATGTGTAAAAATTTTTTCAACTTTATTTGCAACTAATGATCTGGTTCAAAAGTTATTAAATTGTTGCTTCAAGTACTGAATACAAACTATGACGTCTTCTGTCAAAAACATTTTCTAGTTAGATATATAGTAAAATAGAGGAAAATAAGTATAGCAAATAAAAGGCAATTGAATATAACTTAGCAATCAATATTCCCAGCAAACAAGACCATTTGCGTTAACACAGCTCATATTCAAAAATATTAATAGGGAAAATTTTAGATAAGGACCACTGTTGCAAATTAATTCATGTTAGAGGCCAAAGAAATCTGAAATTTCAATGCAGTTCGGTGGGCCTGCAGTGAAATCAATTTGTGAACTGAAAAGACAAACATAACCCTTTTAAAAATTAAAAGAGACACAAGATGATTTGCAAGTAGCAAACACATTATAACAAGTGGAATAGTCTTATAAACAAGTGAAATTAATTTCTTAACAAGAACACATTGAAGCATGATCAAATCAAATTTTATTTGCAAATAGCGAATCCATCGTGAATAAGTAGAGTAGTCCTATGAACAATTTTGGGATGGTATTCGGTGAAAAAGTAGAATTCCACTTGTTCAATGTTCATGATGTGTTCACTACTTACAAATGAAATTTGACTTGACCATGCTCCAATGTATTCTTGTTAAGAAATTAATTTCACTTGTCCATAGGATTATTCTAGTTGTTCATGATGTGTTTGCCACTTACAAATCATATTGTTTTCCCTTTGATTTTGAAAGGGTTATTTTTGTTTGCAGTGAAATTTTAGATTTCTTTGGGAGTTAATGTAAGTTAATTTGCTACACATTATCTGAAATTTTCCCATATTGAATATGGTAGATGATACAATTAACACAAATTCATTTCCACTCATATATCTATATTGATAGAGACATTTTCATTTGAACGATTTACATCTAAACTTTCTTTTTTTTTTTTTTAACCAAAGATTTACATCTAAATTGGATGGTAGATTTCTTTTTTTTTTTTTTTTTTTTATATTTATGTTTTGAAAATCAAATCAATCTTATAACCGTATAGTTTTAAAAATTATATTTTTTTGAATTCAAGAAATTAGAAATATCATATGCAAAAATTCCTTCCACAATTAGCATAGAAAATTAAAACATTAACTAAAATTGAGAGCTTATTATCGTACCATTTCACCATCATTCAAAAGAACCGGATGATCACAAAGATGAAAGAAAATTTGCTTCTTGTTCAAAGAACTAATGAAGAATTGGGATGATGAGGGTTGAGCAATCATGTCCTCGTAATCTCGAGGCAGAAACCTTTCCCACACATTATCTGAATCTTCGGCTGTTTTGAAAACGGATGAAACAGAAGAAGATCTACATGCATCTTTTGGAGATGTTAAGGAAATAATATTTGAAATGCAATCCACAGGCAAAACCTTCGTTATATCCATTCTTATTTTTCCTTCTTCTCAAACAATCTGGTTTGATGTTTCAGGTGTTAGCTATAATAATGTAGCCAGAAAAAAGAAGTGATAGCCATAAACTTTTATGATTAAATGATGGCCCTACAAAAATAGCTTCTAAAATTACATTCCATAATAGGGCAATTGCTAAATTATATTACTGATGATTTATGCAAGTAACTGAAACAGGGCATCCCATAACTGCTTATCTATTTTGCACAGGAAAACTATTTCCCAGGTGGAAATTCAATTAGATAGGCTTTCTGTTAACTATGTATGGCATTCCATGTACACTTATTAGCAAAGTAATTTGGCAACTAATTAATTAATTTAATTGCATTGATTTGTTTCTTATTACTCCTTCGGTCCTTAATATAAGACATAATTGGGGAGTAGATCATGATCCTAAATATAAGATATTATTTTTATATTTGTAAATTTTTTCCTAATTCACCCCTATTGACGCTCCTTTAACAATAATCAAGAAGGATAAAGAATAAAAGAATTGAGGAAGATGACTTAGGGATTTTTAAGAAAATACATGTCATACTAACCAACTTAACTAACTTCATTAATATAATTAAATTAGATAAATATGTATTATATTAAGGACTGAAGAGAGTAGTGTTTTTTCATAGGGAGCTAAGCAAAGTAAAACTACATCCGGTCCTTAACTGCATTGATTTGTTTCATAATCGATTATTTTGTGTATTTTTGTTGTTATTTTTATGTAAAATATTTAGTATGTAGGATAACTAATCATATTATTAATTGCACTTCGTTGGACTATTTCTCGATAGTATAGCTTATTACCCATGGAATTATTTTTTTAATCAAGTTATTCTATTATTATATAATTAGCAAAAAAATAATTATTTTAAAAATTAACTATTATAAAATATAATTATTATTTATAAAAAAATACATTTTTATTGACTGATCATTCAAATTCAAAATTCTCTCCAACATTAACTTGGACAATAATCATAAATGAGTTTCAATCTTGCGTTAATATCTTGGCTGGTGTCTAGTTTATTTTCTTTGATAGATCTAGGGAGCGCCTACCGAGGAAGGTGATGAGCTCTTGCGTTGAAGAATGTCTTAGGGCCTGTTTGTATTAACGGTAACAGAAGTGACTTTTACAAACTTAAGATAGAATAAAAGTCAGATTGTAAATGTGATTTATGTACGGATTGACGGTGATAGAAGTAACTTTTTTTTCTCTAACCTTAAACCTGTTTGGATTATTATTTGGAAAGCAAGTTTAGATGAAAAATGACTAAAAGAGACATGAATCTTATTAAATTATGGCCACATATCCTAATTAATGTCATTTATGTTTTTCCTATTATTTCTTAACAAGTTGCCAAATCTGAATTTTGTTGATAATTTAATATTGTCAACAGAAAAAAAATTGTAAATACCAAAAATAAAACATCTAATTAATCTAGCAAGCTAATTTGTGTCTTCCCTATTATTTCTCAAACAAATAGCCTGTTGGACTTTGGGTTCAAGTCTGCCTTTGATGGGCCGGACTATTTGATTAGGATATAAGTAGCCTAATTAAATAAGAATAAAATCGGCATTAATTGCAGATTGGGGAATAATTTAGCAATAATTATGGATTTGTTAATTGAGGAACAAATCACCATAATTAGGAAATTAATTGAGAATCAATTAATTTAATTGTTGTCTTGGAGGGCAAGAAGGAGTGCACATGTTTCCTAATTAGTGGCCTCCATAAACCACTATAAATAGGGTGTGCCTCCTAGATTGCAATTCACTCCGCCATTGAGCTTTCTGGCAATCTCTTCTCTCCTACCATCTTTTTGGTTCTGATGATCTGCTGTGCAAATCACAATTAGGCTCTAGTAGTCTAATAATTGTGTTGGCACAATTATGGAGCATTGGAACTTTGACCCGGATCCGAACATGGATTTGTCCCGGTACGCCAGTTCTCTCCCTCCCTCTATATTTTTTCCTTCATTGGCATCAGAGCATGTTAATCCTTGAGGCTGTGATCATTCTATGTGAATAAACATGTGTTGTAATTTTTTAATTATATCCCATCATAATGTTTTATTTCCGCTGTGCAATCATATATATGAGATTATATGATGATAAAATATATGTTGCTTCAATTTTTCCCACGAATGCGTACAACAATATATTTTTGGGGTGCCAATATGAAATTATTTTTGCTACACAAAATGATACTCCCAGTTCGTTCTTTTGAAAGCCTCACGCATGTATATATAGATTTTTTGTTTCATATGATTGTATACAATGTTTTTTTTTGTCTCTGCCTCCACATGAATATAAAACTATGTCTTAAATGTATATATTGAACAATACATGCGTCTGTGTTCTGTGTGCTTTTACTCTTCTTCCCAAATTTGCCATTCGACCTAAGCTCCATATGCAGAGAAATGATACTAGGTTCTTGACTATTTGCTCCTCTGATTATTATAGATATATATGTACACGCATATATATATATATATATATCTCATGTCAAAGCTTCGTCATCTCCTCACTTCTTCGATTTTTTAAAGGTGAGTCTTTGGAACCTATGTGGAACAAAAAACAAAAGACTTTATCTCTCAAAAGGTAGAGAAGCTTTTGAGATATAGAGGACACACATCCAGGTCGGATTACACCACGCCATCAACGTCGAGAAAAAATGGGGTGTTCAAAATTGAGTGTTTTTTGCCCCAAACAAAGCCATGGATGTGTAGATCTCGAAGAGACAATTCCAATCATGCTTAGAACACATCAAATAGAGTCCGGATGAGGGAGAAACGAAGAAAAGAAGTTGGCGGATCGCTTGACGCTGCCGCCAATTTAGCCACGATTTGATCATTGAAACAGAGGTTTTAAGATCAAATAAAGCCTATGGATTTGTAGTTCGTTGAACTACGATTCCAACGACACTAAGAACACAAAAAACAGAGCTAAAACGAGGGAGATAAGGCCACTCGAAATTGGCAGGTCGCGATGACCCACCGGAGCTCCAACTGGGTTGGGTTGACTGGCTGGAGGTTAAAGACGATGATATGGCAGTCAACGCCACATCATCAGTCAACCCAAGCCATGTGGCGCCAATGAGAGCGTGCCACATCAACGTCCAGTGCCACATCAGTAGGTCTCAGTCAAGTGTTGACCAGTCAACGGTCATCAATTGATCGGAAAAAAAAACCCAGAAATTGACATATGGTGCTTGGGGCCTACTGGGGCCTCCGTTTGACATGTGGCAAGCACCGTTGGAGAGAGGACGGTGTGTTGAGTCTTGGAAGCCGGCGTGTGTCATCGGTAGACAGCTGTAAGGCGGCGCGTGGAGGTCACGTGCCACCACCGAGAGTGGCCTTCATTGGAATTTTCTAATATTTCAGGATTTTTTAATCCATACACCTTCTAGGGGCGTGTGTGGGCGCGTGGAACCTCCGATTGAGATGCGATTTGTTCCTAAAAATCCCTAAATTCGAGAGCTTCAATTTGATATATAATTTGCATATATTTGAAGCACGTTTGGATGTGTTTTGAGTCAAAAAGGTGCATATATGCACTTTAGAGATTCCCAAAAACATTGAAATTGAGTCAATAATGATTCTATTTTTTTTGGGATAGGTTGGCTTACTTATTAAGAGTATTTTCAATTGCAACATAAGGTTAATGATGAAAGATTCTTTAAAAGTGAGGGATTATTCAAATGAGTTTTTGAATATAAAATCTTATCCAACCTTGATTCAAACTCTTAGAGATTAAAAACCTAAAAACTACAGCAACTTGAGATTATTGAATAATAATAAGTCTTCCCATGCTTCTAACCACGTTGATTCAATTGGGATTGAAGCAATAACTTTTAAAAGTCAACCCTTTATCACAAAATGCTGTGACAAAGGACAAGACAGATAGAGATGTGATAATCATCTCATCAAGTGAGAGGTATATTGCACTTACACCCAAGTAATTGAATGTAAACATGGCAAAGAGGAGCTGGACATTGTAGCTAGATGCTACATGACTTCATATGGTCAAAAGGGCCTATGAGAAGGATAACCTAGTTAAGAGACAACAAAATGAGGGAAAAAGTTTCTGAATGTTCTTTATCATTGAATTTATGATTAAATTCTCTATTTTCAGAATTGAATTAAGCATATTCTCTTCTTATTTTCATGAACATTCATGTTTATTAGATGATATTGTATTATCTTCTTTGAATAACCATTTTTGATTGAGTAGGGGTTTCTGGAATACATCTAGAAATCCAAAGGGGAATGTGTTCAAGGAAGACTATGGTTAAAAGGGTGATGAGCTAATTAGCATGATTGGAATGGAAGTCAACATAGTTGTCTCCTGAACATGAAACTTGTGAACTTATTATCTAATTATCCTTTGTCTAACTTGAACAAATATGATTTGTATACCATAATCGTCTAAGTGACCAATTATGACCAAGTCTATTTGACTGAGCTTATGAAGACAAGCTCAATAGAGATATCTATGGAGTTAGAAACTCTCAAATCTCTCTTTCATTCAGGAAGAATGAGATGTCAGGGACATCCTACCAACTAGTGTTCAACATTTAGAGGCTGAAGCAAGTAAAGGATACAAAAGGTTTATGCTATCAAGCATAGAAAGAAAACATTGCTCAAACTTATGATGGCACGAGCAATGTAACCTTATCCAAGCTGTGTGGATAGTGTTGGAAGATAGTGGAATAGGTTATCTTCTTCCATAAAGTTAAAACTAAGTTAAGTTTTAACATAGTGTACTAAGTCTTAACATGGCATTTAGGCAACACTTGAGGCAGATGTCAAACTAAGAACTTGACACAAACTAAATGCCAAGTTTTTTCTAACAAACAACAAGTGTATGTTGTGATAAGATGTCTCCTAGTGAGTGGGAGGAAGCTATGTCTCCCAGTAAGTAGGAGTGAGCCACGTCTTCCAGTGAGTAGGCGTATACAAAAGTAAATATTGCCCCTACTATGCATATTATGACCTTTAGCAATGTGATTCACCATATTGAACTTGAGTGTTAAAAGACTGAAGGATCCAAGATCCATCAATAAGACGATCTTAGCTAAAGAGTGGGAGGATTCATCCTCTAAGCCCAAGGGCAAGAAACCTACGAGGTAAACTTGATCTAGAGGAGGTCAAATGGTTTCTACAAAGATGAAAAGCTACATTGATAATCCTTAAGGGTTGTAAAAGTAGCAATCCACATGAGTTGTGGATGTTTCAAAGAAGCATATGACTTTATGTCAAATGCAAAGAAATAAAGAGATAGAATCAAGGGATTGGAACTTGCACGTTAACTCTGCATAGATAAACCATCTTGATTCACTCTATGCAATTGCAACTGATAGAATCACATCTTTGCTATCTCTTTAGTTAAGGATCGATGGAACTATGATTCTCAAATCCTTCATTGGATTTTGATGTTTCCCTTTAGGGATAAAAGATTCCATTTCTTACCATATGTACACATTGATCAGAAGAAATGATCAAATTAGCAAAAGAGTATTTGCTAAACAACGTGTGCTAAAGGGTTAATACCCTTATGAATAAGTTGAGAACTTATTCTACCTGGCAAAGAAACATTTTTGAGAAAATCCACTGTAATTGGCAAATTATGACATTAGTGAACCAATGAACGTGAGGGCAAAACACAAAGCTTGGTGTTTCATTAACATTGTGGACATTTACTTGAAATACAGTAATGTTTACTTGATTTTTGGCAAGTGTGAAGCTGTTAGATAATGGGTGAACTAGTCAGGAATCAGTTAAATTAAAGGATAAGACCTTTCAAACTAACAAGGGTTTAGGACACCCATGTGATTAGTTCAAGCTATTTTGTGTACAAGAAAGGCATTGTTAGGCAACTATCAATACCTAGAACCCTTCAACATAATAGAGTTGTTGAAATAGAGAGATGGACCTCTCCTTGATATGGTTGTGAACATAATGGCATAAGTGAGGCTATCAACCATATGTTGGTATGTAGACTCACAACTATTATATTCACACTTAACCAAATACCCTCTATGTCAGTCATAACCTTACCCTTTGAATCGTGGATGGGCCTTGGAACAGGCCCAAGCTCGTTAAGACCATAAGGGTCATCAACTTTGTATTCATAATTCTTCCTATGAGTAAGGAAGATTGGTGCCAAGGTATACAAGGTATCTCTTTGTGAGATGACATGAGAATTTGACAATTCACGTCTTCATTAGTGAAAATGATGATGGTTCAATGATTGAGAGAAAACCGTGGGACACAACGTTCATAAAACCTAGATTTCCTAGCAGGAAATAAGTATTAATCATATCGAATATCTTTAAGAGGCTCACAAGTGACAAGGAATAACCAAGTGTTCCTAAGTTCACTGATCCAAGTGGGAGGATTGAGACCATTTTCACAAATGAAAGAGGTAAGAGATAAGTTATGAGAGAATTACCTCACTCATACATAGGAAAAGAGTCCTATGAAATCCACCTCAAAGCAAATTGTCATCTAGCAAATGACTATAAGGGGATAGATTCCCTAATAGATTAAATGCTTTATTTATCATTTAGAAGGTGATGATAACTACCTATAAGTGTCTGAAAGACATAAAAAGGACCTGCTAAGAAGAATTGAAAGTGTTATATGGATTCCTTTTTGGAACTAGCTAAGTATATGTTTTAGGTAATTTGTCACCTAGCCAGGAGGCGATTGGGAACAAGTAGGTTCTCAAATCTGTTGGGGGCATATAGAACCTAAACACTTAGTGGATAAGGGGTACTACAATAGAAGGTTATCCGTTGTGAATTTTAACTCTGAACTTTGGCTATGACAACAAGCTTAGTCTTGAAATTGCATCAAGATGATGTAAAGACCACTTTCCAATTTGGAATTTTGGAAATTGGATGATGAACTCTACATGAAGCAACTTAAGGGCTTCGTAGAAACAATCACCCAAATAGTAGTATATGAGGTTTTCACAAGGTGAAAGCCTCACCAACTTCGGGATAATCGAAGAATACTACATAAGCCCCAAACGATCTAGTGATAATTCTTTGTGAAGTCATCCTTTGTCAAATAACATATGAAACAAGTGTCAAGGGAGTCAAAGGAATAAAGGATCAGAGAATCCTTAAATTCTGAGTTGAGAAAGTCATGGTTTGAACAAATATCTTAAATGAAAAGGTAAACGGAAATTGCACAAGAAAGATACAGTCTTTTCCACCTAAGACATGTACAAGTGTAATCCTTAGACATCTTAGGATGTCAAACTGCAAACCCATGGACACCCCTGAAATCAAGGGCATAAACCTAAAGAGGTTACATGTTCTATGAGGAATCCAACATAGAAAAGGTGGATAGAGTTCCGTATGAGACTATGATTGGTAATATGAATGTACACATTGGTGTATATAAGACCAAATGTTTTTGGTCAGACTTGGAAGCTATTTTTGGTCCTGCCATGAAACAGATTATGAGAATAACTATGGCTTAAGTTGTCAAGACAACAACTTTCTTTTGAAAGGATACTCCAATACAAGACCTAGGCAAATGGTGATGAAGTAAGGAAATATAAAAAGTATTTTTCCTATTATCTATGGAAATAGAAAACAGAGTATGTTCTACCATCATTCAAAGTGCCACATGGCTAAAGTAGTTCCTATGAGAGATTGGGAATGAATAGTGGATAGAAGGATCCAAATGATAGCATCTTATGATGAGGATCCTAAGTATCACAGCAAGGCGAAACATACTTTTTGATATATCTCTAAGAAATATGCTTTCAAAGAGGGAAAGTGACAGTTCAATGACCTTCTATTGACAGAATGTTGGTAGATCCCCTTACTAACCCATAGCTTGATTTTCATTGAGTTAGGGGAAATCTTGGGGCACAAATAAAATGTAAGGTTGTGAACTTCTTTTATATGAAGATAAAAGAAATAGTACGTATGTTATGAGTAAATACATATAAGGTATACAAGTTTGTATGTCGTACAAGTTAGAAGAGGTTGGTTCACTTGTTGGAAATTGTGCCCTATGGGCCAATCATTATACTCGAACATTATTATTTTAATGAAATTTCTCCATTCTGTTATCATATTATTTGCATGTTAACTATGATAATTGTATCCTTGGATAATTCATGAAGATTGTCCTAAAATGTCCCTGGTTGGTCATCTATGCAGGAGCAAAGATGAAATAAGACTAGTATGACTTTGATAAGATATGGAGATACGAATCAAAGTCTTAGACACTTGTAAGAGTACAAGGTGCTGGACCGACCCACTATGAGAAAGCTATATGGATCAAGTCATAAGCTTTTCTCATATATAACCACGTCACAATGCCCTTAGACTTGAGGTCTTCATGGATTCCTACATGAGAGTTGCTAAGCTTTGAACTAGTCAAAAGTCACTTTTGACTGGGTAATGATAAAGGCTACGATCGAGCTTGGTGGTTTTTCATGCAGAGGAATATGAATGATCAAGATGGAATTTATCCCTCATATTAGTAAAGAGATATTACTGGGCCCCTCGATGAGTGAGTCTGAGAAATTTATGGCCATACTACAATGGAAAGGAGTTTCCATTTCTATTTTCAGGCTACTCAAGAATCGAAAAAGTAATGGTCAGGAACAAGAGGATGACATTATCCATGCCTTATCCTTGATCGATATATCATGTGACAAAAGGGACGTGACATGGTTGTATGACAGATTGTATCGTGATAACGATCCTCATATGAATTGGGTAGTCGTAATGTCTTGTTAGAGGCCGCTTGTGACTTTTGGGTTAGTACAGTTATTGGCCCATTGCCAATTTCATATGGGCCTATAGGGTCGCACACAAGAATGACCCAACACGAGATAATATTTAATTTAGGGTGGACAAATTATATATATATAATATAAATTTTTTTAATAATATTATATAGATATATATTTTTGAAATACATATCTTATATATATATTATATATGTGTGTGTGTGTGTATATATTATATGATATTATTATATTATGTTATTTTTAAATTTAATTTATTAAGATATATTAAATTTAATAACTAACATGATAGAGATATAGTATCTCAGATTTAATTTATAAAGATAAATTAAATCTAATGGCTCTTTATTTGGATTAAATAAATAGGTTAAATTACAACCGTTGGACAGATTTAATTTAAACTGAATTTATTTAATTAGCTCATTGTAATATCCCAAAAAGTGATTAAGGGCTAATGACTTCAAAAGTGGATGTAATTATTGTTGAATAAACATTTTTAGAGAATGTGTAATGGGAATTTGGATATTTTAATTATTCCAATGGATTCCTTGTGAAAATTTATGTGGGAATGATGTTTGGTATGAAAATGAAACCATTGGAGGTAAAGATGCAAAATCTGAAATTCTGTCCAGTGAAACTCTATTCTGGGCAGTCTTCTTGTGTGGATATTTTGATTAGGCAAATGATGTCAGAAAATTATGAAACTTTCCAGTCTTAAAGTTCACCTCCCAAGCTTTAAAATGGACATATAATTTGTGCCATTTCGTTTTGGGAAATGGGAGATATGACTGTCCAAAGTTTGAGGTCGAAAATGGACTCTGTTTTGGGGCAATGATGAAATTTATGTAATTCTGGAATTTTGTGGTGATTTCTGATAATGGCTCATATTTTTCCTATAAATAGGACTTAAATATATTTCATTTAGCTTTGGGATCACCTCATTTCTATTTTTCTAGAATTAGTTATGATTTTTCAAAGTTAGGACAGAAGATCTGCCAGAATTTCTGAAAAATCCGAAAATGGGAAATTAATAATTATGACATCATCATATTGTAAGATGACATCAACATGGAATTAAAAGCAATTCCACCATCTTCATCAGCCTTTCCCGACACCATTTAGAAAAAAAAAACGTGAGAGAGAGCTTGGAGAAAAGAGAGAAAAAGAGGAAGAAATCTCGCAAGGTAAGCCGATTTCTCCGACAATCTAGCTCCTAACACGTATAACTCCGACTCTAAGCTACTCCTCTTTATTCTTTAAGGTTGTGAAGCTCAAAATTTGGTGTTTCAAAGAGGCTAGGGTTCAGCCAAATTTAGGAAAAGCTAGTGGGAGCTTGAGGTAACTTCCAAACTTTCGTATATTGCTTATTCTGGCTGCTGTGGGCAATTTAATCGGTGAAATTTTGCCGGATTGCCATTAGTTTTAAATTTTGGAAATTGAGTTTCCTAAGG
Source organism: Inga laurina (assembly GCA_963855925.1). Lineage (NCBI taxonomy): Eukaryota > Viridiplantae > Streptophyta > Magnoliopsida > Fabales > Fabaceae > Inga > Inga laurina. The sequence goes on from OY979705.1 coordinate 39,783,053, forward strand.
GTTATGCTGCCCAATTTTGGTTCAAATGGTAGTTATAACCTAATGTAATAGTGAATAAAGTGGTTAGGAGTAGAAAGGAACGCATTTACGGAGCCGAAATCGTAAAACCCCGATTTTCACCGAAGAGCTCATAAATTTCGGGCAGCTCTAGAAATGGGTCTTAGAGTTGGATTTTCAATGATTTGATGGTTCCATTGAGTTCAGGAGCGAAAATTAGGTGGGGTTACAGTTGGTCACTTTTTCGGAAAAGGCCGAAAAAGCATAATTACGAAAACGCCCCTGAAACCCTCGAAGTAGGGCTGCCAAGGGTAAATTTGTAATTTTACATTGAATTTGATAATTCTGAGTCTGGAAATGGATTCCTTGGGCAGAAATATGTTAGGATAGCCCAGATTAAAATTTTGGGAAAAGTGCAACCGGACCGGGTACAGCGGGCCCAGGCCGGGTCCCCGGGGGTATTTTGTAAATTTTCATTATAGACTCATATAACCCCAAGTAACACTATGGAAGTGTCTAAATGGTGCATTTGGAATTGTAGGATTCGATATTTGCCGCCTGGTGAGCCAACTGCGCCGAAGGACGTCAGGAAAGGACAAGGTAGTGACTCTCTCTCTTATACTTTGTGTAATGCACTGTATGTGTGTTGTATCATTGTTTTATGATGATTTCTGATGCTGCTGCGATTACAGCTGGTGATAGCTGTCGTTTACAGTGCAAGCTGTCGTTTACAGCGTAAGCTGTCATTATTGTGATTACAGCGTAAGCTGTCGTGATGTTGATTACAGCAAGAGCTGTCGTATTGTGTATACAGCCGTGAGTGCTGTCGTTTGTGGTGAAAACCATGTATTTGTGAATTGCTGCTACTGCTGCTGTTTGTGATTTATGTACATGCTTTGTGTTTATGCATTGTGTGAGTAGTTTGTTACTACTGAGATTCTCTCGAATCTCATTCCTTCCTATGACTAACATTTCAGACAGGGCGTGTGGCTCAAAGGAGAAGGGCCAACCCGGAGCAATTAGGACCCTTGGGGGTATATAGTTGAGTTGGAAACGTTGGTTAGGTATTTTGAACTCGGGATTACTGTATATTTTGAATCAGGAACACTACATACGATTTTGGTTGTGTAATCCCCTAGTGTATACTTATAAACCTTTAGGTTTTTATGTATAGAAACTGGGAGTTGCCGGGGATGCGGTTATACACTCTGATATGATTGAATGTATATTAACTGCACAGGTAGTTATATTCGAATATTGAAATTGAGACCAGGATGGGAAAAAGAGTTTTGAAAGTTTTGTGAAAATTTTACTGTGAGACAGAAAGTTTAAAACGAGTTTAAAGCATCCATTGGTCTCTAATCCGATTTAAATATGTGTTATTGAATTATAATTACATGTTTAAAGTCAGGGGGTTACACTCATCAAGATAATTAATTGTTGATTAATTTCAAAATTAATGATGATTAATTTTGAAATTTGAATATAGCCCTCATATGTTATAAACTTGATAGAGCAGATAGACTCACAAGGGCATAAGAATTGAGAGCCGCAAGGAAAACCCTAGGAGACATTTGGAGGCACTAGCACGCACTCTCTATTAGAGAGCATTCATTTGGATACCGGTAGAGGGAGCAGACCAGAGGTGTTGGCTCCCAAAGATCGTGAAAATCCTAAGCTAAAAAAGGTACGAGTTCTTTCTAACCCAATTTAAATGCCGTTGATAGATCCTCGATTAGGATCGGTAAAATTTTAAAATTCTTCCGTTGTGCCTGTCGATCCTAACATCACTCACACGAGCAACCATCTTTCCATGTTTTGCTGCATTATGGGAGGGTAAGAAGAGCAAATGATCACTATGAGATGGTTAAGAAGAATCTTTGCGTTTAAGTCGCCTCAGTTAGATTGAGATGATATCTATATGTGTACATGTATACATAAAATGGATCGGAGCATGAATACAGACCTGTACCCAGGCAAAGAACTTTTTCCTTTTTTCACAAATGAGATTATAAAAGAGATAGTGTGAAAAAGAAAGTTCTTGTTCGAATGTTGAGTACATTTTAGAACTAATGTCTGTATGGTGAAAGAAAAAGAAATCGACGTACACCTCAAACCATTCACCGTAGCATGCAATTCATACTGCATGCGCTTAAGAGTTAGACTGCAACATAGGATGTAGGTGAAAGATCCCTAGTTCACTACAGTGTGAGTCCCAGGAAGGAAAAATTCTTCAACGATGCCCTTAAGACTTAGGCGACATCATGAAAGCTTGATTTGGTGATAGCTACTTTAGCTGAAGCTCCATGATCACACTCGATTTGGTCAGATGAGTGAAAACAAAGAAAGCGACTAAGTCAACATGGACTGATGTTTAGTCAAAAAGGAAGATTTTCTCCTAGATACATAAGATGTGCTAGTATCTGTGGTTGACCCCTTACTAGCTCTATGTGTAGCTAGTAAGTGCGGATACTATGTGCGTAGAAGGCAATTTGAGTTAATCAACATATTAACTCGAGAGGGATTAGATATGCCATAAGCAATATGTATGGGAGAATCTAGGGCATATAAGGTAATGAATATATATCTTATAGATATAAAGGGTGTCCTTGGATGTTGATCCTGTATGAGGGATTTCTAGTATCACAATCACCAAATCTTGAAGATGTTTTTGCCCACACGGTCACGACAAACGCCAAGTATGAAACAGGAAAGAGTAACGGACGCATGATGGGAGGCCCATCAAGTGCGAGTGGGAGATGTTGGACTTTGGGTCCAAGTCTGCTCTTGATGGGCTGGACTATTTGATTAGGATATAAGTAGCCTAATCAAATAAGAATAAAATCAGTATTAATTGCAGATTGGGGAATAATTCAGCAATAATTATGGATTTGTTAATTGAGGAACAAATCACCTTAATTAGGAAATTAATTGAGAATCAATTAATTTAATTGCTGTCTTGGAGGCCAAGAAGGAGTGCACACGTTTCCTAATTAGTGACCTCCATAAACCACTATAAATAGGGTGTGCCTCCTCAATTGCAATTCACCCCGCCATTGAGCTTTCTGACAATCTCTTCTCTCTTACCATCTTTCTGGTTCTGGTGATCTACTGTGCAAATCACAATTAGGCTTTAGTAGTCTAATAATTGTGTGGACACAATTATGGAGCATTAGAGCTTTTACCCGGATCCAAACATGGATTTGTCCCGGTACGCTAGTTCTCTCCCTCCCTCTATATTTTTTCCTTCATAGCCAAATCTGAATTTTGTTAGCAATTTAATTATGTCAATAGGATTTTTTTCCAACTTTCCCATATTATTTCTGAGACAAATAGCCAAATCAATATATAATAAAATTCCTTTCCCTTACGCAGAGATGAGAAAGTACTGTTCATAAGCCAAACCCTCTTCAGCTTCTCAGTGTAAGACGACTACCTCAGGCTTTGTGCAGTCCCAATCTTTGGCTTAGTTTGTTAAAAATAAAAGCCGAGTCATCCAACACGCGAAAAACACAAAAATTTGTTGGCACGATTTTTAAATTTGAATTCAAAACATCATTAGGTCTCTTGTCTATAATATGTGTCCTAGTATTCACAACCAAGAGGCAGGATATAGTTCGAACATGAGATGCTATGTTCGCTGATTTCACAAAGACAATAATCCACATAGCCAATCTATCTCCACAGCAAGTACAAATAACCTATAAGGATTATACTTTATACGACCCAACCTGATGCAGACAAAATGAGACGGTTATGTGATAACTATTTCTCATGTGAACTCTGTTAGTCCATACTTCTACTACTCCTACACCAGTTAGTCATTTTCTTTTCTTCATCAGGATGATCATCAACCAATACAATTTGAAAATGGTAACATTTATGCGTTACTTCCATATGACACTATTTTTCCCCTTCGCAAGTTTTTCAATTCTAACAGGGCTAAGTTATTTGCAATTATAACTCAAGTTGAAGGACTATGTGTTTAACCATGTTCTCTATTTCAATGATGGTTAAACCTGAGCTTTACTGGCCTTATTGAAGGAAGGTCAGTGAAAGGGCTATTACAGATGTTTCCCCCACCTGAGGATTAGTTGACTAGAAGAGGACTTCAACATTTCACTACCTCTATACCTTATTTGTCCATCACTATGCTTTTACACATAGTCCTCTTTGAATATTTATGGGTTTAAGGCATAGAATGAAGTTCATAGAAGATAAAATGCTGGTGATGAAGAAGACGCCAGATGACTCCAAAATTAGGGAGTGTTCTTATTATATTTATTAGTGTGGGAAGTATGATGTGGATTGATTAAGATAAGTAAAATGTGTCAATTTGCTTAACGAGAAGATCATTGTGGAGAATCTGGACTTCTTCATATTATAGTTTGATATTATTATTTCATACATTATCAAATTGTTAAAAGGTATTATTATGTGTTTTTTGTTGATAGTCTAATGTTGTTGTCCTACTTTGCTATTTTGTTTGTTAGTTTTTAAAAATATGTATGAAAATTGATAATATTTCAATTCCAATATACAATTTGAGAGTGAAATATTATCTATTCTTTTTTTAACAATTTTGTAGATTAATAATTTTATGTTATATAATGTCTACCTTTTTCCCAATTTCCCCTATTTTACCTTTCACATAATCATGGAGCCAAGAGAATTGAAGTCAAAAAACTCAATTAAAGTAGTCAACTAACACCTTCACATCACAACACATATCTCATAATTATATTTATATTTGTTCTGTCTATTCTGAATTATTTTTCCTCATAATATTATATGTGTATCAATCAGCTCAAGTTTGATTTCCTTACCAGCTATTGTCAGATTAGGGCACCTAACATGCCGTAGTTTCTAACACAAAATACATTAATTTATCCATTTTATATTATCAAGTGAATGAGCACGTTTTGCAGGTCATGTTTCAAGCATTACTACAAAATATGGATGCATATGTTTTCCCCGTGTCATTAAGTGGATATAATATTGCAGCATTATGAGTTGCCTTTTGGAATATCTCATAATCAGGCCCTAAAAAAATAATATATCATAGTCATATGGCAACCATGTAAAAAATTTCCATTATGTGCTCCATTAAAATTTCTACTTTTCAATATGTAACTTACACTATTTTACCAATTTCATTCACTATTTTGAAGGTTCACCACACCTTTTTTTCATCACACTTGCATAAAATGCGTTCCATAAATCCATTTTTACTTCATTCTGGCCCTTTCAAGGCAACATGATTAACTATGTTACGTAATTAAACTTTCACAACTAAAATTAATTCAAATTCCACAAGTTTCATAAAACATAACACAAAGATTTCATAACACTAGTTAAATACAATATGGGAGTACTAATACCATTGTTAAGTGATATACTCAATTTGGGCCTATTCCTAACTTGACCAAAACAAATCGATCGTTATAAAGAAACAAACCCCAATAACATGTGCTAACAAAGTCAAAATCCTATAGTTTGCAGAGGTGCACTAATACCAAAATCAACTTCCTACTTGATTAACCTTATCGGATTTAGTTTTCAGTCCACTACAAATCCTAAATCTTCACCTAATTCGGATGCTGCTTGTAATATCCCAAATTTTGATTAAGGGTTAATGACTTCAAAAGTGGATGTGATAAGAATTTGGTCATTTTAGTGAGTCCAATAGCTTCATTATGAAAATTTGTGTGGTGAGAGTGTTTGTTGTGAAATTGGAACCATTGGGAACCATTGGGCAAAAGTTGAAAATTCTATCCATTGAAACTCTGTACAGGGCAGTCTATTTGTATGAACATTTTGAATAGGAAAATGGTGTCAAAAAATTCTGAAACTTTTCAGTCTTAAATTTCACATTCCAAAATTCAAAATAGATATATAATTTGTGTCATTTAGGTTTGTGAGCTAAGAGTTATGATTTTCTAAAGTTTGGGATTGAAACTGGAATCTATTTTGGAACAGTATGGACTTTTGTGCAATTCTGTATTTTTGTGGTTATGAACTGCATTGATCCATATTTTTCTACTAAAGAGGACTTAAATAGCTTTCCATTGGCTTTGGGATCACCCCATTTCTATTTTTCTAGAATTAGTTATGATTTTTCAAAGATTGGGCAGAAAATCTGCCAGACAAAATCCGAAAATGGAAAAATTGGTGATGGCAACCTTGTAAGTATGAGGTAATTTGTGATTATCCTATTCTGTTCTAATTTGGGCCCTTAAGTGATGTAAATATGGGTTGATTAAAGGGAGGAGACATTGGTTCAAATACAATGGAAATTTGACACAAGAATTGGTAAGGGATAAGGTCAAAAACAAAAAAGGGATATAGTCAAAGATTGCAACTCAAAATAAATTATGTGGAAGAGGATATGGAAGAGAATAAAGGAGATAATTGAATGCATATTTTATTCCCTTCTAATATTCCATCCCAGCCAAGCATAATGGCTAAAGGAAAAGAGATGATGACAAAGTTAAATGGCATGTGTTAAAATTGCCATAAAATATAATAAAACTAAAAGTTGAAGGAGATATATTTTTTATAAGTTTTCTCTTTCCTTGGGCTCTCATTTTCAGTTTAGCTAAAGCCAAATAAAGAAAGAGAGAGGACGAAAGTTTGAAAGGAAAGAAGCAAGAAGCAAAGATCAAGATGTCATCCAAGGTGAGTCTCTTATGGAAAACTTGTGATTTTGCTTTGAAAATCCATGGAAACACCCTCTAAATCTCGTATCCTTCTTCAATCTCTGTTAAGTAAGGCAAATAGCAAGAGAAAGAGGGAGAGGGGAGGACGGTCATATGAGATAAAGGAAACTCAAGGTAAACTCCAATAGCTTGATGAATCTTGACATGGGCTGGTTGATATTAGTAGTTGTTGGATGTATTGGCTTGTTGTGGTGTGTTTTCATGATTCTATAATTTTGGGAATGACAAACCCTAAGGGGAGGTGCTGCCCAACTTCACTCTAATCATGTTCAATTAGTGTTTAAATAGTTAAATATGTGATTAGGAGTGTATACAAGGTGTTTAATGGATTGAAATCAAGAGAACTCAATTTCCCTAAAATTTTTTAGATTTGGGCAGGGGTATTTTCGTCCATTAAGTGTTGGAATTTCATCAATTTGATGGTTCCATTGTGTTTAGAAGGGAAAATTGTGTAGGGTTGATGTTGACGACTTTGTGAGAAAAGCCTTCGAATGTGAAATTGCAAAAATAGCCCTGAAACCTTGAAATAATGGCTGCCAAGGGCAATTTGATCTTTTGGTAGTGAATTTGATAATTCAAAGTTCAGAAATGGATTCCTTGGGTGAAAATATGTCAGAATAGCCCATGTTGGAATTTTGGGAAAAGTATATCCGGACTGGGTATGGCGAGGCCGAGCTGGGTCCCCAGGGGCATTTTGGTAAATTTTCATAATAGACCCATATAACACCAAAAACACTATGGAAGTGTCTAAATGGTACACTTGGAATTGTAGGATCGAGTGGAGAGTCGAGCTGTGACACGCATTATGAGGCACGTGTTAGTGCAAGCGTTTCACCCAAAAGGGGGGGTGAATTGGGTGATCTAAAAAATTTCATTGCAAATATAAAATTTGACGTTGAAATTAAAACATGAAAGAGTAAGGAGAAATATCACCGAAGTGTACACCGTGAGTTATACTGGTTTGGCCACAACCACTTTGACCTACGTCCAGTCCTCAGAGCTTCTCTGAGAGTTTCACTATAACTTCCAAGATTCAGTGGGTTCTTGGCACCTCAGTACAAGCAAGTTCCTATACCTGGACACTCGCTCCCCCTTACAAGTTGTAATCCAATCCCAACTCAAGGTTCCACAACCTTAAGTTACCTCAATAACAATTATTGATTTTGAATGAAATAACTCTCTCACAGAGTAAATAGGAATCACTGAAGCATAGAATCACAAGTACAATGAAAAACAGAGTAATGAACTTGATGATACGTTCGTGACTGTGTTCTTGTGTATTTCTCTGTTCAGATGTTCACATATATATAGATACGTTGGTAATGATTGCTGGAACATATTTCTTCATGTCCGTTGGAGCATGCGCAGCCATTATTGACTTTTCCAGTTTTTGAAAAACATACGTTGTGGTAGGTGACGGTCGATGACATTTGAGCGTTGCTTTTGACTTTCCTTATTTGGTTAGATCTCTTCATTATTTATCTATAAATAGACTAAGAATGCTGATACAATGAAATATTAATCATATAGGAAACAAATCAATGAACGTTTGAATGATTTCTAAAATTCTAGGTTTGCTTACTCGAGTAGCTACTCGAGTATCCCTTGAAGTTTACTCGAGTACTTACTCGAGTATCATCGGGAAATCTTTGATCAACTGCAAGTCAATGAATAAATACAAGATTACTCGGGTAGTGCATGGAATAACCAATTCTTAAACCTTTGAAAATATATGTTTACTCGGGTACTTACTCGAGTAATGCACTCACAACTTTATGAGTTACTCGGGTACCAACTCGGGTAAATCTTTACAAAAAATTTTGGTTACTTGATGCTTTACTCCAGTAATGTTGTAGGATTTCAAGGCCGAGAGCACTTACCTTGTTACTCGGATACTGACTCGAGTAATGCATTCATTTTTGCATAGGTTACTCGGGTACCACCTCGAGTAAATATACTTTTTGTGCTTAACTTACCCGGGTAATGACTGGAGGTTTACCTTCAAAATATCTCTGTATACTCGGGTACCTACTCGAGGAATCCACTTAAAATAGATCATTGAATACTTGCATATCAGAGGAATGACTCGAGGAAATTAGATAAAAATATATCAAGTTAATCAGATACCACCTTCAAGTTTTCACTTACTTCAGTGCGTTACTCGAGTACCTACTCGAGTAACATTGGCAGTAGTACAAAGTGCCGAGAGCAACACATTTTCAGAAACAGAGTTACTCGAGTACCTACTTGAGTATCATTGGCAACCTGAAGGCAACTGGAAGTTTTTCATCTAGTTACTCGAGTAGCTCCTCGAGTAACATTGGCAGGCCAAGAGCAACTCCAAGTTTTTACCTGGTTACTTGAGTAGCTCCTCGAGTAACATTGGCAGGCCGAGAGCAACTTAAAAATACTTACACTATTACTCGAGTACCTACTCGAGTAACGTTGGCAGGTTACTGGAAGGTGCCTCTGGTTACTTCAAGTTTTGGCTCATTACTCGAGTACCACCTCGAGTACTGCCTTAGAAAACTTGCTTCTGATCAAGTTTCTCAGTTTTTTCTCTTGGCCTTTCTTCATTACTCCAATGCTTACTTCAAGTAAGGCTTATCCCTGTTATTCCTTTGCTCAAACTTATTTATTAATCATTTCCTTTTCAAACCATTATTTTGTTATCATCAAAACATGAGATCTAATAGCACGCAAATCGAGGAGCCTCTTTAAGGATCAAGCAAGGGTGATTAAGGTAGGGAGCTTACCTCTCCTGCATGTATTTGATATTTGTGCTAATGTATTGATGCATGTTATTACCTTTCTAGATTATGTGAAACATATATGAATGATTGAAGCTCTGTTTATGTTTATACTGTGGTCATAGTTTTGTTGCACGAAACATTGAGCACACAAATATGTCATTGTGTTAGCATGAGTTTATGTAATGCAAGCATGTCATGCATTAAGCACTTATCTTGCGTGCATATTGGTACTATTTTCTTACTGAGATTCTCTCGAATCTCACCCTCCCCTACCAACAATTTAGACAGGAGGAGATACAAGATATGCTAAGAATAAAGAAAAGAACCATTCGAGGGGATTGCAGTGGTGGAACGAAGACGGGAAGATGTCTCCATTTCACTCGGACGGGTTTAGACACCCTAGTAGCTCCATACGACTACATTGATAGTAATTATTATGTATGAACCCCTATGGGAACTTTCTATAATTGAGCACTTGTTATCATTATATTTATGCTATTTTGGTGTTGCCCACCGAACTGCATATCATTTTTCGCGAATACTTTGGTAAAGGTGAAATTAAGATAAGGGTGTGACATTTTGGTATCAGAGCTTCAAGTAGTTCTAGAAGAGCCCAAGGGGTTCTGACAGTGGGCCGGTTCTAACAACAAGATGATATACTGATATGGTCTTAATTACACGGTGCTAGGAAATATGCATGAACGGGAGGTCCCAAAGGAGGGTATCTTCTCGATTTGTGAATCAGCCCTGAGAAATGGCGAGACCGAAGGGTAATGGTGTAATAGGATTATACTTAATCTCCAGGATACTTGGGACACTAATGGTCACCATACTGTTCTTCCATCACATTATATAGGTAATAGTGTCACATCTTTGGCATAATACTAACACAAATCTGAGTATATTAGCCAGCCTAAGAGCACATTGGTCCATTAGGTCTTAGGGCCTTTGAACACATAGGTCCACAATAACATATGGGGCTTGTAAGATCATACAGCCTAGATTCTCTAACCCAAAACATCCTTAAAATGTTACTGAAGGTTCAACATTATCCACAAGGTTCACAAGGTTCAAACTTCTGTTATGTAATAGAACCATAGTGCAACCAGATTCACATTTTGACCTAAGCACTATTTCAGCTTAGACCTGATTCAAGCCTATCCCCAACCTTCAATATCATCAGTTCGGATTCCTTAGGATCCATATATGGGATAATCACTACTCATCATATAGCACCGTATATCATATCTCTATTCCTTTAACCTTACAATGTTCCTAAGGATATTGCGGAACCCGAGGAAGTGGGTACGACTAAGGCCAATATGTGGTCCACGCCCAATATTTTGATGACCGGAGATAACCAGTAAGTCTTTCAAGATGAGGGTAGTCACGGGGTACCTGTAGATGAAATCAGTAGAAGCCGGTATATATGTTTGGGTATGGGTATGCGAAAATTAAGCGTGCTCAACCCAGGAAAATCTTAGGATGGGTGATCCCCTGGGAAGTAAGTTGATAGGGTCATGGAGACTTGAGACATAGTGATTGTCTTAAGGTTTCTCTATGACTAATGATCATTTATGTTAGATGATTTAAAGGGTGCTTAGATGCATGAAGATAATGATGATGTAAGTATTGATTTTAAATCCAAACATTTTTGTTGGAGTAAATACTGCCAAGAAAGATCCATTTGATGGGGTTATGAAAATTCGAGGCATAGTAAATATTTTGCGGTTTCTCCATGCTAAGTGATGATCCATGGAAATGAGGCAGGTGATTTCTGGTTCAGCTAATATTGAGGTTCTAAATGTTGAATTGCGATCCAATGATCAAACTTAATAGTTAAGCTGATTTTTAGGAATTTGACTTGACTAGGATGGTCTGAGGTACTAGAAAGGAGTACCAAAATGAATTGAAATGGGGTGATCCCAAAGCAAATGGAAAGCTATTTAAGTTCTCTTTATTGGAAAAATATAGATCAATGCAGTTTATAATCACAAAAATATGGAATTGCATAAAAGTCCATACTGCTCCAAAACAGATTCCAGTTTCAATCCCAAAATTTGGAAAATCATAACTCTTAGCTCATAAATCGAAATGATACAAATTATATGTCCATTTTGAAGCTTGGCATGTGAACTTTAAGACTAAAAAGTTTTGGATTTTTTTGATACCATTTGCCCATTTAAAATGCCCATAAAAACCGACTGCCCTGTATAGAGTTTCAATGGACAGAGTTTCCAACTTTTGCCCAATTGTTCCTGATGGTTCCTATTTCACAACAAACACCTCCCCATAAAAATTTTCACAAGAAAGCTATTGGAATCACTAAAACGACCAAATTCTCACACATCCACTTTTGAAGTCATTAACCTTTAATCAAAATTTGGGATATTACGCTGCTAGTAGGAGTTCTTTAATTGAGTTTTTCACTATTATCGTCGGTGTATAGCTCTAATTGGTTTGTATTTGGTTCTTCCATCATTGCCGCCAATTGCCTCGTATGGTATACCTGAAAGTTCACTGGCATTATCTTCATGTAAGCACATTTCCAGAGGTCGTAGATAATAATCGGCTCAAGAATTTTGAGTGGGTAGAACACAATTATAAGGGACTGTGATGCCTCAATCATAGAACGGTAGTGTTCATCGAAGTGCGGATCATGCATTTTTTTCCTACAAGTTGTTGCAAAATTCTTCTTCCTTAAGTATCTAATAAAAGCACCTGAATAAGTAGTATCAGCTTTCACTCCATCTCGGTGACCCCATGCTTATTGCCCTGCCTTTCAATAACTTAATTGTCAGCAGTAGCCTGTACGTTGTCATCGGAACAACTTCAACCGTGTTATCTTTGGTGTAGACCGCAACATGCTCTACTATAACTTCTAAACTCATTCCAGGTTTGAAGTATAAGAGTCCACACATTGATACTTACTATATGGAATCCCAACTCTCTCCATTGCCAGAGAAAAATTCCCTGTCTAAATAAGAGTTTGTGACACCCATAAAGGAGATGGGATACAAATCTTCCTCATTTATCACTAAACACGAGTTCATCTTCAGGTTTGTTTTCCAATTCTTCTGCAGGATTCAGTATTTATGATCTTCACATTATCATTTTCAATTGTCAAAATCACAGAATAAAAATAAAAATAGGACTTCATTTACTGACTACCTATATCCATGCTTCATTTTAGTTATCTTTTTTGCTTTATATCTCTATGCAGTAGTAGTTATGAAAGTATAAAATGCTGCCATGTTGTTGTCAAATATGAATAATTGATGAAGTTCTTCTAGTAAGAAAGTGTGAGTAGAAATGGATATTACTAATTGTCACAACATAACAACCATACTTTCAAAACCCCTTTACAGAGGCCTGTTACAAATTTAATAATGAAACACACAAGACACAAGTGATAAAAGTCTACAAAATAGTCTTCTTACCTGTAATTTTCAATAATGTCTTATAGGCAACCATTTATGAATACATAGTGCATTTTTTAGTCGCTGTGTTCTCTTCACTTCCAACCTACTCTCCCAACTATACAACTTTCACTTAAATCAGTGAAGTTCTTTGACTTGCAGCCTACTACCAAATGTGTTTCATTTCATGTGCACATAATGCTATAATAGGAACCCTATATTTGACTACATAATGCATTGCATAGCATTACTTCTGAGAATTCCATCATCAACCCCAATTCCATTCCTTTTACTTTTAATAAATTTCTATTTCTCCCAACCTTACTGACTTGGCCTCTCATGTCCCTTTAATAACCCAAATCTCCTAATAACCGACTGAACTCTAGACAGTAAATGATACCTTATGCCAAGCCACTCATAACATTACTAAATACATGGAACTTAGGGACAATTTCATGTGACTTATATAAAATATGCTCATCTGTTGTTTACTGAACTGCCATGTTATTCAATATAGAAGGTGATATATTATATTCAAATATACCAACTAATATACCATTAACAACCTATGTCTCTAATCCCAACATTACCAATTTAAAGATACGTTATTTAATGCACTGCCAAATGTTTATTCCACTTACATGCCAGTACATGTAATAGAGTTGTGACCATTTTCTAAGAGATCACTCTAGGTAGCAATGTGCAGGACATGTACATGTGAATTAAGTAGTTTATGTTTCCTCCTCTGCTATGGTTTCATTATTCAATCTGATACTATGTTGGTACCATTGATCAACGATATCAAGTTCACTATTACTTCTTCCATAAAATGAGAATTGGTATTGAGGCTAACCAAGCAAGGCTTTAGACAAGTCCTATTCCTAACAATTGGCTTTGAAACCTTCAAGAATATATTCATGTCCTACCATCTCCTACCTTCTCCCTATAATCGATTTCAACTCATACATTTTCATTTTATCCTCTTGCATTAGAATAGGAGTCATATCTCCCATATTGCTCCTATCCATTATTTTACTATATAAAGTGAACAAAGTTTCCAACTCATCACATCCATGGCTATCATATTTGAAATTGTCTTTTATTATTTACCCCAATATGATATATACAATTTATAGCATTGGAAATAATCAAGCAGACATAACAACTATGATACCCAAAAATGATGGATAATCCACTTAGTAAGAAGTGGAAACCTTATTAAACTTACCATCTATACTGTTTTGTTTCATTCAATTTATTACAGCTAAATCTTACTTTAACAATGTGAAAATTAAAGTTAAGGAAGATCATAAGGTTCCTTGATAAGATGAGAATGAGCTATGAGATATAGCAATAACTTCAACCTAATTAACATATTTCTCCTTCTCAGAAACAATCTCAACATACTAACGTATTGCATGGTTAGGTTTTTAAAAACCTACATAATATAAATGGTAGCTAATCTTTTAATTAGTCAACACTCTCTCATATGGACTCTTGAAGAGTAAATCGAGCTTTACATAAATATAGGTTCATTACAGGCCCTTCTTTATTTTTTCTTATTGTTCTTTCTATAACTCCTATAACATAGCTATCCTTTGTATAGCACCCATCTCCCACCTTCCCCCCAGTATGGATTTCAACTCCTATGTGTTCTTTTTAGTCATACACTAGAATAGGAATCATATCTACAAGTTGTGACTATTCATTATTTTGCCTCTCTAGTAAAAGATATGTAATCTATTTTATTATAGTCATGCACTTATTTTTTCATCATTTTGCCTCTCCATCAAAAGATATGTTTTCATTTCATTCATGTACATTTTTTGTTTGTCCCTCTACACATCTGTCATAATTGTGCTTCATTGCTGTCATATTTACTTGCACAAGAACACAAGATTGGTGCACTCACAACATTTTTTTAAAACACAATCATGTTGGGGTAAAAAAATTCTGTCAAATTCCTTTTTTGTGAATATGCATTTTTTTGAGCACACATTTTATATTTTTCATACTCTACAAATTTTAAGCATCAATTATTCAATCTCATCTTTATATACTTTTCTTATCCTCTCTTACTATATTTTTTATTTATTTTTTTGGGATTTTAGATTTTAAGATTAAATATCTTTAATCATTTATCTCAACCTTAAATAAACTTAAAAGGCATGAACCTTGAGCTGGCAACTTGAAAAAACATATCTCAGTCTTAAACAGAGGTGATAAAAGCATATGCAGGATCGATGTTATTGTATGTTGTTTCATTGTCTCATACATTGTTGTAATGGAATGGGGAATAATAATTTTGGAAAACAATAATATCATATTCCTCTTAAAGTCATTGGGTAAATACTAATATCATGTTTACATCCATGACTTTAAATGGAAATTTATAATACCAATTAGTAGCCGGCCTTCCCTTTGCTTAACTATGATACCCTTTTGATATTTTCCTTATGAAAAAGCTAAAAAGCAAGTCTGAAAATGAACAAAACGTGAGAAGTATTTTTTGTGTGGTCAAAATGCAAAGGAAACAAACTAAGTGGGAATGAGACAAAAAGAAAATGAGACATTTGAAGGATACATGGATAATGAATGATGAGCATACAAGGATAGATGCACATTTTGATTTATTAATGATTTATTAATATAAGTAAGTTGATCATCAATAGTATTGTGAGGTCATATATATATGCAACATTTTGCGTCTGACCTTCAATATTCTTTATCTCATTGCTTAATTAGTAATTCTACTGTTTAGAAATTTGCCCCTTGATTTTATTGTGGTAGTTTGAGGATTACCAAGTCACTTGCAATTGTTGCATTCAGTTAGATGAGAATATAAACATCATGAATTTTAATTAGCTCTTAAAATAATAATAAATCTTATATAAGCTATGAATGAGTCTTGCATTTTATAATTTTTGGTTGATGTCCATTGTATTATATGTAATAATGCCATGTTAAAAAAGTCTCTACTTCCATTTGCTAAAGAACCCTATGCTGCAACTCATGTTTAAACATTTTTTGTTTCTCTTTCATGCTAAGCAGTTGCTATATATTTTATGAATTTTGCAGACCATAAATCAATATGTTTTGTCACTTGAAAGGTACACACTTGGTAATCTCTTTCACTTATGGCTATCAAGATTGAACTACTGACAACAATTCTAAATTTTGTTACTTTGAGAGAAAAATGCTTCTATAATTTGCAAGACCACAATGTATAATGTGCTGGCAATGTATTACCAATTTCTTTTGCATTGAACTTTGAAATGCTCCCTAGACAATTTTTATTAGTAACTTGTGTTTTCCTAAACTCAAAAAAGAGTCGCAATATTATTTCTATGTCTATTTGGACTTTGAAATTGTTCTTAGTTGGTGTTTCTTCAAAACTGATGAGAACATTATATTAACTCCATAGGTGAGTGGCTATAGTTATTTAGTTTTCAACTTAAAGTGGAAACTCCTTTGTGGATCATTTGCCAATACATAGGTGTTGATATGACCAATCATAGATTAACTTTTGGCAGCTGTTATTTAATTACATAGTTTGTGCTACAAGGTAGTAAGCAAGGTTTAATTATTTCATGGTTGAGGAAACTACATGTGTTTACAAGAATCATAGAAGAACATGTGCTCTTATTATTTAGTGGTTTTGCGTAAAGCTAGCATTAATTATATATGATCTGACATGCACACCACTCAATAAACATGTTTGGACATGAGAATGTTAAAAGTTACATGTTTAAGGAAACATTGTGAATATCATAGAAATACATCAGAACTCTTGGTTTATTAGTTTGGGTTTATGAACTTTGTCAGAAACTTTATATAAAAGGCTTCTATGTCAAATGTGCAGAAGTCATAGTAGACAAATCAATTGTTAGTGTTGCTTAAGTTGTGTTAAAGTTGGTATCACAATATCCATAATGTCACATCCCCCGTAATCCCACCGCCCCGCAGGCATGGTCCTCCACCATGGGTTCCTTCCCATGAGACCACAAGTGAAGGACTCACAAGGATATCTCCACACCCCTTGTGGATTTCTCTCGCTTACCTTGGGGATAAGTATAAGAGTTTGACGAGAGTTTGGGGTGACCTTTTGTTCTCTTCATTCTATAATAACTCACCCCATCAATATCACAAGTAAGGTATACACAATGTCAACAAATTTCATATATATCCATAACATCAAAACAGACATGTGTATACAATAACTATTCATAAATCATCTTCTATCACTAAGGCCAAACTAAGGGAGCTTTCCTAGCAAACTCTACCCTTGCCAAGAACTATAGCTCTGATACCACAAATGTAACCCCTGCCTTAAAATCAATAATTATAATTCGAAAATACGTAACTAAATGAAATAGAGACCAACGGTTAGTCAACAAATCATTTTAGATCCCATATTCACAATGGGGTTTTCACAAATTCCTTTCTCAATCCAATTAACCTGATCTTATATCCAAATTTTGAATATAACTACCCTGCATAGTTAAATCACATTTATACATATCAAAGTGTACAACAAAAATTCCGGCAACCCATGGGTTTCAAATATTAACTAAGGAGTTTATAGTTCCCAATTAGGGGATTACACTATATCATTCCAAATATATATGTACAGTAATCCCAACCAAAATTTGATAACCAACAACTAAAATGTAAACATCCTTAAGGAGTCCTAGCCCTTAGTCATCTCCTTCCCCTTGGAGCCACTTGCCCTGTCTAAAGGTTGGTTAATAGAAAGAATGAGATTTAAAAGAATCCCAATAATAATAAATCACTTATACCACACATAATCACATTGCATTCAAGTAAATCATCAAGCAATACAGCAGCACAAAACACAGCATACAAGCTGTCACATATACACCTTGCCTTCCCGGCATTCACATATACACATACACATAGCCTCTCTGGCTTTTACATATAGCCTTACGGCTTTCACATAGTCACATCCCTCGTAACCCCACCGCCCCGCAGGCATGGTCCTTCAACCGGAACCACCTATAGGCTATAGGTAAAGGACTCATAAATGGCCTTTCAACTTTCACACCCTACCCTTATCCTCTTCCACCACCAGGGATGCACACTGCAACCACCCAAACTGTTACTAGCTACTGGAGGACTATTGGCATGGCGATGCAATTCACATTCCAATTACATCACAAATATACAATGCATTACATATAGTATAAGAGAAGGGGTCACTACCTTGTTATTTTTTAGCGTGCTCTGGTACAGATTGTTCACGAACAGGGCAAATATCAAACCCTATCAACCAAAACCAAGGACGACGAATTAATCTCTATTGTAAATTCTCACTTTCATAACACTTAAAGTTGGTTATCATTTGAACTCTTTAGGTGGCTACTAGAAGCCTAGATACAGGCCCAATAGGTTGGGAAACACTACACCAAAGATCTCCTCTTAGAAGTTAAAATGCTGATTTTAACTTATCCACTCGAATGATGGATGACACACTTGAGTAATGAGAGGACTTGTACTTGATCGATCATTGCTTACTCGTGTCACACCCTTATCTTATAGTAACTTGCAATGGACTATTAATACACGATTCGGTGGGCAACACAGGAATAACATAAATATCCTGATAATATGTACATGATTACAGAAAATCCCTATAAGGGTTCGCATATGATACTTACAATTAAGGTAGTCGTACAGGGCTACTAGGGTGTCTAAACTTATCCCAGTGAAATGGAGACTTCTTCCCATCTTCTTTCCACCACTGCAACCCTCTCTCGTGCAGTTTTCTTCTCTGATTTCCGCGTACCTTCTGTATTTGCCTATCTAAATTGTTGGTAAGGGAGGGGAGATTTGAAAGAATCTTAATAGAAAATAGATACCATAATGCATGCATGATAGATGCTATGTAAATGACATGTTAGATTTATTAGATGCATGCCCCATAATAACATTTCTGCATGCTCAATGTTTCATGTAACAAAACTATAGCCATAGTAAAGATAGAAACAGAGCTTCATTTGTTCAAATATGCTCTACACAATCAAGTAAAGCAATCACATACACCACTACACAAGCAAAGATATCAATTACATGCAATTAAGGTAAGTTCCCTACCTTAACCCTTTTTTGCCTCGAAACGTGTGCCTCATAAAGCGTGACAACAGTTCAGGCTCTATATTCGATCATACAATTCCAATTGTATCATTTAGACACTTCCATGATGTTTCTGGAGGTTATTAGAGGCTATATTGAAAATTTACTAAAAACCCCCAGGGACCCAGCCCAACTCCACCGTACCCAATCCGGCTGTACTTTTTCCAAAATTCTATCCTAGGCTATCTTGACAAATTTTCGCCCAAGGAATCCATTTTCGGTCTTAGAATTACCAAATTCACTATCAAAAAATGAAATTGCCCTTGGCAGCCCTTATTTCAGTGTTTTAGGGGTGTTTTCGTAATTATGATTTTTGGGCTTTTCTGAAAAAGTGACCAACTATAACTCCACCTAATTTTTCCTCCTGAACTCAATGAAACCATCAAATTATTGAAAATCCAACTCTAAGGCTCATTTCTAGAGATGGCTGAAACTTGTAGGAATTCTAGAAAAAATTGGGGTTTTTGAAATCCGACTCCGTAGATGTGTTCCTTTCTACTTCTAACTACTTTATTAACTATTTAATTGAGTTATAACTACCATTTAAACCCAATTTTGGTAGCATAACACTTCTAATACAACATTTCCAAGTTACTCAAACAAAGACAATCCTCCTGGCTTTTCTTGATGTAGCTAAAAAACCCTAACTTTCCCAACCAAGATTTGAGCTTCAGCAACCTTCAAGAACATGGAAGAGAAGCTTAAGAGCAATGTTATACACGTTAGGTATGAATTCACCGAAGAAATCAACCTACCTCATGAGTTTTCTTTCCTTTCTCCCTCTAGAATTTCATAACTCTTCTCTCTCTCTTGAGCTGAAATTTGTGTTAGGTATGGCTGAAGAAAGGAAGGAGATGATGTTTTAATATCATGATGATGTCATAATTTGTTTATTTATCAATTTCCCAATTTTCAGATTTTTACAAAATTCTAGCAGATTTCTGCCCAAACTTTGGAAAACCATAACTAATTTTAGAAAAATCGAAATGGGGTGATCCCAAAGCCAATGGAAAGCTATTTAAGTCATCCTTACTGGAAAAATATGGATCAATGCAATTCATAACCACAAAAATACAGAATTGCACAAAAGTCCATACTGCTCCAAAATAGATTCCAGTTTCAATCCCAAACTTTGGAAAATCATAACTCTTAGCTGACAAATCGAAATGACACAAATTATATGTATATTTTAAAGCTTGGCATGTGAACTTTAAGACTGAAAAGTTTTAGAATTTTAGACACCATTTGCCTATTCAAAACATCCATACAAACTGACTTCCCTGTATAGAGTTTCAATGGATAAAATTTCTAACTTTTGCACAATTGTTCCCAATGGTTCCAATTTCACAACAAACACTCTCCCCCACACAAATTTTCACAAGGAAGCCATTGGAATCACGAGAACAACCAAATTCGCATCACATATACTTTTAAAGTCATTAACCCTTAATCGAAATTTGGGATATTATAACTCGCGTGAGTGCTTGATTGAGATCGCTGACAAAAACAAGAAAGGCTCACTGCACTCGAGCACAAAAAACAACACTCGGGTGATAGCCTCATGCTCACCCAAGTCCTATAAAGTGTAGTCCAGAAAGTGACTACCCGAGAGCAAAGAAAACCCTAGAATAAGAAGTGCACTCGAGTTCTAGCTTTGGCACTTGAGTAATGGCACAATACTTACGGGTCCTAAGACATACTCTTGAAAAATTGGCTGTGAGTATTAACTCGAGATACGGCCTCATAGTGCAAAATACATGCACACTCGAGTGAGACATGATGCACTCGAGTGAGGACCCACATTACTCGGAAGTGAGGAAATGCACCTTTGCTTTCTAGCATGGACGTGCGACTGAAAACTAAAGGAGAAGAGAGAATATGATGCTACACTCAAGTGAGATCTCAGTGCACTTGAGTGAGGTTTATCAAAAGCCAAAACACAACAGATGACAGAATTTTCCAAATTTCCAACCAATATATCCAATGGCTCCCAAAATCAACAATCAACCTTTACCCACATAAATTTTCATAAGGAACCCATTGGAAACACCAAAACAACCAAATTCTCATTCTAGCAACAAGTTTTTGCTTTAGACACCATATTCCTATATATTACTCAATTGCATTAATTCTCCTTCCAAGGTTCCAAACAAATTCAATTGTTCTAATGACCTAACATGACACATATTCCACCATAATACACTAAACAATTCATTCATTCCAACATGACTTAAAAATCAGGGCAAAATCCACAAATTCCAAAACTTAATCAACAATTACCATGGATATGCCAAAATGCAACTCATACTCACCACTTCCTCTTTCTCAAATTTGTTTTTGAATTCTCCAACTTTCAACTTTTCTTCAAGCACTCAAGCATCACCTTTCAAAAATCTAAAACCAAAGCAATAAAACTCTCATTACTATGAACAATATTATAAAAGATGAGTTGAGCTAAAAAGGACATTAAACCACACAAAATCTCACCTTTCGCTTTCTCTTTCCTCCTTGGCTTCAGATGAAAATGGAGTTGGAGAGAGAGAGATGAGATGATGATGAAGATGCATATTTTTCCCTAGCTCATGCTCACCAACCGACTTTGAGGGAGTGAAGAGAGAAGGAAAGAGTTTTGAAATGTTGACCTAATCCATAGCTCACCTTTTAACACTTGTCATGATCTTATGCCTCTTATATGGACAAACATGAGCTCATATGCACATTTTTCCACTCTTGACAATAAATCTCAACCATTGATCTTCAAATTACTAATGAGTTTTCTCTTCAGTAACTGACCAATTGGTTGGTAACTTTTCTTTTTACCCATTTTGCCCTTGATTATGGCAATTCTTACTGAATCACCACCAAACAGATTCTAACATTCCATTTCACTCATTCATGCGTCTTCCCTTTACTTAGGGTTCATTTTAAGCTTTATTACACAATTAAGCTTAAATGCAGGGTGTAGGCACCGATCAGAACACATTCAAATCACAATTCACATCATATTCTTCAAATGTGTTTATTTAACGATAATTACATCCACTTTTGAAGTCATTAGCCCTAAATCACATTTTAGGGCATTACACATAAAGTATGGACTGACACATTTATTATAAATTTACTTAGATACTTAAGCAAAACATATGTTTGCCAATAGCTGTTCAAAGGGCATTGGATCCAGAAGTCAAATCACTAGATTAGCCCTCTTCCTCTCTCTAATTAAAAGGCCTTATACATTTTGATTACACTCCAGATAGTTTCATCCTAGAGGAATGATTACTTTGATATGATCAAGCCAATACAAAGACATCAACACCATCTAATTAATTGGTTGTCAGTCTACTTTTGATAAGTCCCAATACAAAGTAAATTGGTCTTCATAATTTATTTCCCATAAAAGCATTAGTTGAAAAATCTATGAATTCTTTCTGCAATAAAATCTATTTCATCCTACTAAACTAAATGGTAGTAATGCCTTAATTAACAATTTAAAGTGAAATCATTATCATTATCACATCAAGTACAATATCCTAAACACGTATAAAGCAAAGCACACCACTTTTTAGGTGTATAAGAAAAATAATATTGCTTTTTGCTTGATATGTATCAGATATACTTCAAACTTGATGTGTAATGTATTCCACCTTTGCTGTCATATTATTGTCATTGTAGTAGTGATAATGTACTTATTTTTAGCTATCCATCAAAAGATTTGTAATATATCCCACCTTTGTTGTCATATTAAAGTCATTATAGCGATGCAACACACCATCCAACCATATATTATAAGTCCAAATCTGTAGTCCATGCATAGGTTCTAAGGAAAGCATAGCTACTATATCAGACTACAAAAGTTGTGGAAATGCCTCTAACTATATGAGGGTTAGTACATCCCTTTGCCACTGATCACACCTCAACCACTACATCAACATAAGAAGGTTGTCCTCTCTCTACTATGTGTTTGGGGGCTTTCTTCTTTTACTTTTATTTTGTCCTAAGTTTAACATTGATGCATTCGAACAAATTTTTTGTCTTCCCATGATGACTTCACAATTTTTCACTTTATGATCACATTAAATCCCCCTTTTCAAAATATTGATATACACAATTTTGTAGCCATGGGCCTACACAATTGTTGATCCTATTCATTAAATCCCCTTTTTCAAAATGTTTTTTTGGGTATGCAGTAGAGACATTTTGTCCTTACACTATATTCCCCATCTCTTTTTTCAAGGTCTTTTGGTTGGAAAAAGAACTTGTGTTGTTTACTTGCTAATTCATCCTGCTATGCTAAAATTGAAGGTTTGGTTCCCTTTCTTTGTGATGAATTGGACTTTTAAGCTAAGGCTTTGCATTATTTAAAAAAGTTGATAGGCCTCTACATACACTACACTCATTAAGTTTTGCAATTACTTGTGATCCTTTTTCTTACTCAGATTATGCTATTATATTTTTCCATATTCCTATGTTATATTTACCACATTGAATTCTCTTTTTCAATATCATATGTTTACACATTACTGATATAGGCCTTGGTCTATCTTGCCTCTGGCCTATTTTTTGGAATTTTATATCAGTACTCTAGTAAGTTTGGCTGAGTAGAATGTATATGACTACTTTTTATGCATCTTGGAAATCTGATGCTAGCTGTATGAGGGTGTTCAGATTTTTGTCTTTCTATACACCCTTATTCATGTCTTTTTAAAGTCTTGGGGTGGAGTTACTGACATTTGAAATAAAGGTATGGTGCTTACAAATTCTATTGTTTCTTATAGTTCTATATCCCACATTTGTGATTTGTCCCCAGTCATCCAACCTTTTTATTTTGAAACTTTCACACACAAAGCTATTAGGAGTAGCAGTGAAAGAAGTTGACCAATTATATTAGCTTATTAGTATATGCATAAATATAGAGATTAGGTTGTAGTGAGATCTACAATATCAATTTACAATTTTACGCTCTAGATTTAAAGTTTTCAATAGATGTTTCATAATAATTCCTAGATCCAAACCTGCCTCTTCAATTCTTACACTATGTTCCTCTGTCTTCCTAGGTCGTTGTTTCAACCACTCGTTCATTGTGTTCCTCTATTTTCTATGTACATCAATCATTTTATTTGTTTCATAATAATTCCTAGGTCCAAACCTTCCTCTTCAATTCTCACACTTAGCCTATGCCTATGAGGGCAATAGTTTTAGAACCATTATGTTAACACAACACATCATACTTGATATACCAAGTGTCCCCGCATGCAATCCACCTCCATCGCATTCATTTCATATCTTTTTAATGCAAATCTTCAATCTTACTTAACCTTCCAGTCACTTCTTACACATCTTTTTTTACTACCATATCAACATTGTCACTTTTACCTACTTTGATTTTCTCCCTCTTTTTTACAACCCTTGACATCCCATTCTGTCACATGATGCAGTACAAAAAACCGCACCATCCTTCTCTTCCTATTTCTTAATTCTTTATCCAATCTTGGTCATTGTCATCACTTTTTATGACAGTCATGCTCTGTACATTTTTTTGATTGTCACCTTACTTTTTTTCATCCTTATCATCTTTCAAGTTGTTCAATGTTTGTAGTGGACTTACTTTCTGACTTCTTCAACTTTTACTAACTTCTTCCCTTTTGACTCCACATTGTTACCTCATTTATTCCATACTCTTGTCAATATTAAATAAATTACTGTAAACATTGACAAGCTCTTTCACAATGCTCATCTCCTACCTTTCTAATCTAACATGTTTCCTATTTCCATATATCTTCTTCACGTGCCTATGCTTCTTGCTATACCTGCTATTTGTAGTCCATTTTTTCATAATATTATCTTTACTATTACATGAACTTCCCTTTTATCTACATCCCCTTTTCTCTACATACCCTCCTTTTTCCTTCCATTATCACATTTACTCATCCATTTCACCTCCTTTTCTCTTACCTTAGATCAGTTGCCACCCTTTCCCATCCTTCACACCCACCAACCTCTATTTAAACATTACATTATTTAACCTTCAACATATCTCTGTCCATTGCATTCTGCCTTACTTCATCACTTTCAACCATGTCTAAATACACTTCGCTATCTAAAATTCATGACGCTTCTAACCTCTAGATAGTTGTTGTTAGTGTTAAGAAAAAGGAATGTCTACAAAAAAAAGTGATCCAAATGAACTCTTTTGTGTTGCTATGTTGTTGGTTGATGCTGGGGTATGTCACCTTCATCATTACACCTCATCTTATTTTTCCTTCTTACATGTTTACTTCAACTATTTTTCATTTTTCTCTCTGCATCTCTGTCTTTTAATATAGGGAACAACTATTCAAGCAAGTGCCTTCATCAAGTCCATGAATACCACATTCTGTGCATCCATTAAAGAAGGGCAAACTTATGAAATTGCTAACTTTATTGTCTCATCAAACTCTTACAAGAATAGACCAATTACTCATCCATTCAAGTTAACTTTCACCACTCATACATCTATCTCCCAAATACAAGTTATTGTCCCAACTTCTTGTTAGTCATTCAAATACATTTTTGACCTCATTGGGCTGCCAAATGAAGATGATATCAATTAACTATTTGGTAACATAAACACTATCAACATTTTCGCATTTTCACATCCCATTTCATATTACTATAACTTCCTTATTTGTCATTAGATGGTAAACTACTATGTTCATATTCATTCATGAATAATGACCCTTCTTCTGCAACATCACATATAACATTTGCATATGTCATTGCTTTTATTAAATCCATTGGTTCTCTTGAGGAGCAAGGTAAAGATAATCACACTAAGTACTGACTCTAAATGATCTTGTTTGACCTTGAGTAATTACCCCCCAACACTTATTTTCCTCCTCTTAATTTCACATTTATTTATGTTCCTTCCTTAACAATATGGTATGCTTCTATTCAATGCAAATGAGATTGAATATGTCTTATTTGATCAATATGCTTTAGATGCCTATATGGATCAACTTCAAAACACTGATACACCAATTGTGGTCTTCTTAAATCTTGCAAAGCTCAGTTGGACAGAGGATAGTAATTATCTCATTATTTTCATACTTCTCCCTACATGTGTAATGTAATAGTTATGTCTACATTGTTTTCATCTCTACCCTTAATTTATTATATACTTACCTGTTTCCAGAAAAACGTTAATTGTCAAGCTCCTTCATTGCCACTAGAGTTTACTTCAACCCTAAAATCAAAGAGTTAGGGATCTAATTCAAAGGTTGTATTCATTCTACATTTGCTCATATAGAAATTGCATATCATGAGTGTACATCATTGTTAATGTTGTTTACTTATGGGAAGTTTACATAATGTTTCAATGCTATAGTCAAGGATCCTCATTGCTAGAACCATCACTTAGTCTATGCCTACACAACTAAGTCATTCTTTGGCTAACTATTCCCTACTCAACCAAACTAAGCTCAACATAGCAAACATTAAAGAACTATCTGCTGTTAGTAATTTCATCATCATTACAGTCTATTATTCACTTTATATCCACTAAAATGATATCATAAACATGATAGGGAACTGCTTTCATCATTGATTGTGAGATTCTCAAGTTCAAATCTAAACATAGATGGACGTATGATTTATGCTCCAAGTGTTCTTCTAAGGCTAAACTAAAGGATGAGAATGATCAACAGAGTCCACTACTTTGCCTTAGTTATAAACCCATTAGTCATTCAAATGGTCCTTCATCATTTTAGCCAAGCACATTACATTACTTAACTGTTTGTTTCTCATCCTCTTACTCTCTATCATTACAAACACCATTTAATAAGTAAAATATTTGCATATTTATTTTCCCTTATATGATGATTTTATGGACGATATTTGCATTTAATATAATAAATTTGGGTGTGATTGATAAATAAATATTGTTTTCGGAATAAACAGCATTTAAAAAAAAAGTAAAATACTGTAGCAGCCACCGGGCACTGTAGCAGTCAACGGGCACTGTAGCAGCCGCAGCACTGTAGCAGGTCAACGGCACTGTAGCAATCGCCAGGGGGCAATGTAGCAGGTCAACGGCACTGTAGCAGCTGCCAGGGTACTGTAGCACCCGCCAGATCACTGTAGCAGTACTGCAGCACACGTTTTTTCCCCTATAAATAGAGATCAATGCCATGCTCAAAGGGGGAAGAGAGGAAGAGAATCAGAGGTCCTTTTCTGACAATTAGAGGCCCTTCTCTGACAAGGAGAGATCCTTTCTCTGACAGTTCTGAGAAAAAGTGTGTTACGTTCTAGATTTACTTTCATTCATTGTATCAATTCTTGCATGCCTCCATCTTGGAAGGCTAAGGATTTTATTACATTCTGCATGCCTCTATCTTGGAAGGCTTAGGATTTTATTCCGTTTTGCATGCCTCTATCTTGGAAGGCTTAGGATTTTATTTTACATACCGCCTACATGGAAGGTTTTACCTCCTAAATGGACGGCTAGATTTCTTCATTTTTCATGCATCGTTTGGTTGTATATTTATGTTTGAGAATTTAATATTCAAGTTTATGCAGTATTTCTAAGGATTTCATTCTAGTTTTATATAATGTCAATTTATTTTGGTTTTATTTTTAATTTTATCATGTGCTATATTTTCATTTTCCTAGGGTGATGACGTAGCTTACTAATAACGGATTGAATCTTAACTTATTAAATCTAGTTTGAATTTCTCCTTCATGATTGAGTTTTAATTATTATTCTTAATGCTTTTGATTAACTGGCCATCTTTTGAATGATTTCAATATGCATGTTGAGACCGGAAGGAGATACAGGTGTGCAGACCCTATAATTAAAACCATGACTTGCATATGAAATAGGAATATATTCATATGAGTTGTGTAGTCTTACTGAGTTCCATAAATCTTAATGCATAATTAATTGCTTAAATTCATATAGGAATATATTGAATTAGCAATTGATTATAGAATTGCTTGACCTTGGAAGAGGCTGGTAATTAAATTAAGGAAACTCGACTATCAATCATGTGGAATAAATTGGGCAAGAATAGATAAGTGATTCAATCCGGAATTTGTTAAGTGAAATCTGACCCGTAGGGCTTTTTCTCATATTTGCTTTCATATCATCTGCATTCATATTTAATTGTCTTTCTTTTATTTTGTACTCTCAATCACCAACTAATCGATCGACTAAATAGAGTTAAAATTGCTCATTTTGGTACTTAGTGAACAATCCTCGTGGGAACGATACTCTACTTACTTCTATATTACTTGATTACGACAGTGTACACTTGCACTATTTAATTGATCATCTGAACTCGTATCAAGTTTTTGGCGCCATTGCCGGGGATTGTTGTCATTAATATCAATACCAAGTAATTTTAATACTAATTTGGTCTTCATATTACATTTGTTTTTCTCCTTGGTGTCTTGTGTTTCTTTTCAGGTTTTTGCTTAGTGTATGACCAGATCGAAGGAGACTGATTTATTGCCTTTTGATTCAGAGATCGAAAGAACTTGTCGAAGAAATCGAAGAGTTCGGAAGCAGTCTACTTTAATCCTAAGCAATCCGATGGCAAATCCGGGGGGAGGAACAACAGATACCAAAACACTCCGTGAATATGCAACACCAACAGTCATGGGGACAAATTCTGGAATCCAAGACCACCAGTAGCAGCTAACAACTTTGAAATCAAGCCGGCAATTATCCAGATGATGCAAGTAAATCAGTTCGGTGGTTTACCAACAGAAGATCCTAATGCACATATAGCCAACTTCCTCGAAATCTGTGACACATTCAAGCATAATGGTGTTACTGACGATGCCATTAGACTTGGACTTTTCCCTTTCTCACTCAGGGATAAGGCTAAGAGTTGGCTACAATCACTACCAGTGGGAAGCATAACTACATGGGAGATCATGGCGCATAAATTTTTGGAGAAATACTTTCCTTCAGCAAAAACAGCTAAATTGAGGAATAAAATTGCCTCATTTACCCAGCATAAACAGGAAAGCCTCTATGAAGCATGGGAAAGATACAAGGAGTTGCTACGGAGATGTCCTCATCATGGGTTACCAGATCGGTGGCAACTGCAAACTTTCTACAGTGGGATGACACATATCTCCAGAATTCTTGTAGATGCTGCAGTTGGAGGATCTTTAATGGGAAAAAATATAGATGATGCTTACAACCTACTTGAGGAGATGGCATCTAATGCATATCAATGGCCTTCTGAACGTAGCAATTCAAAGAAAGTACTTGGAGTGCACGAGCTAGACGTCCTTACAACTTTGTCTTCTCAAGTTGCATCTATATCCAAGCAAGTAGGATCATTGACAACCCAAGCAAATGTAATCAATACTCCTACGAAAGCTTGTGATCAATATGGAGGACCTCATGTGAGTACGCAATGTCAAGAAGGACACTCATTCATGCTGGAGCAAGCTCAGTTCATCGGAAATCAAAGGAATGACCCATTTTCAAACACCTATAATCCAGGTTGGCGAAATCATCCAAACTTTAGTTGGAGGAATAATCAAAATGCATTCAAGCCACAAGGGAACTACCAGCAGCAAGCTTTTCAACAACCAAATCCACCACAACAGAAAGTGAATTTGGAGGATGCACTGGCTCAACTAACCATGAATACATCTCAATTCATGGCTAGGACTGATGCAACAATCAAAAGCCAAAATGCCTCAATAAAGAACTTGGAGATCAAGATGGGCCAAATTGCAAATATGCTGAATTCTAGGCAACCAGGAACTCTACCAAGTGACACTAAAAGAAACCTAAAAGAACATGTGAAGGCCGTTGCATTAAGAAGTGGGAAAGAATTGAAAGATCCTTTAATTAAAAAGAAGGATGACGGAGAAAAGAAAGAAGGTGGAGAAGAACAAAAGGAGGAAGTACAACAACAGAAGGAGGATGATGTGATACCAGGAAGAATCAGCTTTCCAGACAATCCTCCTCCATATGTACCACCAGTTCCATACCCTTAGAGACTCGTGAAGGCAAAGCTAGACAAGCAATTTGCAAAGTTTCTAGAGGTTTTCAAAAAGTTACACATCAACATTCCTTTTGCAGACACTCTTGCTCAAATGCCTAGTTATGCAAAATTCATGAAGGACATTCTCTCAAATAAGCGTAAGCTTGAGGAATTTGAAACAGTTGCACTTACTGAGGAGTACAACGCTATTCTCCAAAAGAAATTACCTCCAAAGCTAAAAGATCCAGGAAGCTTTTGCATACCTTGCACCATAGGTCAATGTCACTTTGAAAGAGCACTTTGTGATCTTGGAGCAAGTGTAAACCTCATGCCTCTATCTGTCTACAACAAACTTGGTCTTGGAGAGGTGAAGCCAACCACAGTTTCATTACTTCTGGCAGACCGATCAATAAAGCATCCGAGGGTGTCTTAGAATATGTTCTGGTAAAGGTGGACAAACTCATATTCCCAGCTGATTTCATAATACTCGACATGGAAGAAGACCAAGAAATTCCTATCATTCTTGGGAGGCCATTCCTAGCAACTGGGAGAACGTTAATAGATATGCAACAGGGGAGGTTAACCTTGCGAGTTCAAGATAATCAAGTATCCTTCAAAATTTTCAAGGCTTCATCCTTCCTAGATGAAGGTGACACTTGCTACAGAGTTGATACATTGTCCAGTTGCACAAAAGATGTGGTGAATGAAATATGCATGGATCAACCATTAGCAATAGGAATGGTAGATGTATCAAAATCTACTAATCCTGAAGTCTTGGAGCAGATTAAGTACCTGGAAGCAAATTCCCCGATTTTTATCAAGAAACCATTTGAAGACCTGGGGGAAAGGCCGAGTAAGCCGGTACCATCAACGGAGAAACCACCAGAACTGGAGTTGAAAGTACCGCCATCCCACTTGAAGTATGTTTGTATGGGAGAAAATTCAACATTACCAGTAATTATCTCAGCAGCTCTTAATCCCGAAGAAGAAGAAAAGTTATTAAGAGTTCTAAAGGAGTATAAAGTAGCGTTTGGATGGTTAATAGCTGATATAAGAGGGATTAGTCCTTCAATTTGTATGCATAAGATCTTGATGGAGGACAACTACAAGCCAACAGTTGAGCACCAGAGAAAACTCAATCCAAATATGAAGGAGGTGGTGAGAAAGGAGGTAATAAAGTGGCTAGATGCTGGCATAATATACCCAATCTCTGACAGTCAATGGGTAAGCCCAGTTCAAATTGTGCCAAAGAAAGGTGGAATGACAGTAGTGCCCAACGAGAAAAATGAACTAATTCCACAACGCACGGTAACTAGATGGAGAGTGTGCATCGACTACAGAAAGCTCAACAAAGCCGCCCAAAAAGATCACTTTCCTCTGCCATTTATAGATCAGATGCTTGACAAACTTGCTGGAAAAGCCTATTATTGTTTATTGGATGGGTACACAGGATACAATCAAATTACAATTGCACCGGAGGATCAAGAGAAAACAACTTTTACATGTCCATATGGTACCTTTGCCTTCAGAAAGATGCCATTTGTTCTATGTAATGCACCAGCAACATTTCAAAGGAGTATGATGGCGATCTTCTCAGACATGGTGGAAAGGTTCATTGAGGTGTTTATGGATGATTTTTCAGTTTTTGGAGAATTATTCAATCATTGTCTTTCAAATTTGGCAAAAGTCTTGCAACGTTGTGTGGAGACAAACTTGGTTCTAAATTGGGAGAAATGCCATTTCATGGTGAAAGAAGGAATTGTGTTGGGCCATAAGGTATCTGATCGAGGCATTGAAGTGGACCGAGCTAAGATTGAAACAATTCAAAAGCTATCACCTCCTTCCTCAATCAAGGGCATTCGGAGTTTTTTAGGACATGCTGGTTTCTATAGAAGATTCAACAAGGACTTCTCAAAAATCACAAAGCCACTTTGCATGCTGTTAGAGAAAAACACTCCCTTTGTGTTTAATAAGGAGTGCTTGTTAGCCTTCCAAATTCTAAAAAGTGCCTTGACCACTGCACCAGTTATCATAGCTCCAGATTAGAATCTTCTATTTGAGATGATGTGCGATGCAGGTGATTATGCAGTTGGAGTTGTTTTAGGCCAAAGAAGAGACAAGATCTTTCATGCTATCTATTATGCTAGCAGAACACTCTCAAAAGCACAGCTGAATTATGAAACAACAAAAAAAGAGCTCCTAGCAGTAGTGTTTGTATTTGACAAATTCAGAGCATACTTGATCGGGTCAAAGGTCATTGTCTGGACAGACCACTCAGCAATCAAATACTTGATTGAGAAGAAAGATGCTAAGCCCAGACTGATCAGATGGGTGCTTTTATTACAAGAATTAGACTTGGAGATCAAAGATAAAAAAGGGACCGAGAATCTCATTGCAGATCATCTTTCTCGGTTAGAACCACCTGAAAGAAAGAGAGAATCACCAATCCAGGAGAATTTCTCAAATGAGCAACTTTTTATCATGCAGTCACAACCTACTCCGTGGTATGCTGATTTTGTGAATTATTTGGCAAGCGGAGTAATGCCTTATGAAATTTCTAAAGTGCAAAAGAAGAAGTTTCTGGCTGATGTAAGGCATTACTTTTGGGAGGATCCGTTCTTATACAAATAATGCCCAAATCGAATTATCAGGCGATGTGTTCCTAAAGAAGAAATGGTCAGCATCTTAAATCACTACCATTCATCCTCATATGGTGGTCATTTTGGAGCAAATAGAACAGCTACTAAAGTCCTTCAATCAGGATTTTACTGGCCTACACTCTTCAAGGACGCTCACAAAATTGTGGCAACTTGTGACAGATGTCAAAGAACGGGAAATATCTCAAGGAGACATGAAGCCCCTTTAACCAACATCTTAGAAGTTGAACTTTTTGATGTATGGGGGATTGATTTTATGGGGCCTTTTCCATCCTCATTTAGTAATCAGTTCATTTTAGTAGCTGTTGATTATGTCTCCAAGTGGGTTGAAGCAGCTGCCTTTCCTACAAATAATTCTCGTGTGGTTGTGAAGTTCTTAAGGAAGAATATTTTTACAAGATTTGGAGTGCCTAGAGCTATTATCAGTGATAGAGGAAGGCATTTTTGCAATCAGCAGCTTCAGTCGGTATTGGCTAAATATGGAGTAACTCACAAGGTTGCAACTCCATATCATCCACAAACTAGCGGGCAGGTGGAAATCTCAAACAGAGAACTCAAGTGGATCTTAGAGAAGACAGTGAATTCCAACTGGAAGGATTGGGCTCAAAAGTTAGATGATGCACTCTAGGCTTATAGAACTGCCTTCAAGACACCAATTGGTACATCCCTGTATCAATTGGTCTATGGAAAAGCATGTCATCTTCCAGTTGAAATGGAGCACAAAGCTTATTGGGCAGTAAAAGCATTAAATTTTGACTTAAAGGTAGCTGGTGAGAAAAGGCTTCTCCAACTCAATGAGCTTGAAGAATTCAGACAACAAGCTTATGAAAATGCAAAGTTATACAAGGAGAAGACAAATGTGGCATGACAGAAGAATTTTGAGGAGAGAGTTTTCACCAGGACAAAAGGTGCTTTCATACAACTCAAGGTTAAAGCTCTTTCCAGGAAAGCTGAGATCAAGATGGTCAGGTCCTTTTAC
Organism: Inga laurina; assembly: GCA_963855925.1. Classification (NCBI taxonomy): domain Eukaryota; kingdom Viridiplantae; phylum Streptophyta; class Magnoliopsida; order Fabales; family Fabaceae; genus Inga; species Inga laurina. The sequence continues at coordinate 39,816,715 of OY979705.1, forward strand.
TGTGATTCAAGTATGGCCATATGGAACTGTGGACATTCAAGATGGTGATCAAAAATTCAAAGTGAATGGGCAAAGGCTCAAAGAATACAATGAAGATGCACTCAACACTTTGAAATCTGTCATCACGTTTGAAGAACCAACAGGTAAGTCCTCAATCTAGTAATTTAAAAAAAAAAAAGAGAAAAAAAATTTTGGTTTAATCTTTGTCTAGCTAAAGACGTTAAAGAAGGGCGGCTTTTTGGGAGGCAACCCAAAACTTCTTTCCTACTCTCTCAATTTTCTTTCCTACTCACTTATTTCTTTCCTACTCTCTCAATTTTCTTTCCTACTCACTCATTTCTTTCCTACTCTCTCACTTTTCTTTCCTCCTCATCGAAACACATTGCACTACATTAAGATTTTAGTTTTCATAATTTTCATTTTAAGTTACCATGGAGGAATCTCTTGTAAAGCTTAAGAACAGGTTCCTCACTCTTCCCAAAGATGTGCTCAGGAATATCTATAGCTATCGACTTGAAAGGATGAAAGTATTCAATCGTTTGGGGCTTCCTATGGATATATGCTGGATCATTAAAGCTAAGGTACGTTTAGCAGGTGAGATTCATAATTCATTTGTTAAACCTTTGCCAAGAATGGGAAGAAGTTCTTACTCCAAAAAGAGAAGAGCTAAAAGAATGAAGGTCTGCCATAAATGATCAGCGCTGTAGGAGTAAAGGTATGGTTTCTGTAAATCGAGAAGATAAAATCAAATTTATAAAGGATGGACTGAGTAAGGAGTCACTAGATGATATCATTCAAACTCTTGAGACGCATCCAAGTGGTGATGTTAATCGTATTCTTCTCTATTTAGAAGACATATTCAATAGAGAAAAAGAGCGCTATTGTCTTGGGAATTTGACGTTAAAAGACCCTGTTTGCCAGTTTATAAGAAAACTGGATGGGAAGCAAATCCTCGATTCATAGAAAGCGTTTAAGCCGTTTCTGGACGTAAAACCAGAGGAAGATGTGAGCCAAAATCACAACTACTGTACATAATCATGCGTGTGTTTAATTTGTTTTGTCTTTTTCATAGCTTTTGTCTAATCTTTCTTATCCTTTTGGCAGTTTTTTTTCCTACTCTACTGTATCTTTTGACTTTCTTTCCTCTTTTTGTTTAATTTCTTCACGCAATGGCCCACCGGTTATTTGTGTCGGAAATTTTTTCAAACTTCTTTGAAAAATGTGTGATTTGTGTGATTTTGTTGTCGCTATTTTAGTATTATATATATGTACTCTTTCATTTGTAAATATGCACACTTCCATTTGTAAAAATGAATTCTTTCTCTTGTAAGCGTACATGGTCTGAGAGAAACAAAGAGAAAAAGGTTATCACACAAAAATGTAGATTTATATCTATTTGCATTTTTTGTGAAACTGATTTGGGCAAGAAATGAGAGTTTATAGCAGTAGCAAATGAACTTGGAATTGTATTAGCTGCCAGAAAAATCAACGTTGTGTACGGGGGAGGCATCCAGGGCCTAAAGGGAAGTGTGGTCATTTCTGCATCCATGAATGGAAGCAAGGGTTTAAGTGTAAGGGTGAACGAGTTGCAAGATCATGCTTTCTCCTTAGGACAAGAGTTACAGGTTTCAAGCTTGCCTAAACAGATGGGAGTAATGTTCCACCATGCTCAAGCTTTTATTGCTCTACCCAGTGGTTTGGAGACATTGGATGGCATTTCTAGTGTTGCATATTGGGCTAAATTAAACTATCACAAAAAACCATTAAGATTGTTAAATGTTAATGGTTTTTATGATAATCTGTTGTCTTTTATTGATCATGCTGTGAAAATAGGATTTATACCCCATGCGACTCGCCACTCCATAATTGTTGCACCAACTGCTGATCAGCTGCTCGATCAAATGCAAACCTATGAACCTAAACCAGATCTACTCGTCAACAAATAGGTGGGCCATCTTCAGATAGCAGAACCCAGATATCGCTCTTAGGTTGTAACTTTCCTTAATCTCTTGGTTTTACTTTATTGTGTGTTTATGTTAAAAAAAACCCTCCTCTGAGCTTTAGAAGACATTGGGGACAATGTCTGCTTTAGGTTGGGGGAGGAGGAAATTTTTTTTTTCTTTTGTTAGTTAGTAAAACCATTAGATGCATAGGGTGTGGAAAAAAATGGCAGAGTAAGGGGTTATTCTTAACTCCTGAGACGCATTTCATTAGTTGCATTTTTTTTATGTTTTTCAAAAAAAAAATTCATCATCTTGTTCAAGTGCTTTGTAATGATCTTAAGAAGTATATAAGGTTTAAGTATGGATCAATTGAATTTAGAGATTTTATAGCATGAATGAACAACTGATTGTTGCAATTGGTGATGAATTTTGAGATTGAATGAACTGAGTTTAAAAATTCCTAGCCGTGAGCTTCTAAGCCTATAATGATTATTTCTCTTGTGTGTGATATTCACCTATTAAGTTGTCACTCTAGAACTTGCTTTAAATCTGGTTGAAATTACATCTCACATGCACATTCAAAAATGATAAAGGCATTCATTTTCTTTAGCCAGAACCAAATAACCAACCTTGCAATTATACCGTTGATAAGCCCCTTTGAGCCTAATTAATTGTTTCTTTGTTTTCAATCCATTAACATGTATTTTAATGATATATCAAGTGCTTTTACCTTATTCAGAAGATTAGTGGAGCATTTGAAATTTTTGTGAAATGGGCTTTTGACAAAGTGTGGGGGTGTATCTATCATCAACTTTACAGTTGCAATTCAATAAGAAAAAAAAAAGAAGAAAAAAATTATAAAAAAAAATGTTAAGTGTTTGAATTGTGGGTTGTTGTGATAAGATAAATTTACAAGTAGCCCATTTTTCAATTGCTCTATTTCTTTAGCCTTTCATATCATGTTTTACATTCCTTTACCTTAACCCCACTACAACCCTTAATAAGTCCTTTTGATTTGAATTATGCATGTGAATTAGGTAGTAGAGATTGAGATTTTTAGCAAGCCTATGGTAGTGCAATTTTTTCGGTTGAATTTAAGCGAAACACTTACCCTTGAACACTTGAGAGATTGAGAGAATGAACTACAAACACTTGAGAGATTGAGAGAATGAGCTACAAGTACAAACTCAATTTATTCATTTTCAATTAAAGTTACCAGTTTATATTTTCATTGATTCATTAATACTATGATTTCTTTATTTTTCAATTGTGTTCTTACTTATGACTTGAGACTTCTGATTTTGTTGGAAGCACTTATTATTTACTTCTTGTCCGAGGACGTCCAAGAGTTAAGTATGGGGGAATTTGATAAGTAAAATATTTGCATATTTATTTTCCCTTATATGATGATTTTATGGACGATATTTGCATTTAATATAATAAATTTGGGTGTGATTGATAAATAAATATTGTTTTTGGAATAAACAACATTTTAAAAAAATAATAAATAATAAAATACTGTAGCAGTCAACGGGCACTGTAGCAGCCGCAGCACGTCAACGGCACTGTAGCAATCGCCAGGGGGGCAATGTAGCAGGTCAACGGCACTGTAGCAGCTGCCAGGGTACTGTAGCACCCGCCAGATCACTGTAGCAGTACTGCAGCACACGTTTTTTCCCCTATAAATAGAGATCAATGCCATGCTCAAAGGGGGAAGAGAGGAAGAGAATCAGAGGTCCTTTTCTGACAATTAGAGGCCCTTCTCTGACAAGGAGAGATCCTTTCTCTGACAGTTCTGAGAAAAAGTGTGTTACGTTCTAGATTTACTTTCATTCATTGTATCAATTCTTGCATGCCTCCATCTTGGAAGGCTAAGGATTTTATTACATTCTGCATACCTCTATCTTGGAAGGCTTAGGATTTTATTCCGTTTTGCATGCCTCTATCTTGGAAGGCTTAGGATTTTATTTTACATACCGCCTACATGGAAGGTTTTACCTCCTAAATGGACGGCTAGATTTCTTCATTTTTGATGCATCTTTTGGTTGTATATTTATGTTTGAGAATTTAATATTCAAGTTTATGCAGTATTTCTAAGGATTTCATTCTAGTTTTATATAATGTCAATTTATTTTGGTTTTATTTTTAATTTTATCATGTGCTATATTTTCATTTTCCTAGGGTGATGACGTAGCTTACTAATAACGGATTGAATCTTAACTTATTAAATCTAGTTTGAATTTCTCCTTCATGATTGAGTTTTAATTATTATTCTTAATGCTTTTGATTAACTGGCCATCTTTTGAATGATTTCAATATGCATGTTGAGACCGGAAGGAGATACAGGTGTGCAGACCCTATAATTAAAACCATGACTTGCATATGAAATAGGAATATATTCATATGAGTTGTGTAGTCTTACTGAGTTCCATAAATCTTAATGCATAATTAATTGCTTAAATTCATATAGGAATATATTGAATTAGCAATTGATTATAGAATTGCTTGACCTTGGAAGATGTTAGATATGATTAGTTTTGATGATGTCAAATATAGATATTAAGTGATAAGAGCAAAAAGTTCATATAATGTATTTCTTTGACTAACTACTATATTTAATGTTACATATTTTGTAGATTAGTCAAGCAAAGAATGAAGAAGATTGAATTAATGAAAATGAACAAGAGGAAGAAGAAGGAAGAAATTGAAGATAGTCAAGGAGATGCTTACTTTGGTTATGGAGAATTATTATCAAGAGGAAAACCAAGAAGAAAGCTATTGAAGAATGAAGAACTTGGAAGATCTATCATGAATATCAAGATTCAAGTTGTTAGATGTGATACTGGAGGTTTCTATATTGTTACCGGAGGTTTCTATGATCAAAAAATGGTTGGAATATGTTAATATGAAGCTAAGATGACTTATATATGAGTTTTGGCACTTCTAGAGGTGTTATGCTCGAGCACAAGGTGTTCAGCCTGAGCGAGGTCTGGTATTTTCGTCATATCTCTCAAACCACACGTCGGATTGACCCGACACTGGTGGCATATTAAAGAAGCCTCCCAACACGTAAAATTGGCACCAGAATCACATTGAAAGAAGATCAAATGAAGTAGATATGATTCGTCGAAAATGAAACTGAAATCACCGTCACTTTCTGACACAGGTTCGGTATTTTGAGTATAACTCACAAACCACACATCGGATTGAGACAAGACCAGTGCCAAATGAAAGTAGACTCAAAGAGATTTCCATGGATAGATAATGGGTATCATTTGAACGTATATTCTCGGAGCTATGCCTTCTGGAAGTTGACGCTTGTGCAGACTAGCGAAATATACACTCTTTCGATCATAACTTGCAGAATACAACGAGTTTGGAGCTGATTCTTGTTGCATTGGAATGCATATGGCAAGAGCATTCTTATGATACATCATTTGAATCAAATGGACAAAATTTTTCTAAAGTGGCCCCACATCACCCGCGAGTGCAAAAACTTTCTCTCTGAAAATGTCATGCGAGTGATGTCCAGAAGCAGCTGAAACGTGAAGAAAATTGCATCACTCGAGCACTGGAGGTTGCACTCGAGCAGAGAAGCCATTCTTCACTCAAGCACATGCGAGTGAAGGTCCGCGAGTGCTTGGCCGAGAGCAAGTGTTATCATTTCTTCCTTGATGCACTCGAGCAGAGACATCAATGCTCGAGCATGGGCGTTCAGCACTCGAGCAAGAGGATGCGAGTGCTTGGCCGAGAGTCATGAAGTTCAGAGAAGCGCAAGTGTGCTCGAGCACCACCTCTTATGCTCGAGTGACACATCAATGCTTGCGAGTGTAAAATTTATCTCTCTCCAAATCTGATGCGAGTGATGGTATTAAGGGCAAGATTCTTGAGAATATTCGTTTCACTTGAGCAGGAGTATGTGTGCTCGAGTGAAGGACCAAATCACCCGCGAGTACAAAATCTCACTCTTGTTAAAATGGTATACGAGTGATGACCCGAGAAGACACTCACAGTGGAAAATGCAACATCACTCGAGCAGGACGAGTTGTGCTCGAGTGAGGCCGTAGATCACTCGCGAGTGAGAATTCTGTCTCTCTGAAATCCTATGCAAGCACAACCCGATAACTAAGCATATGAAGGAAAAATGGAAGATCACTCGAGTGAGCCATTTTATGCTCGAGTGATACTCTGCAGAAGACCAAAAACACCAAGACTCACAGCGAACAATCCAAATTTGGTTACATGTTATTAAATCAGTGTGTTTTCACTTGTTATTGATTCTAAATGTTAACTAACATATTTTTCAAGTGTGAAACAGGATATTAAACGTTCGGATTACAAATTCAAATTTAAAGTCATTTACGGTGAACTTCATCATTACACACCGAATGGCGGCTACCAACCAGGACAGAAGTTTGACCCACCATAAGAGATTGTCTGGAAACTCAAACAAATTCAAAACGCTCCACAACGTTACTACAGCTCAAAATGAATCTTCCTGCTGTTCAACAAAACGCTCCACTTTGCAACGGACAGTAGCTCGTTTTCAAATATGCTCAATGGACAAAATGACTCCAACGGACGAATGCTCACAACGGTCATCATCTTCATCAACTATAAATGAGAAAGCATTCAATATTGATGGGTAACTGAGAAAGATAGAGGAAACAGAGAAAAATGGAGAAAAACTGAGATAGCGTGCAACTACATAGAAATGTGAATCCTCTGCTTCTACCCATACACTCTCTATTTTCAGTTTCTGTATTACTTATCATTGAGAGAGTGATTATTTGTATTGTACTTCAGTGAGTATTATATCTACTCTGTGAGAGAGTCTGTAAACACCTTCATCTATATTTCTGAGTTGATCTCAAGGTAGAGGGACCTTGAGAGGGTTGATTTTCTTACGGGGAAGCAGTAGAGAGAATTTCCGTAAGACATTCTGCTCATAAGACTTACAAGGTGCAAGCAGTAGAGAACGTTGCTGCTCATAAGACTTACAAGGGTGTAAGCAGGAGAGAACGTTGCTGCTCGTAAGACTTGCATGAGTAAGCAGGAGAGGAAGATCTTCGGGATTGCTCTGCTTGTAAGACTTGCCGTAAGGGGGAGTATCTTGATGAGAGATTTGTAAAAGGTTTCACAAGTACCCGGCTAAACTTGTGGGATTGTAAAGGCTTTTCTTGTGCCCGGATTAAACAAGAAGATAGTGGATTTGAAAATCTCAGGAGGAGCCTGGGGACTGGACGTAGGCCATCACAGATTGGACCGAACCAGGATAAATCACAGTTTGCATATTCTCTTCCCTAAGCTCTTATATTTCCAGCATATATTATTTAATCTAACTGTTGATTTATAAACCTTCATACTTACTGTTTTCGTTAAGATACGAAAAGATTTCTAAAGTTCTTAAGTTTTTATTAGACACCCAATTCACCCCCCCTCTTGGGTAATAGCCGGTTCTAACAGAAGAGGCTGGTAATTAAATTAAGGAAACTCGACTATCAATCATGTGGAATAAATTGGGCAAGAATAGATAAGTGATTCAATCCGGAATTTGTTAAGTGAAATCTAACCCGTAGGGCTTTTTCTCATATTTGCTTTCATATCATCTGCATTCATATTTAATTGTCTTTCTTTTATTTTGTACTCTCAATCACCAACTAATCGATCGACTAAATAGAGTTAAAATTGCTCATTTTGGTACTTAGTGAACAATCCTCGTGGGAACGATACTCTACTTACTTCTATATTACTTGAATACGACAGTGTACACTTGCACTATTTAATTGATCATCTGAACTCGTATCACTATTCACTAACTCAGTACTCAATAATCACTAACCTTTCAACTCTAACTTATCTATTAACATGATGAAGCTACACTATATTGTCAAAGATGATACCGGTACAACGTTTGTTATATTTTGGTACAAGCTTGTAGTTCAATTGCTGGACAAGACAACATTCCAGATGAAGATGACCCTTCCTGAAGCACATTATTTCTATCCAAAAAACAAATTCCTTCCTTTAACATCTGCTTTTTTTTTACACTTTTTCCATTCAGTACAAACTTAAAGATGGTTTCCCTAAAGGCCTTGAAAATCCTGTTGGAAAAAAGTTGTTATTGAATCTCAAACTTAATGACTATGATAAGTTTCCCAGATCTAACATCAGTGCAATTGAATTCACTGTCTGTGTAGACCTCTTTAATGAGTTCAATTCTATTTATGCTGAGGTTGGGATGACTTTCTATTTGTCATTGCTAACAATTACTACCAAGCAATCTTTTCTCTACTTAATGAAGTATGTTAATAAGTTCAGTTTACAAAATTTTGGTCTTTCTAAGATTCAGCCATATGAGGCTACCTTCATACATATCATTTTTTTCACTTTTAACATACATATAATTTATTGCTCTTTCTATATTCTAACGCATTCATACACGTTTCTCCAAAAAGGCCAATGGATCTGGGACCAACACAACTACAGAGCAACATACACCTTTTTCTGAATAGAGAAACTGTAACCCCTGCCTTATAAACAATAATTATGATTCAAAAATATGTAATTTAAGACGAATTATAGGTCAGCAGAGAATCAAAACTCTTTTTAATCCCTTCCTTACGGGAGAGTTTTCACAATTTCTTTCAAAATCTCATTTAAACTTGGTCTCAATTTCTCAATTCGAATATAATTACCCTGTGCAGTTAAATCACATTCATATACTAGAGTGTACAACTTTCCATTTAGGGTATCATATAGATACTACTTAATTTCTTAGGTATCTGATACGAGTTCAGATGATCAATTAAATAGTGCAAGTGTACACTGTCGTAATCAAGTAATATAGAAGTGAGTAGAATATCGTTCCCACGAGGATTGTTCACTAAGTACCAAAATGAGCAATTTTAACTCTATTTAGTCGATCGATTAGTTGGTGATTGAGAGTACAAAATAAAAGAAAGACAATTAAATATGAATGCAGATGATATGAAAGCAAATATGAGAAAAAACCCTAGGGGTCAGATTTCACTTAACAAATTCCGGATTGAATCACTTAGCTATTCTAGCCCAATTTATTCCACATAATTGATAGTCGAGTTTCCCTAATTTAATTACTAGCCTCTTCCAAGGTCAAGAAATTATATAATCAATTGCTAATCCAATATATTCCTATATGAATTTAAGCAATTAATTATGCATTAAGATTTGTGGAACTCAGTAAGACTACACAACTCATACGAATATATTCCTATTTCATATGCAAGTCATGGTTTTAATTATAGGGTCTACACACATGTATCTCCTTCCAGTCTCAACATGTATATTGAAATCATTCAAAAGATGGCCAGTCAATCAAAAGCATTAAGAATAATAATTAAAACTCAATCATGAAGGAGAAATTCAAACAAGATTTAATAAGTTAAGATTCAATCCGTTACTAGTAAACTACGTCATCACCCTAGGAAAATGAAAATTTAGCTCATGATAAAATTAAAAACAAAACTAAAATAAATTGACATTATATAAAACTAGAATGAAATCCTCAGAAATACTGCATAAACTTGAATATTAAATTCTCAAACACAAATATACAACCAAAAGATGCATGAAAAATGAAGAAATCTAGCCGTCCATTTAGGAGGTAAAACCTTCCATGTAGGCAGTAAAATAAAATCCTAAGCCTTCCAAGATAGAGGCATGAAGAAATCTATCCGTCCATTTAGGAGGTAAAACCTTCCATGTAGGCGGTATGCAAAATGTAATAAAATCCTAAGCCTTCCAAGATGGAGGCATGCAAAAAGTAATAAAATCCTAAGCCTTCCAAGATAGAGGCATGCAAGAATTGATACAATGTATAAAATTAAATCTAGAAATTAACACACTTTTTCTCAGAACTGTCAGAGAAAGGATCTCTCCTTGTCAGAGAAGGGCCTCTAATTGTCAGAAAAGGACCTCTGATTCTCTTCCTCTCTTCTCCCTTTGAGCTTGGCATTGATCTCTATTTATAGGGAAAAAAACGTGTGTACAGTACTGCCACAGTGATCTGGCGGGTGCTACAGTTCCCTGGCGGCTGCTACAGTACCCGTTGACCTGCTACTGTACCTCTGGCGGCTGCTACAGTTTTTTTATTTTTTTATTATTTTTTTTATTTTTTTTAAAATGTTTTTTATTCCAAAAACAATATTTATTTATCAATCACACCCAAATTTATTATATTAAACGCAAATATCGTCCATAAAATCATCATATAAGAGAAAATAAATATGCAAATATTTTACTTATCAGTATCATATAGATACTAAGGGTCTACAACTTTCCATTTAGGGGATTATATAAGATCATTTTAATATTTACATCCTAAATAAATACAGTAATCCCAATACCAAAATCAGTAATCAATAACCTAAATAAAAATCTCCCTAAGGACTCCTATCCGCCCTTGGTAATCTCCTTCCCCTTAGAGCCGTTTGCCCTGTCTGAAGGTTAGTCAATGGAAAGAATGAGATTCAAAAGAATCCCAGTAGTAACAAATATCTCATACCATACATAATCATAGAGCATGCAATGACATCATCAAGTAGCATCACAACATAAAACACAACACACAGGCTACCATATATGCATATAATCATATAGTCTCATCCCCTGTATTCCACCGCCCTGAAGGCAAGGACCTCCCACTGTCAACACAGATGGGCCACGGGTAAAAAATTCACAAATAGCCTCTCAGCTACCACATAGTCTCATCCCCTGTAAACTACCGCCCCCAAGGCACGGTCCTCCCACAGGAAACACCAATGAGCCGCAGGTGATTAACCCACAAACAATGATAAATCAACCATACCATGTATCACATATAGTATAAGGGAAAGACTCACTACCTTATTCTTTCCTGGTGTGCTCCAACACAGTCTGTTCACAAGCAGGGCAAATATCAAACCCTATAAACCAAAATCAAGGACGACGGATTAATCTTTATTCCAAGTTCTTATCTTCATAACACTTAAGGTCGGTTATCATTTAAACTTTTTTAGGTGACTAGTAGAAGCCTAGACATATGCCTAAAAGGTTGGAAGAACTACACCAAAGATCCTTTTTTTTCCGGATGTCTAACACTGATTTTTAACTTATACACTTGAGTAAAGAAAACCTCACTCGAGTGATATTGAGATTTACACTCGAGTATACAAGCTCACTCGTACGAGTGCTTGGCCGAGAGCACAAACTGACACAGAAAGTAATCACAGAACTCGAGTCCTAGACCCAACACTCAAGTGATGGCTTCAAATTCACCCAAGTCTTACAGAGTGAGGCATAAAAAGTGACTACCCGAGAACAACAGAAATCCTAGAATGAGAAGTGCACTCGAGCACTGGCATCGGGTACTCGAGTGATGTCACAACACTTACGGGTGTTAAGACACACTCTTGAAAAATGGCATACGAGTGACAACTCGAGACCCTGTGTAATATCCCAAAAAGTAATTAAGGGCTAATGACTTCAAAAGTGGATGTAATTATTGTTGAATAAACACTTTTGGAGAATTTGTGATGGGAATTTGGATATTTTAATGATTCCAATGGCTTTCTTGTAAAAATTCGTGTGGGGAGAGTGTTTATTGTGAAATTAGAACCATTGGGAACAATTGTGCAAAAGTTGAAACTCTGTACAGGGCAGCCGATTTGTATGGACGTTTTAAAAAGGCATATGGTGTCTACAAATTCTGAAATTTTCCAGTCTTAAATTTCACATGTCAAGCTTCAAAATGGACATATAATTTGTATCATTGTGATTTTTAAGCTAAGAGTTATAGATTTTTGAAGTTTTCCCAGTGAAATTAATTATTTTCTGGAACAGCATACAAAGATTGACATTCTGGGAATTTTGTGATTCCATGCAGAAAAATTATATATTTTTTCTTAAAACTAAACTCAATAAGGGTTCCATAGGCTTTGGAATCACTCCAATTCAATTTTTCTAGAATTAGTTATGATTTTTCAAAATTTGGGCAGAAATCTGCCAGAATTTCTGAAAATTCCGAAATTGTTGGAAATTAATCAATAATTAAATATCATATAATATATGATATTAAATACCATCAGCCTTCCTTCTCCAGCCATTTTCATGCTGTTCCAGACCTGAAACAAGAGAGACAGGGTGAGAGAGTTTAGAGAGAGAAAGGGAAGAAATCTCACAAGGTAAGCCAATTTCTCCGACGATTTAGCTCCTAACGCGTATAACTCCGACTCTAAGCTACTCCTCTTTATTCTTTAAGGTTGTGAAGCTCAAATTTGGTGTTTCAAGGGTTAGGGTTCAGCCACCTTGAGGAAAAGCTAGTGGGAGCTTAAGGTAACTTCCAAACCTTCATATGTTAACTATTTTGGCTGCTATGGGCAATTTAATCGGTGAAATTTCGCCGGATTGTCATTGGTTTTAAATTTTGGAAATTGAGTTTCCTAAGGGTTATGCTGCCCAATTTTGGTTCAAATGGTAGTTATAACATAATGTAATAGTTAATAAAGTGGTTAGGAGTAGAAAGGAACACGTTTAAGGAGCCGAAATCGTAAAACCCCGATTTTCCCTGGAAAACTCATAAATTTCGGCCAGCTCTAGAAATGGGTCTTAGAGTTGGATTTTCAATGATTTGATGGTTCCATTGAGTATAGGAGAGAAAATTAGGTGAAGTTACAGTTGGCCACTTTTTCGGAAAAGGCTGAAAAAGCATAATTACAAAAATGCCCCTGAAACCCTTAAAGTGGGGGCTACCAAGGATAAATTTGTAATTTAACATTGAATTTGATAATTTTGAGTCCTGAAATGGATTTCTTGGGTGGAAATATGTCAGGATAGCCCAGATTATAATTTCGGGAAAAGTGCAACCGCATCGGGTACGGCGGGCCCGAGCCGGGTCCTCGGGGCATTTTTGTAAATTTTCATGATAGACTCATATAACCCCAAGAAAAACTATGAAAGTGTCTAAATGGTGCATTTGAAATTGTAGGATTCAATATTTGCCCTGTTCGTGATCCACCTGCGCTAGAGCACAATTGGAAAGAACAAGGTAGTGACTCTTTCTCTTATACTGTGTGTGAAACATTGTATGTATGTTTGTCATGCATTGAGAATAATTTGTGAATACATTGTGATGCTTTGAATTCACAGCGCAAGCTGATGCATAGTGATACTTTGTGATACATAGAGATCGCAGCGAAAGCTGATGCATAGAGATTACAGCCATGAGTGCTGTCGTTTGTGGTGAAAACCATGATACATTGTGATGTTGCTTAACATGATCATATATGCTATGTGTTTATACACTGTATGAGTGATTTGTTACTACAGAGATTCTTTTGAATCTCATTCTTTCCATTGACTAACATTTCAGATGGGGCAAGTGGCTCTAAGGAGAAACGAACCACCAGGAGTGGCTTGGATCTTGTAGAGATGGGTTGTTAGGTTGTTGGTTATGTATTTTAGACTTAGGATTATTGTTTATTTTTGAAATTTAGATATTACGTTGATGTTGGTCATGTAATCCCCTAGTTGGAACTTATAACCCTAGTTTATACATGTATGAAACCCAGGAGTTGCCGGGAATTTGGCTATGCACTCTTATATGTATGAATGTGATTGAACTGCGCGAAGTAATTAGATTCGGAATATGAATATGAGACCATGTTGAACGAATTTTAGAAAAGAAATTTGAGAAAAATGTATCCGTCAGTCTCTAATTCCTTTAAATTACACATTTTTGAATCTTAATTACGGTTATCAAGATAGGGGATTACACCCTGCCTCAAAGTGCAAAATACTCTTACACTCGAGTGAGACAAGGTTCACCCGAGTTATGACCCATATCACTTGCAAGTGAGACAATACACCCTTACATTCTAGATTGGAAGTACGGCCGAAAGCTGATGGAAAAGGGAAAACAGGATGCTGCACTCGAGTGACACCCCTGTGAACTAGGGTGAGGCTTATCAGAAGCCAAAACACAGCAACTGACAGAATTTTCCAAACTTTCTACCAAAGTGTCCAATGGCTTCCAAAACCCACAAACTACTTTTCTCCACACAAATTTTCATAAAGAACCTATTAGAGACCTTAAAACAACCAAAATCTCATTCTAGCAACAAGTTCTTACTTTGGACACTATATTCTCACACACCAACCAATAACACCAATTTTCCTTCCAAAGTTCTAAATCAATTCCAATGGCACAAAGACACAATAAAACACCAAATCCCACATGATACACTAGGCAATTCATGCACTCCAAAATTATACCAAATTCAGGGCAAAATTCAGAAATCTCAAAACTTAATCAATGATTACAATGAATATGTCAATAGAGAGCTCTTCCTTACCTCTTCTTCTTTCTAAGAGTAGATACTTGATTCCACAACTCCGAAATTTCTTCAAGCACTTAAACACCACCTTTCAAAAATCTAAAACCATAGCAATGAAGCTCTCATCACTATAAACAACATTAGTGAAGAACATTTGAGCATTAGAGGTCACATTGAGCACTAACCTTAAACTTCCTTCTTTCTCTTTCCTCTTGAGCTCACACAAAAATGGGGGCAAGTGAGAGAAAATGAAATGATAATGGTGAACTAGATTTTTCCCTTCCCCATGCATGTTGGCCGACTTGGAGGGAGAGAGAAAAGAGTAAAAGGTTTGACATTTTCACTTGAACCTATGGTCCATATAGTGACATATGTCATGATCTTATTCCACCTTCCATGGACACACATGAATACTAACACATGCAATTCCTCTCTCTTACTCATTTAATCCTAACCATTGATCTTCAATTACCAATAAGTCTTCTTTTCGGTAACTGACCAATCGGTCGATAACTTTCCATTTTATTATCCATTTTGCCCCTGATTTTGGAAATTCTTATTGAATCACCAACAACCACATTTATATCATTCCTATCACCATTCATTCGCCCTCTCCTATGATTAAGGTTCATTTTAAGCTTTGTCACTTAATTAAGCTTAAATACAAGGTTTAGCCACTGTTCAGAAGACATTCGGATAGAAATTCGCATCATATTCTTCAAAAGTGTTTATTAACAATAATTACATCTACTTTTGAAGTCATTAGCCCTTAATCTCATTTTTGGGGCATTACAATTCTCCCTTCGAAAAATAAATTCCATCCTCAAAATTTGTCACACATCTTAAGGCATAAACTCTGGATACCGTCTACGCATGTCATCTTCCACTTCCCAAGTTGCCTTTCTATGAGTCATTCCCTTCCAGATCACCTTCACATACGGACTACTTTGGTTTCTGAGCCATCATTCTTCTTGATCAACAATTTGTTTTGGCTCCACTGCATATGTGAAGTTGTCTTGCAACTCGACTTCTTCATATTCAACAATATGAGATGGATCTGGTTGGTACTTCTTCAATTGGGAAACATGAAATACATCATAGAGTCTACTCAAGCTTGGGGGTAGGGCTACTTGATATGCAACAGCCCAATTCTCGCAAGAATCTCAAAAGGACCTATATACCACGGGCTCAGCTTCTTTCGCTTGATAGCTCTCCAATACCAGTAACTGGAGACACCCTTAGAAACATATGGTCACCAACCTCAAACTCTAGAGGTCTTCTCCTCTTGTCAGTGTAACTTTTTTGTCGACTCTGTGCTGCAAGAAGCCTCTTTCGAAAGATTCGAATTTGTGCAGAGGTCTAGTCAACGAGTTCCGGCCCATACAGCTTCCTCTCAGATAATTCATTCTAGCACAAGGGTGATTGGCACTTCCTCCCATACAACACTTCATACGAAGCCATCTGGATGCTCTCATGATAGCTATTGTTGTAGGCAAACTCTGTAAGTTGAAGAAAGTAATCTCAATTCCCTTTAAAGTCGAGAGCACATGCTTGCAGCATATCCTCCAGCTCTGAATAGTCCTCTCTGACTATCTATCAGTCTGAGGATGATAAGCCGTACTAAATCTTAGTTGAGTACCTAGGGCCTCATACAAAGCCCTCCAGAATCTCGAAGTGAATCAGGGATCTCGATCGGAAATGATATTCTTCAGTATGCCATGGAGCTTCATAATCTCTTGAATGTAAATCTCTGCTAGTTTGTCTAGAGAGTAACGAGCATTGATACGTATGAAGTGCACTAACTTCGTTAATAGGTCCACAATCACCCATATCGCATCATAGTTCTTGATCCTGGGCAATCCCACAACAAGGTCTATGATCACACTTCCCCATTTCCATTCCAAAATTTTAGGACTCTGCAACAACCTTGGCGGTCTCTGGTGCTTGACCTTTACCCTCTGACAAGTAAGACATCATGCCACATACTTCGTTACATCACTCTTCAATCCCAGCTACCAATACACAAATTTTAAATTATGGTATATTTTGGTCATACCAGGATGAAGAGTATATCGGCTCTTATATGCCTCATTAAGAATATTCTGCCTTAACTCTGCCTTATGTGGAACATAAATTCTCTTCTGGTAATGAACCAATCCAGTAGGTGATAAGTCATAGTTCTAAGCTTCTCCCTGTTCAATTCTAGCTTGAATTCTTTGTACTCAATCATCTTGCCTTTGAGCTTCTTCAATTTCAGCTCTCAAATCAATTTCCCCTTGGGAAACACTGTAATTGGCATAGACAATCTAGTTTGACAAATTCAAATCTAAAAAATCTTCTATCAACTTTCCCTCATGTATCATCATTGCTGCCACAAGCACCGCCTTTTAACTAAGAGCATCTGTGACTATATTTGCCTTACCCGGATGGTATTTGATTTCCAAGTTGTAGTCTTTAAGTAACTCCATCCAACGACACTATCTCATATTCAATTCTTTCTGATTATACAGATACTTGAGACTCTTATGGTCATAGTACAGTTCTACCATCACACCATATAAATAATGCCGCCAAATTTTTAAAGCAAACATAATTACCGCAAGCTCCAGATCATAGGTGGGATAATTCATTTCATGAGGTTTGAGCTGCTGAGGGGCATAGGCCACCACACGTCCCTGCTATATGAGGACATACCCTAATCCCTGCTTACTCGTATTACTATACAAAACATAAGTCAAGCTGGGATCAAGTATAATCAACACAGGTGCCGTAGTCAACCTCTCCTTCAGCTCCACAAAACAATTTTCACAACGCTCATCCCACACAAATGGCTGATCCTTCCTCGTGAGCTTGGTCATCGACAAAGCAATACGAGAGAAATTTTGGATGAATCTCCGGTAGTAAATTCATACTACCATTCATATCCTTAACACTTTACAAAGCAGGATACACTATCCTCTTATTACCACAATCAAGTAACACATTATTTGCTATCAACCAATCTAAACCCAAAATAACTTCTAATTGATAAAGCGGCAAATAAATCAAATCAACAATGGATTGGTGCCCCTCTAAAGTTATGACATAGTTTAAGCAAGCTTTAGTGGTTAAAGCCTTGACACCCATTGGCGTCAGCACAAAAATATCAAAGGGAAATTATGTACATGCATACCCAGGTGCTTCACGCAATCATAAGCAATGAAAGAGTGACTCGCACCTGAATCAAATAACACTTGTAACACATTACTATTAAGGAGAATTTTACCTTGGATAAGATCAGGGGACTTCCAAGCTTCCTTGTGAGTAATGGAAAATACTCGACCCTGAGTCCTCAGCCTCGATTCTGCCTGCAGTCATCGACAATCTCTAGCAATATGCCCCAGTTGCTTACAATTGAAACAAATTACTGGTCCCTCATAATTTATGTCATAATGTGGTTTATTACAACAGGGACATACCCATTCTGTCACAAATCTCTGAGGTTCATGATCTCTGGGTTGGTAGGGCTTTTTACCACTGCTCTTAGACGAAGAGGATCCCTAAGCCTTCTGCTTCTGGGAAGTATTACCCTTACTGGGTTCACTGCGGCTGCTGGCACCTTTAACCGGATACAAATCTCTCAAGTTGTTCTCGGTGATTCTGTATTCCTCCACCACTTTGTTGAACTCGATAAGCTAGTAGGTGGCTAACCTCTTTCTCAGTTCTTGCCGTAAACCGCGTATCAACAAATCAGAACTCCATTCCTCATCATCCATTTTCTGTAGATAAGAGGAATATCTGGATAGTCTGATAAAACAAGATAAATAATCGTCGAAGGTCTCCAAGTCACCCTGCTTGATTGAAAGGAATTTAGTTTCTTTCTCTAACCGCACTGACTTGGGAAAATATTTCTCATTGAACTATTGTTGGAACAACTCCCAGGTCAATGGCACATTTCTATTCTGTAACGTTAGGGCGATATTCTGCCACTAACGATACGCATCCCTCTCTAGCTTGTAGATAGCCAGGTGTGCCTTTACTTTAGACAAGCACTTAAGCACTTCAAAGATTTTCTCTAGCCAGTTCAACCAGTCTTCGCTGCTTGGGGATCGAATCTCCCTCTGAACACTAAAGGTAAATACTTGTAGAACTTGGAGACCCAATATTGCATATCTCTTTCTTCTCTAACTGGAACCCCCATGTGATTCTTGGTTTGGTCCAACATGTGGAGGTGACTCTAGTAGTCGTGCCAACCCTTATGCTATTTCTTCCCTATGAGTCCCCTCCTGGGTCTCCTCTTAGGTGGACTGACCCCGGCCCTCATTTCGTTTAGCTTTCTTTTCTCTAAGTTCTTCTCTCAACTCAGCAATCATATCCCTCTGATCTTTAATCAGACCCATCAATTCTTATATAGGGTCCGATGGATTGTCATTGACCATCTCCACCTCACGATCTACCAGTTGTATTCTAGGGCGACCTTTTGTTTTCTTCATTCTATAAATAACTCACCCCATCAATATCACACATAAGGTATACATATATGTTAACAAATCTCATATATATCCACATTTAACAAACATACATGTGTATACGCAACAACCATTCATCAATCATCTTCTATCACTAAGGCTGAACTAAGGGAACTATCATAGCAAATTCTACCCTTGCTAAGAACTATGGCTCTGATACAAAAAATGTAACCCCATGCCTTATAAACAATAATTATGATTCAAAAATATGTAATTTAAGATGAATTAGAGACCAGTAGAGAATCAAAACTCTTTTTGATACCTTCCTTATAGGAGAGTTTTCATAATTTCTTTCAAAATGTCATTTAAACCTGGTCTTAATTTCTCAATTCGAATATAATTACCCTACACAGTTAAATCACATTCATATCCACAGTATACAACAAAATCCCGGCAACCCGGGTTTCATATAGATACTAAGGGTTTACTGTAATACCCCAAATTCTGAGACTTAAACTTTAAGATTAAGCCTGAAATTAGTGGACTGCTAAGCCTTGGTTTAGCAAGATCCCAAATTGGATTAAGAAATATGAAGATGTGTTTGGTGGTGATTCCAAGGGAATTGCCATAATTAGGGGCAAAACAGTAAAGTTATGGACCAGTTCATCAATTGCTGAAGAAGAAACTCATTGGTTACTTCAAGATCAATGGTTAGGATTGATTGTGTATTAGATCAAGGGGCGGAATCATGTGTATGTGTGTGCATGTGAGCTCATGGGAAATGTGGTGAGATTGTGACAAGTGTCACAATATAGACCATTGGATTGGTCAAATGTTCAAAAGCTCATTCCTCTCTCCTCTCTTCTCTCCAAGTTGGTGGTGTGTGTGAGTGGGGAGCCATAAATCTGATTCTCTCTCTCTCTTTTCTCTCTCTTGTCGGTAGCCATGGAGCTTGGGTTCACTTTGACTGTGAATAAGACCAGCAAAATGAGACAGACACCGGCAATGATGACTCTGATGAAGGTTGGTATAATTCTTATTCCTCAACACAAGACCACATTTATAGTCAAATATATCATTAAAAGGGTCTTCATTTTGTTGTATTAATATTGATACCAATTGTTAAACATCTCAGATAATGATGCAAACTTTCCAACTTCAATAAACAACAAAATTAACATATCTGATAAATCTCTTTACGAAGGTACATACATGTCAATTAATTATCCATGTTGCTAAGGCTACATTCTTTAATCTATTGATTCATAAATTTGCCAATTGATTATCCCTAATTTACTTATTGTTGTGATTGCATTCTCAGATGTAGGGGACGCAATACATATATGTAAGTATTGTCACGCAAAGCTTTAGTTTAATGAAAGAGTGAAGAAACATCAAAAGAGAAAAACTATAGATACATTCTCACAATGTTGCTTGAAAGGGAAAGTTGTCCTTCCTTTTGTTAGAAATTCCTCCTCCATTATTCTAGGCCTTATTTTTTAATAAGAAATCAACATTGTCCCAAAACTTCCATGTAAATATCAGGCAATACAACATGTTCTTTTACACATCAATAGAAGGAAAAATTGATCATTCAATCAACTCTAGGGGTGGACCCTACACATTTGTACTATCAAGCATGAATTACCACAACATAGATACTTTAATGCCCCCTGAAGGTGTAAGACCAATGTGTTCTCAACTCTATATTCATGACACTAATAATGAAGTTTCTAATCGAATTGCAGTTGTGAGGTACTACTTTTTAGCAATCTACTATATACATTTACATGTCCCTATACCTTATACTTAATTCCTTGATCAATATTCTTTAGTTCATGCAGCAAACACCAAAAGGAGGATTTAATTGACCCTCTAATTGTTTAGCAAATCAAGAATCAATTGGATGAGATAAGTCCCTTTGTCAAATGAATACGTTTGGCATCAAATATTATATCCACACCAACTCCAAGTCCATTGAAAATGTGTTTGCTTGGGAGCAGACTACATGATGGACAAACATACAATTTACCATCCGTATCAAAAGTTGCTGCCTTAGGTTACATAGATTTTGATTTTACTGTTAGGGATATCATTTTGGAAACACAAACAGGCAACCTTCAAAGGATCAATGAATTGCATGCCTCTTATTTGCCTCTACAATATCCTATATTATTCCAATGTGGTGAAGATGGTTATAGAAATGATGTTCAACATAGAGATGAGACTGAAGACATAAAGAAGAGTTAGTATTAGAGAGTTCCTTAGTTACAAATTAATAGTCAGAGAAAATGAACTGTCCACACTACAACATGCCTCCCAATTGCTCCAACAGTTCATTATTGATGGGTATACTATGATGGAGTCACAATAACTATTATGGATACAGACTCACCAAAAAGACCTCAAAGCATATTTGTATCAAGGGTTATCAGATGCAATTCTCATTGGGGAGCGAGATGCTTCTTCTATTGGCAAGCGGATAATCTTACCAGCATCATTCACCAAAAAAGCCAGATATATGATCTAAAATTACTAAGATGTGATGGCTATATGCAAAGCAGTTGGTTATCCAGACCTTTTCATTATGTTCACATGTAATCCAGCTTGGCCTGAAGTAACTAGATATTATGATGACTTAGGACTTTATCCTTCAAATTGCCCACATCAACTATCTAGAATTTTCGAGCTTAAGTTGAAGGCATTGATGCATACTATAAAAGGGAAACATATATTTGGAAGAATTCATGCAAGTATTTTATGTCATATCATATATGACAAGTAAATTAGCATGTACTTTTATTCATTTACCATATTCACTTTCTTTCACTAATCCTTACATTGTCTTATATATGTCACAGAGATTTACACAATTAAGTTCCAAAAAAGAGGTTTGCCCCATGCATATATCCTCCTCTTCCTTGATTCAACAAACAAGATCTCTGATCCAGAGTCAATTGACAAGATGATTATGACTGAAATCCTATATCAGGATTCTTCACCAATACTTCACGAACTAGTTAAAAAATTCATGATCCATGGACCTTGTGGAGCAAGCAAGCCTAATGCTCCATGTATGAAAGACAACAAATGCAATAAGTATTTTCCATAAAAGTTCAATCAACATATAGCAATCGATGAAGAAGGTTTTCCAACCTATCGTTGAAGGAATGATGGCATCAAAATTTATTTAAAAGGTATCCCTTTAGATAACCGGTACGTTGTGCCATATAATGTCATTCTACTCAAAATGTTTCAAGCACACATAAATATTGAAAAGTGCAACCACTCCACTACTATTAACTACTTATTCAAGTATATAAGCAAACATAACGATAGGGTTTTGTTGGGATTATTTGATAATAGCAATGACAAAATCAATAGGCAAGTACTAGATGAGATACAACAATATTATAATTGCCTATATATTTCAGCGTGTGAAGCATCTTGGCAAATTTTTGGGCTTACTATCCATCATAGGTACCCTTCTATTGAAAGGCTAAGCTTCCATCTTCCAAATCAGCAATTTGTTATTTACACAAGTTCAGATGATGTCTTAGAATTTTAGACAAACCAAGAGTTTGTGAATCACAATTCCTATTATGGATGATGATTAATGTTGATGACACTTTTGCAACAACGTTGATGTACGCAGAATTCCCAAACCATTACGTATACAATAGAGCTAAATGACAATGAAAGAGATGAGAAAGAGGTTTTGTTGTAGGCAAAATGGCTTATGTATCACCATCAGCTGGAGAATTATCCTACTTGCAAATCCTACTAACACAAGTCCATGGACCATCTTCATTTGATCAAATTAAATTAGTTGTTGGTGTTACATATAAAACCTTCAAGGAGGCATGTTTTGCACGTAGGTTACTAGATGATGATAGAGAATATATTGTTGCAATTAAAGAAGCCTCTTTTTGGGCATCAAGCCATTCGTTAAGGAAATATTTTGTCACAATGTTGCTTTATGGTTCTGTCTAAAGGCATGATTATGTATAGAAAGAAACATCAAATTTGCTTTCTGAAGATATGCTCTACATTCCGCAATGAGATCAAATTAATTTAGGTAATTATCATGAACTAACATTTCACTTCAATGTTCCTTATATATTGCATGCATTATTCATTATGTAATCATGTAGGTATAAGTTCAATGTTTTTCACTTCATAGGTGAGTACACCTCTTTATTTGAGAAGGAACATGCTGCCCTTCAAGAGATCGATGCCGTACTTTATTGTAATGAAAAAAGTTTACATGACTTCAATACACTTCCACTTCCAACTGAACTACCCCCATTGATGTTAGCAACCGCTTGATCTTACAAGAGTTAGTGTATGACAAAGCAGTACTAAGGTCACAAGTTGAGTCATTATTGACGGCCTTGAATTCATATAAAAAAGAGGTTTATGATAAAGTCATGTTTGCATTGGACTTGCCGAACGACGGATTCTTCTTCGTTTATGGTTATGGTGGCACTGGCAAAACCTTCTTATGGAATGCATTAGCCTCCACTCTTCGATCTAAGGGATAGTTTGTGCTCACAGTTGCATCTAGTGGTATAACAGCAACTTTACTACCCTTAGGACGCACAACACATTCACGGTTTGCAATACCGATACAAATAATAGAATTTTAGTCTGTTCAACTTGGTAGAATTCACCATTAGCTAACCTCATCAAGTGCACAAAATTAATTATATGGGATAAGGCACCTATGGTCCAACGGTACTATATAGAAGCTTTTGATATGACACTAAAGGATATAATGCACTACAATCTACCTTTTAGGGGTAAATGCCTTCTTATGGGTGGTGATTTCAAGAAAATACTACCAGTGATTCCTGAAGGAACTAGGGCAGCTATTGTCAATACTTGCATTAGTTCTTCTCACCTTTAGTAACATTGCACGATTTTTTGATTGACAAAAAACATGTGGTTGACTCAATCTAATGATACCAATGAGAACAAAAGTATTCAATAGTTCTCCATATAGTTACTAGATGTTAGGGATGGAACGTTAGGAGATTCTGTAGACAATGTTGCAAATATTGAAATACCAACTGAAGTGATGATTGAAAATTGCAATGATCCAATCAATGCAATTGTTAATGTAACATATAAAGATCTTCTTGACAATCTCTCTTCTAATGAGTACTTCAACGATAGAGCAATTCTAGCACCAACCATTGAAATGGTTGCAAAGATCAATGATCACAAGTTTTCATTACTCCCAGGTGTATAACATGAATTCTTAAATTATGACACAGTGTGCAAGTCAATTGATGATTCTAACTCATTTGACAACTTATACACAACTGAATTCCTCAACACCATCACATCTTTTGGTTTGCCACCACATAAACTTACATTAAAAGTTGGAGCACCTATTATGCTTTTTGAGAAATATTGATCAAGCATCAAGACTGTGCAATGGAACCCGTCTTTGTGTGACAATATTAGGCCAGAAGGTTATTGAGGCAGTAACACTTAATGGTTCCAGTCCAAATGAGAAGGTCCTTATATATAGAATGGATCTCAATCTTTCTGAGTCTCGATGGCCATTCCATATGCAACAGAGGTAATTCCCAATTACAGTTTCATTTGCCATGACTATCAATAAAATTCAAGGCCAATCCTTGTGTCATATTGGTTTGTATTTGTCTAAACCAGTTTTCACCCATGAACAATTATATGTTGTACTATCTAGGTGAAATGAGTGGATGGTTTGAAGATTGTTGTAGAAGTAGATGATTATGGGACAACTAATACTATGAAAAATGTTGTGTTCAAGGAAGTATTTATAAACGTTGATTCTTAGCTATCAATTTGTGAGGTGACAAATGAAAACAATGTAGTTGTACTTTATAATGAAGAACAAACAAATATTACAAGTTGTTTGTCACAAACACTTATAAGTGCAGTTAACTTATTTTACAATACTTGCACATGTATTGCAATAAGTTGACAATCAATTTCACATGTTCAATAATATATTCATTGTCTGATAAAACAAGGAACAATAATAACATATAATGTGTATGGATCATAGGAATGATTTGGTGTAGTTCAATCTTCCCATGCAATGCACGATTACCACATGATGTATTGATATAACCGTTGTCATATTATGCGCGGTTTAATGGTTTAAATGCACTGTTGTAATAAGCAATATTAATCAATACAATGTAATTGTACTTATTTATACATAAAATAAAATAGCATAACTGATTAAGTATGAAATAAAGAGAAAATGTATCAGTATGTAAAAGCTCCCCATGCAACGTATGGGTAGCACATGCTCATTAACAAAGAGCTATTAAGACGCTGGTCCAATTCATAAGTCTAAATTAACTATCGCATATCAAGGAAAGTTAGTTAACTTATTAATTATGGGCCAAATTTGCAATTTTACCCTTAACTATGATTGATTCCAAAAGTCAACATGAATAAATTTTTTTATTTATTGCAATCAATAGGGTCAAAAAAAAAAGTAAAAATATTCTAAAATTAGACTTATAATAAGGACCAAAAATTTTTGTCGAAATAGACTTGTAAATATAACAAGAGTGGTACCATATATCAAGAGCACTCCCACTTACCAAAGAGCCCTTTTTTTACCATAATCACTGCTTTCTCTCTCCACGGTGTCACCATAAAAACACCAAATTTCAACTTATAAGGTATCGTGGCTTTAACAATAAAAGCCCATCAGTGCCATCGTGAACCCAAACACCCAAATAGCCGTGTTGTGCCTTTTTTCCACTCTAATAATATGTTTGGGGCTCTCCACCACTTTTCCAAACATGCTCTTAGTAACTAGTTGGATGAACGGAGTCCTTGGAGGATTTCTTTTGTGAATGCAATATATTATATATAGACCATACATTTTATAGTATATTGTTTAGTTATTATTTTTCATTAATTTTGTTGTTTATTTATTATCAAGGCTAAGCATAAAACGATTTTTCTAATAAGAAGTTGTCTTTTTGTCTAAATAAGTGTCTTAGATGATGACGGGGTTTTGCCTCTCCCAACAAATGCACTTCTCGGAATTTAACATGTGTTCTCCTTCTTACATGGTGAGATCCACATCAACCAATAGCTTGCTAGTAGGAGTGGAAATATGCCAGGTAGCCTATCAGGTGCTTGTGCTCTGACTTGTTTAAAACTAGGCATAGACCCAGGTCTTTTAGAAGGCATGTCTGGCTTATCAAGCCAAGCCTAGGCGCATTTAGAAACCTGTTAGGCCTGTCAAGCTGGCTTGGGCCTGTTATGTTTTATTTCAAAAACAAATATTTATATAATAATATATTATGCATTTATACTAAGAGAAAATGACAGAAAAAAACTTTAAAATTGTAAAATCCAAAATCAAATTTATTATTAAGAATTGATAAGATAATGACGAAGCTTGATAAGCAACTCACAACTTTTTTTATGGAATTAAATTTGGAATTAGTTATGGAAGATTTCATTGCAAGCAATTTATCCAGAGAATTTCTGACAGATTAGTGAAGGAAGAGAAATCTGTTACTAATAATTTGTTGTTTTGTAATATTGACCATGTATGATCTAACCATAAACTAGTACTTCAGCTTGTTCTTATTATAAGTTACTTTCAACTAATTTATACAAATTAAGAAATGACAGTTAACTTCAAGTAATTTTCAATATTACCCTTATTAATTACAAAAACTCTAACACTATATTAATTTTTACTTTCTCACTACTTTTATTAAATATGGGCATATGTAAAAAAAAATATCTGTTACATCTTGAAACCATCATATGCCTTATAAAAAGAACCAGATATACCTTATAGACAGTGCATATAATAAGAACTTGAGAGAGTATCTCGATCAACTATCCTAAACTCTATATCCTAGACTAGCCCAGTTTTTAATACATTGATGAAAACTAAATTTTTTTCCCCAAAGAACGTGTGATGCGAGTATATTTCACGCGTGACAGACTGGGCAATGGAATTTGTCATATGTGTTGCATGTTATGTACAAATTTCTTTGAAACATCGCAAACTTCTTTTTCCTAGAACTTATAAAATTTGAAAAGTACTATTATGCACACTGAAATCTGACGTGCGGAAGGGGGGCAGTGGAAATTTTGAATTAAAAAACACGTTGAGCTGACTCCATATAAGTGTTGACTTGTTGACTTTGAATAAGTTCTCTTGAGATAAAAGGACAAAAAACATATGGCCCGCCCCTTAATTATTGAGTCCCTATAAATTTATTTTTCTAAAATTTTCTGCCATAAATCTACTCGATCGGATCAATTTCACAAAGTAGACATGGAAAAATATGCAAATCCAAGTATATACACAACTAACATGAACTCTCAAATAAACCTTATATCCGGATATGATCACAATATAAAATATGAATACTGGTAATGAAGTTGTTCAAAGCAACAGATAAGCTTGGAATTATGCTGGAAAGAAAATAATATCAAATTATTATTTTCTTCAATTTCCACTATGAAAGAAGTAATTAAATAAGCATGTGTATGGAAAGTAAATAAACATGATCGTCGAATCCATAATCATCCTTTTTTTTTCTGCCAAACAAATCCATAATCATACCAGTATATATGTGTGCACCAAAAGCACACGATATTGACCTCTAATAAAAATTAATCAACAACCACCCTCAAGAGCATTATCAACATTAATCTTCTTTTTTTGAAACCGTGCTTCTATCAAATGTTAAACTTAGTACTCTTGCCAATCTCTACTTTCAATTTCATATCTTTTGTGGTTCTCTTCTGTTCTTGTCTCTTTTCCGTTGTTATTGCGACTGGTCATTCATCTTATTCCTTGAACAAAAAGGTGCTTGTACTGGCCACTATTTCCTTCATTGGTGGCTTCGTAAATATGAAAACTGTCTTATATTTAGTACAAATATCAGCTCCCCAAATATATCTTATATAAAAGACTAAAAGAGTGTTTAAATTTATTTATTATCTTTTCAAATTATATGCGTCATATAAATTTTTACTCACCTCAATTAATAATTACTTTTATTATTCTTTTTATTTGAAATTGTCAATCATTTTTTGTATTGTTTTATTTAAAATGTTTAGTATGTATAACGTAACTAATAATTATATTAGTAACCGCATTTGGTTGCATGATTTAACTATAATCTAATCATGGACTAGTATCTAGATCAATGATCCTAAACATTTATAAAAGAACTAAATGTGGGTTAAGAGGGTAAGAGGCCTCACTCCCATAAAGAATAGAATATAAGTTGGAATCCCAAGAAAGGTGATTATTTCAAGATATAAAAACATCTTACATTTAGCCTTTAAAGGGATTATACTCTTTAATAAATAAAAAAAGTTCCACTCAAAAGGGATATATACTATTTAGGCGTGAAAGGATGAGGAATGGAAATTGCCGTATGTGTTATGTGTTCTCTTCGAATTTCTTCGAAAGATCGGACACTTCTTTTTCCTATAATTTATGGAACTTTGAAAGGTATTATGCAAACTAACATATGACTTTTTTTTTTCATTGGCAACTAAAATGTGACATTTGGAAAGTGGAAATTTTGCAGGAAAAACGCGTTAAGCTTACCCTACATAAAGTGTTAACTTTGAAAATAATAATGAGACAAACTAAAAAGACATATAACAACCAACAGGGTCTTGGGAGATCAGGGAGAGATAACTCCAATTTAGTTGAATCTAACTCAGTGAGATATAGTCATATAAAAAATTGTATATAAGTGGCCCAACACTTAATTATTGAGTACTTTTTAATTTATTTTACCTAAAATTGTCTGCCTTAAATCAACCCGGATCAATTTCACAAAATAGAGATGGAAAAATATGCAAATCAAGTATAGAAACGATTAACATGAACTCTTATATAAATGCATAAAAGTTAAAGAAATGAAATAGTAAAACAATAATTTTCTTTTTATATATATATATAATAAAAATTTTAAATCACGCCAAACCATTCAATAGGAAAAGAATGTCTCCACTTACTTTTTCTCCATTCCCTCTTCTTTTACCATCTCTATCATTGGATCAATTTCCCATGGTTAAGATTTAATACATTATGACAATGTTGTCATTACTTCCTCTGATCCTTTTTATCATATCACAATAACCGAATTATGTTATTTAAGAAAATAATTAAAATTGGTAAAAAGCAATAAATATGTGGGAAATAAACTATTATTTTTTTAAGCATGTCCTTATTTATAAAAATACAATTAAGAGAGAGAAATAAAATAATAATGAGAGAAAGTATAAAAAAAGTGTAGTATAGGAAAAAGATTAGGAGAGAGAATATTTAGAATAAATCAGGGGCATCTTACCAAAAAAAAAAAAGAATAAATTAGGGGCAAAATGGTAAAACACATTAAATGTTTAGACAACTAGACTTTATAAAAAGAACTAAGGTAATTGAAATTTCAAAGTCTTATAAAAAGGATAGGAGAGAGTATCAAATAAAAAATAAATATAGATAAATTTAACCTACACAAACACAATCTAGAAATGCAGATGATAGATGATAAAAATTAAAAAAAAAATTATAAAATGTTTTAATAAAATTATATAATGTTGATATATTCATATTAAATTTTAACAATTTAAATTTATATATGTATGTATGCATTCTTGTTATTTAACATTATTATAATATATTAAATCTCAACCACTCAAAATTAATCAAATTATAGAAATAGTAAATTAAATGGAGGGGAAATGCTCGGAAAAAAAGTACACGGAGACGTTCCTTTTGTAACCCCAAGAAAAAAGTCAGTCAACTCCGCACATTAATGGTCGTCAATTCCATATAGTAAGCAGCCCATTTACCAACTACCCAATGTTGACCGCCAAATGCAAAATAAATAATGAGCAACCACCCGCAAGAGCATTATCAATACTCATATTTGTTCTTTCAACCCGAGCTATCAAATGTTAAACTTAGTACTCTTGCCAATAATCTCTTCTTTCAATTTCATATTTTTTGTGGTTCTGTTCTGTGCTTGCCTCTTTCCCATTGTTATTGCAGCTGATCATTCATCTGCCTTAGATAAAAAGGTGCATGTACTGGCCCTTATTTCCTTCGTAGGTGGATTCGTAATTACAAGCGTACTTATTGCTATTATTCGATATAGCAATATATTGAGGCAAGTTTTGATTAGGAAAATAAAACGAAGAAAAACGCAGGGGAAAATAAAGCATGGAGATTTCTCTTCAACAATATGGAATTTTGATGGTCATATTGCATTTGAAGATATCATTAAAGCAACTAACGATTTTGATATCAAATACTACATAGGAGGAGGTGCTTGTGGTGAGGTTTACAAGGCAAAACTTCCTGGTGGCAAAATTGTTGCAGTGAAGAAACTTCGCCACATGCTGTCTGAAAATCCGTCGTCGACATTTCATAAAAGTTTCTATAATGAGATCGAGATTTTGACGGAGATTCGTCATCGAAACATCGTTAAGCTCCATGGATATTGCTTAAATATACAGTACATGTTTCTGGTTTATGCATTTATGGAAAGTGGTAGCCTCTTACACGTATTAAGAAATGATGAGAAGGCTCAAGAGTTAACATGGAGTAAGAGATTCAATATTATTAATGGGATAGCTCATGCTGTGAAATATATGCATCATGATTGTGTCCCACCAATTGTTCATAGAGACATCACAAGTAGTAATATCTTGTTGAACTCAGATATGGAACCATTTGTCTCAGACTTTGGCACAGCTACGCTCCTCGATCCATATTCATCAAATCAAAGTCTTTTGGTAGGCACTTATGGCTACGTTGCTCCAGGTAGATAATTTCTCCATCATTTGCTCCATTACTTTTTCTTTCGGTAAACTAAAAGTTTAGGTGAGTTATGTTGGGTTCCGGTAGCTCATCAGGCCTAGAGCATCAAGTTCAAAGAGCGCTTATAGAAGTATTTACATATCACTCATCAACATGATCTTCACATCGATCGACAGTGGGATTTGAACTCACAATCTTATGAATTATGAGCAAACTCCTTATTTGGACCAACCTTTTATTGGCTCCATATCATCGCCTTGTTTATTTATAAGAAAGTCATATATAAAATACTTGCTTCTTTCTTTGTTTTCCCCTGAACTCTTTTGGGTATATACTTGCAGAATTAGCATATACATTAGCAGTGACAGAAAAGTGCGATGTGTATAGCTTTGGAGTAGTTGCATTAGAAACTATGATGGGAAGGCACTCGGGAGAGTTAATTTCATGCTTAACGAAGGATTATCCTGGAGACCAAAAGATAAAGCTAAGAGATATCTTAGACGCAAGACTCCCTCAGCCTCAAACTCGGAAGGATATTTGGGATGTAATTCTTGTGATGACCATTGCATTAGCATGCGTTTGTTCTGAACCAGATTGTAGGCCATCAATGAAGCAAGTGACTCAGAAACTTTCACTTTCTAGGCCACTTTTTACACTCCCACTGTTCAATGATATTTCAATTGACCAGTTGACGAGTCAAGACATATATAATTTCATGCAAGCAAGATCTAGCTAGGAGAAGTTCTCCTTCAAGTAATAGCTCAGGCTGCAAACTATTGTTACGGTAAGGGGAAAAATCTTTCTCCTTATATATGTGTGTGCAATTCCTTTTCCACTGCAAATATATTACTTTCTTTTTAATTTAATTATTTCCACTATATATATGATTTTGGTCATGTTTAATTTTTCCCCAAAGTAAATAAAAAATATTTTTTAAAAAAAATCAGTTATTGGGAAATCAGCTGACTATTTAAGTGTGTAGAGGGGTTTATAAACATTTAATAATCTAGCACATACATGTTAAAGATATACTATACCACATGTTGGATTGGATGTGTGTGTGTGTGTGTGTGTGTTTGGATTGGGTCTGCTGAAAGGCTAGGAAGTGGAATTTGTAATCAGTTCATATTCATTTTCCTACAAGATCATGTATTCTCATTTTCTTCAAAAGCCTTGGGTGCGAATTTGGGATCCCAATTTGAAGTGTCATTGTCCAAATAAACTATAAGTGACGTGTAGAAAATGGAGTGGTCCTTTAAGTCAGTCAATGCTATTTTTATAGAACAAGAAAAATTAACATTTTTTGAATGGAAAGAGTACATGCATTGACCATTTGACATATCACTACAAAATTATTGAATATTATTTAAGATGATCGTTGCCCTTTAATCAACTGTGAATATCACTTCCTTAAAATAAAGGAAAATATATACAAATCCAAGGATGATATATTCAAAATGAAAGTAAAGTCATTCACACAGTTAAAGACATTCAACTTATCAGAACAAAGCAACTTTGAGTAAAGTAGTACTCCACATAATTGATTGAGTCAATGTACATTGGCCTTTTTCAAAAGTTTCTGCCAAGGTGAATGCACTTTCACCTAGTGACATATTAACGCGAATGCACTCCCTAACAACAGTATAAATAATTATAATTAGAGTCCCTAGTGACATGCATGCAAGGGACTTTATTTCAAGAAAATTCCTAAAATAAGAATATTTTTACTTATATAAAAGCCATTTTCTTGATTTTTTAATAAAAATCCTCTTCTGGCATGGTTGTCAATGTTGAACCCGTAAACAATGTTGTATTCACTACTATTGGTTGACTCAGATACATCCCATTAATTGTTCTCAAATATTTTCATAATATGTAAATTGGATGGTAATAGTTTCTTGTTGAATATGGATTGTTTTCCAATTTGTTTGATTATAATCTGCTGTAATTTAAAATATTTTGCTTGAGTTGGGTTCGTTTTCTTGACGTTACGTTGGTCTAGTGCGCTCTTCTTTATCACCCGATAATACAGAAAAGTAGCCCCCGCTCAATCGGCTGACCTTTGTTCTTCTCTTAACAATTGTCATTGTTTCTTTTCTGTTTTGTAACTAATGTATGACTCGGTTATTTTGCTAATATGATTTTGATTATTCATAAAAAATTAGGTTACATCGCCACTTACGGCTTTGATCAAGTAGCAAGGGTATGGGATGGGTGGAAGAGAAGTGAGAGAATATTTTCTCAGGGAGGATAGGAGTTTACAAATTGACTCCCTCAATGCATCATATATACCCTATATCAGATTTGGCGTTTACTTGAATTTAGTTATTAAATAATTAAGAGCAAAGCACCTCGGTTTTAAAACTCCCACTCATATTAATATACTGAGAGGATTGAAGATCATCAGCTTGTTCTATATTGCCTTATTTCAGTATCTCACAAAGAGATACAATGCCATCAATTTTTTTGTCTTGCTTGGAAAGCCATTCTTAACAAATGTGATACCTCTTAGTTCCTTTTTAATCACATTTCTGTTGTAATTATATGCATGTATGTGGGTGTGTTAAAGAAACTAGTCTCACATTATTTGGGAATAAGAGAGTATAAGCCTATATATATTATCACATTATCTTGGGCTTGTAAAGAGGCCTAGAAGAGAGGTGGGCTCGTGCGCATTACAACTGGCCAATTAATGTAGTGGAAATTTGGAGTAAATACATGATACTAACACTTTTTGTGAAAATATTTTCCTCCCTAGAAATATTATTTTTTGTTTTCTAAAACAATGATTTATTTGGGCTTACTAAAAAGTGCCGAAAGTTGTCAACGGGTACTTCCCCGAACGTTCTTCCAAATTGCTCGTAATTGACTACAATTTCTGTCTTCATTTTCACTTATGAAAACAGGGCCTAAGAATGTTCGAATGACCCATATGGTTTACGAAAACTCAAATTCTGCAACAGGGTTGGCTGCGCATTCTTAACCTTTACTAGCAAATTTAACCATGTGACCTTTAAATTTTATATAGTTTCTTTTGAATCAATTTATTAGCGGCTGCTGTAATTGAGCCCTATAAATCATAATAAAATTCTCTAAAAAGGTACAAAAATATATGGTAGATTAAGAACTCATCAAATTTTTTCACACTTGAACATTTGCAGTACTCCTAGGCAAAGTAGAAAACAATCCTAAAAGTATTATTAACAACTAAAGGAACCAATCACGCTTCTTTCATTCATCATCACTTTAAGGCTCAAAATAGACTGTCACTGCTCATAAAACTGTCATCCTTTAATCAACTGAGAATAACACTTCCTTAAGGATAAGGTATTCAACAATGAAAGTAATGTCATTCATAAAAGACATTCAATTATTGTTTAGAACAGAGCAACTTTGAGCAAAGAAGCATTCCACATGGTTGAGTGGGTCAATATATATTAGCCTTTTTGAAAAGTTATTTGGTGGTTAGGTCCAAGCACTCTCGTTAATGCGAAAACATTCCGTAACAACCATATAAAAAATTAGAGAATCTTGATTTTTTTTTTTAACGACAGTGAATCTTGGAATTTGAAGTGTTACCGTTCATTAGACAAATGGGTCTTTAATCAACTGCCAAATCTCAGGGATTAAAGCCAATCAAGTTATTAAAAAGATTGGCTATCCCAACTCTCATCGAGTAGAACACTACTAGAAAAAAGGTTTTTTAAATCGATTGAAATTGACATTTTAGACTGATTTTAGGTCCAGTCTTATATTGACCAATTTAGAACGTATGTCCTTAGTAAGACTAGACATACAACCGGTCTTAAAAGTTACTTTTTCATACCGATATTTAAATGACCGGTCTTAAAAAGATTAGATTTATAATAAAAAAAAAATGGCCACTCTTTATGCCAAGTAATTTCATACCCGGACTAAAAAGTGGCCAATTTTGTTTTTATAAAAATGTACTTTTTATTTTGTTCCAGAGAAACCTTGTTGGCCTATTGGATATTATTATATCTAAAAGCTATATTATGCAATATAAATTCTACAGACAACCCTGGAAATAAAAATGCAATCGATATAAAAATAATTATAACTAATAACCATGAATCTAAGCCCTATATTATTAGATAATTATCAAATCTTAATTCTGGCATTTGTTTTTTCAAGGTTTACATTTTTTTTGCTAGCGTTTTCCCCCCTCCAAAGGAGTTATATGATTTTTGAGTGTTGGATTTAGTGAATACGATTTTAGGCCCGACATCTGCATATTGTTGATGCATGATTCATATCATTAGCTTCCCTACAGTTGAATGCAACTGCCTATGGATTGGGTGCTAGGTTATCCTCCTTGTGCATTTTGATTCTTCTGGACCTCATCAAATATGAAAGATAGCTCTGCCCTACCACAATTTCAGGTGATGATAAAGGAAAAGATTCTTATTTAATGAACCTGAATATAATAGAGTTAATATACAAATATGAGAATTGGAATTTATATGAGTGAATTTCATACCGTAATCAGGTTTTGGATGAGATAGAAAACAAGCTAAGGCCAATAATAAGGAAGTAACTAGCTAGGTGGAAATACTAATGACAAGTTGAGGATTAATAACTCTAAATTGAAGGATGAAAAACATCATGTAATTAGACGTCTTAACCATTAACCCATCACTAGTAACTCTACCAAGTCGAGTAGCTCGTTATTATTGGCCTTAACTTTGATTTTCCTCTCAACTAAGACCTCATTATATGACCATATTCAACCATACAAAATAAAATTCTCAAGTTTGTATATCAACCATATTAAACTCAGCTTCATTAAATAAGATACTTCATCTTTGTCTAAAACTGAGGTAGGACAGAGCCATATTCTACTTAAAGTCTTAAAAGAGCTAAAATGCCCAAGCGTAGTAAACTTAGCACCCAATCCAAGGGCTACTGCATTCGACCAAAATGATGGCTCACAATACGAAACAAGCATCAACAACTCCCACATGTCGGGGTTAAAATTACAATCGACACTTGAACCCAACACTCAATAATGATCTAAGCCCTTTCAATGAGGGGGCATCCAAACAAAAAACTCAAAAAGAACAAAGGCATGGCAAACAAGATTCAATTAATATACGTGTATGCAAACTTTTGTCCATGGAATTTGTGATGATTGGATTTGTAAAACTTGATGTTATGAGAATGATACAATGAAACTGCATCATTGTCATAATCACAAGTTTCGCAATCCAAACCATGATGAATTCCATGGGAAAAAATTGCATACAATAACTACAATAACCACAGAGATTATTGAGTAAGCAGAAAAAAATCTAAACTTTCATGTATCAAACTTTCAAACTCCAATGAACTTACAAGAAGCCAACAAGCACAAAATGAATATCATATTTATACTTATGGGAGGAAGGCTATTTTTCATTTTCCAAGTCCTCTAGAAATGGCTTGCCTATATCTGCAACATCCAATTATGTATCCATCCCCTATTTTGAATTACATGGAGTTACATATTAGATAAGATTGTTTAATGCTCTTCACATATATACAAAAACATATGTGATAGCTACAAAAGAACCATTCAAGCTCTTCACATGTCTTTTTGGCGCTCTTCATACTTCTTTTTTAATGAAAAAGAATAAATTTGTAATAAGAAAATTAAATACAAATCCATTGTAATGGAAATAAGGTTTTTGACTTACTCATGAATATATGGTATGTTTGGAACCCATCTAGCCTTTGTGCTTTGTATGCATGTCTTGTGTTCATTTCTATTGACGGTTGAACCTTGTGATATATGTGAAGGTGTTGGTTGGCCTGAATTAGCATTACTTGCTTCAAATTCAATGTATTACATACATATATTCATGAGGTGCATTGAATTTGAAATAAGTAGCAAATTAAATAATCCTGACCTACCAATACCACCACATATAACACATATTGGGCACTTCTCAATGCATGAATATATGGTCTATTTGGTGTTAATCCAACCTCTATGCTATGTATGCATATCTTGTGTAGATTTCCATTGCGGATAAACCTTGTGATCTATATGGTGGTGTTGGCAGGCCAGAATTAATCACAACAAAGTTATTAGGGCATATGCCCCAATCAACCCCACTACATATATCAAAGGTTCGATCTGCATTGCAAAATTGCAAATATTTTTCACAACTGCCAGAGGACACTAAAGAAGAACACTAGCACGTCCATGCAAGCAAAGACAATGAAAGAGAACACTAACAGAAGAGGACAATGATTTTTACCGAATGTAATAGCAAAACGGAAACGACGGAGAGGGAAAGCCCAATGGAAAGACAAAATTACAAATATTTTTTACAACCACCAGAGACAATATCGATCAAGTAGAAAACTTTCATTTATGTGGATGCAAGAAAAAAAAACTAAAGTTTCAATAAGGATTTCGACAAAGGAAAAAGAGTAAGCATCAGTGTTTCAACAAATAAATAAAAAGAGTAAGCATTAGGATGGCAAAGACAACAGAAAAAACACTAACAGAAGAGGGCAACAATTTTTACCAAACACAAGAGCAACAAGCAATGACAGAGAAGGAGAGTAATATGGACCTAATAGGAACCTGTCCTAGAAAATCCAGAAATTACATAAAGGTAAGAAAACGCAAAAGCGGACAAGTAACTGATAAATGAAAAATAGTGATATTAAAACAAGGAACCCTGTGAACACCAATTCCAGAAAACACTGAGTATACGAAATTCATCACCCAAAGGAAACACGGGCCAAGAACTCCAAGTATAATGCACAAGCTAGAGTCAATCAAGCTTTTGCAACATTCAGTATTTTGTCCAACAAGTATGAATACTTGTTAAAAGAAATTATTGTTCATAACTCCAAAACTGAACTTCTTAAAAATAGCATACATAGAAGGGATATTTATAACCCAATAAACTGACTCAAACTAGAACTCTTAACTCATTATGACTCTTCTAAAAATAATAATTTAATTTGAACAGCCCGAAAGGATAATGAAAGATAATGATCGATATGATTAAGGATAACTAAAACTATAGGGATATTTCAATTAGATTATTTGAATAATCTAATTGGGTGAATGGGTTTAACAAATAATGGATTATTTAACGAAAGAATTGGGAATATTATATATTTAAGGATATGAATGGATATTAGATTATTAAAACAAATCTAATTTATGGATAAGGCTCAATGGATAAAAAAGATATTTTAAAAAGGGGTAAATCAGATCATGGATGACAATATGATTCTAGGAATCTACAATCAGATCATCGAAGACAATATGATTTATAGGGATAATATTATGGGCTATTAAATTAAATTAATAATAACCCAATAATAGTAAATAAATCCTAATATTTCATTAATAATTAAATGGCACATAAAACACTAATTACTAACTCTTGGCTCATGGCCTTATTAAAAAACGACAATTATAAAATAAATAGAAAATATGATGACTTAAACAAACTCAAGTTGGATTTATCCTCAAGTAACGGCTTCTTGAGAAATATATCTCTCGCAAATTGACAGAATTGCCCTCCAGGTTTATATCAGAGAACACAATAGAAAGGAATATCAAGCCATCCTAGCAGCAAAAAGAGAGATATAATGATGGCCATAAGAGAGGGAGAGAGGGAGAGCACGCGCTCGATTAAGAGAGTCTAGAGATGAAGACTGAGTGCGGAAGTGAGTATATGTTCTGGGGCAAATTTTTCTAGATCATTAAAAATGGTCTAAATATTCATAACGAGACTAACTTTAAGGACAACCATTCTCAATATGTAAAAAAACATTTTTAAATCATAACCAGACCGTCTTTTAAATCAACCAATATGATATGTAATTTTTAGAAACAAATAAATAAAATTTTAAAAACAAAATTCATAAACAAGAACTTAAACGATATGAATCCTCATATAACATGAGAAGATGAAGATCATCAACGAACAGTGAATAATGGTAATGTAACAAATCAAAAGTTATAAATATATTAAAACTTTTTAATTAATAATATTCGCCTAAAGGCAGCAGTACATGCATGCAATGAAAATTACAGAAAAATATTATATATGATGATGATAGGGACACAAAATCAAATTACATACCAAAATATATATAAAATAGGGGGTTCTTGGTACCTAGGCCTTCATATAATCATCATCATTCCATCCTCCAATCATTTGGAGAAGCGGTCTTGCTTCTCCATGACTTCCAGAATAATCCCCTGGAGGCAAAATATGGCCTCAATGATTTCCTCCAAGGTCGAAGGAGGAGGGGGCTACAAATAGGAATCATCGATGGTTGCCGCCGAAGGAGGATAGGGGGAATGTCGCCTCTTTGTTCTTGCTATTGGAAGTGTTGTTGCTCAAAGAAGAAAGAGAGAATTAAAAAAGGACTTTTGAATGTGAACTTCAGAACTAAAGGCACCTTGGTATTTATAATCAGGACTAATAGCCGGAAACTTTAGAAGATAATGACGAGAGATGATGATATGCATTGGAAGTTGAAATGTTACGTATTTAGATCGATCAAGCACTAAGTAGACAAAACAGAACACAATTAAGTCAACAAAAATAACATTAAGCACAATTAAATTGTTTATACATGCTCAAAACCTCAAATTAGTTCATAGGTATTGTAAGTTCAAGAACAATTAGCCACACATGACTTTAACCAGGGTCATCTCAGCAAAATCAATGAAATCTAAGCTCAGAATCATATTGAAAAACAAGGGCAAGAGAATAACACAGAGCAATGAAATTAAACATACTAAGAGCTTCCCCTGCTACAGATCAAAGGAATTGATGATCCAAGTCACACTGGCGTTCAATCACTCATTGGAAAAGAAGTCATGCCGGTGTCTCTCTACTCTTTTGGCTTTCACTCACTCTGGTTCAGACTGAATCGACAGCACCACTACCGTCGTCGAACTCTGTCTCTCTCACTCTCTGATCACTTGAGCAATGATGGCTGCTTCCCACTGAAGCTCGGCTCCCTCTTATTCTTTTTCTCTCCCTCTTGTTCTACGTTGAAGACCCTATCTGACTCTTGCTCACCATCTGAAGAAAGAGCTCCCACCGTGAGCGATTGTGGTTGTCAAAGATGAGCTTTCACAGTAGTCACCCCCAGCTGCCTCTCCCCCCCCCCCCATTCCCTCTATCGATGGTTACGCCAGAGTCACCCTCCAAGCTTTCCGACTCTCTAATCACCAGTTTTCTCCAGAGAAGACTGATGAAGATTCCAAAGAAAACCACATTGAAGCTCCTTCTCTGGTTCAGCTAATCCTCTCCTAAAGCTTCATCGCCTCCTCACTTTGGCTACGGTCTTCAATTCCAAATCAATTCCTTTTCAAAATGGTAGCGTCCTCTTTAGCTTGTTGCTTTCAATTTTTTAGTCAAATGATTCTAATTCCCAACCCAAAACGGTGACGTCTCCTCTACTTCTTCAATTTAAAAATCTGACTTTTTTCTCTAAGTGGCATCACCTAATATATATAGGAAAGAGAAACAAATAAAAGTAAAAAAAAAACTAACATTAAAGAACTAAACTAACAATAAAATGGAATAAGCTCATTCTCTTTTTTTCCATTCCGTTTTATAAAAATTTTAACTACTATTTATTAAATCCTAAACTAAGTTTTCTTTTTGGTTTTACTTTCAAAACTATATTATTTACAATAAAATCCCACAAATAATGCACTAATTTGATTTGATCTTATAATAAAATATCATGTAAATCTTTCAAAATTGCATAGATAACTCTCCAATTATCTTTAAAATATCCTTTAAACGTACAAAATATGGAGAGTTATCAATATTTGAACCGGATGTCTAAGTGTCCGATTTAAAAAGAATTCGAATTTTTAAATTTTCATAATATTTAATACTTAATGATACCAGGTTAAATTATAACCGGTTTAGAAAGTATTATTTAAACTGGGAGGAAGTGTGACCGGTCTGAAGTTGTATCAATATTTATAAAAATACCAACGATCATATGTTTTAAACCATCTCCGCCTAGAGAGGTATAGATATGGTGGCCTTATAGGCCTTTTTTCTAGAAGTGGAAGCGCAAGGGTTCTCATGTGGGATTTGGTTCTTATGGTGTAATGACCCAATTTGAGATTAAGGGCTAATGGCTTTGAGATTGATTGTAATTAGTGTAATTAAACACTTTTGGATAAATGTGATGTGAATTTAACATAAATATTCATAGTGATGATTTAATAATCATAGTGAAACCAGGGGCAAAATGGTAAAATTGAAAATTTACCAACCAATTGGTCAGTTACCAAAGAGGAAACTTTGCATTTGTGTGAGCTTATGGAGTAAGTGAACAAGATGTTGACAAGTGTCATTGTGAAGACCAATAGATATGGCACAAATGACAAAAACTTACTTTTTCTCTCCTTTCTCTCTCCTATTCGGTGGGGAAGTATGGGCCAAGGGAAAAAATTGCATCATCATCATCATCATCATCTCCATTTCTCATCATCTCTCTCATCCTTCTCCCATTTTTGGTGACCTTGAAGGTGGAAAGAGAAAGAGAAAACTTTGATTTTGGGTGAGTAATGGTCCTCCTATGCTCAAATCCTCTTCCTTAAACTTGCTCATAGTGTTAAGAGCTCCATTGTGGTGGTTTTAGAATTTTGAAAGGTGGTAGTTGGGTATTAGAGTAATTTGAAAGTTGGAGAATCAAGATCTGGATTTGGCAAGTTGAAGAGGTAAGGATTTGATGCTTTTTGATATATGTATTGTGATTTTTGGTTGAGGTTGATAAAATTTGGAATTTGCCCTGGTTTTGTGTAAATTTTGAATGTATGAATTTCATAGTGAATGATGTTGGAATTAGTTCATTGTGAAGTAATTTAAGTGTTGGTTATAGTTTTGAAGTTTGTAAGTGCATTGATTGGAATTGGGTATTGTGTGTGAATTAGAGACCCAAGAGTTAGATTGTGGTTAAAAATGGTTTTTGGATGTTTTGGAGGTTACCAATGTGTTCCTTAGGAAATTTTAAGTGGTAATGAACTTTGTGTAGAGTTTGGGAACCACTGGGATTAATTTTGACCAATCTGGGATTCTCTATCATTTGCTGCGATCTGGGCAATCTGATGGTATCACTTGAGTGAGGGAGGATCACACTCGAGTGCTGCCATGTATTTTCCCTTTTCTCTTTGTGTTTTGCCTGGGTTCTCATAAAGGAGACTCGAGTGCAATTCTTAAACCACGAGTGAAGTTGGTGATCACTCGAGTGAGCATGGGGTCACTCGAGTGATGGTGTGTGTGTTCATGGTTAGGGTTGCTCTTAAACCTCACTTGCTGGTCAATGTTTAAGAGTGTGTTTTTACACTCGCAGGTGCGTGCTCCTCACCTAAGTGCCAAGGGTGGTGCTCGAGTGAGCTCTTCCCTCTATTGTTGCATGTGCTCTCAGGTTCTCACTTTCTGTGTTGTACTTTT
This sequence comes from Inga laurina, assembly GCA_963855925.1. NCBI lineage: Eukaryota > Viridiplantae > Streptophyta > Magnoliopsida > Fabales > Fabaceae > Inga > Inga laurina. The sequence goes on from OY979705.1 coordinate 39,858,760, forward strand.
AGGGACTCGAGTGGATTTGGAGTCATCACCCGAGTGCAAAGCCTTATGCTCGAGTGTTGTGAGCACTCTCTGGCTATGGTAGTTGCTCACTGTCAAACACTCACGAGTGAAAGCCAGTCTCACTCGAGTGTAAGTCTCTCATCACTCGAGTGAGGTCATTTCACTCAAGTGAGCCAGCTGAAAATCTGTGTTGTCCTTCCAAAAAAGGGGTTTTCAAGGTAGCTTCTTCCAAATCTTTAAGTATGTGTTTATGCCTCTAATGATCATCCTAAAGAGTTTAAATTGTAACCAACTTAGAGTATTATAGAAATAAGCATTTGGAAAAAGAGATTGATTGGATGTCCCTAATTTGATTATAGGATTTGACATCTATCAGACTCATGAGCCCACTGTGCCGAAGAACGTCAGGAAAGATACAGGTAGTGACTCCTCTCTTATACTTTGTGTAAATGTATTGTATGTATGCCTATCATGTATTGTGTTGTTGTTGCTGCTACCTTGTGTAACACCCCAATTTTTGATTAAGGGTTAATGATAATTATTGAGGATAATTATCGAATTAAAGTAGAATAATTATGTGTTAGTGGCAATATTAATTAATATGCCATGATTAGTGGAAATTGAAAGAATGAAATTATTGGGCAATTAGTTAGTGATTAATAGAGAAATTAATTACTAGCTAAGAGAAAATGAGATGTGTGATTAAAATGGTTAATGGAGTGATTAAATGGCTAATTGGTGACTTATTTTGGGTGAGCCAATAGCAAGTTGACATGTGGCAAATGTGTGTGTGAAGAGAGATGTGTGTGAAAAAGTCAAATGGGGTTATTGTGTGATTTTCTCTCTCTTCCTCTCCTCTCTTTTCGCTGAAGCATGGAAGGAGTATCATTATGTTCATTTCCTCACTCCCTCTCTTCTTCTCTCATTCTCTCTCATTCGGTCATGGTGGAAGGAAAAAAGGGATAGGAAAAGCTTGAGAAAAGGTAAGGAAAATGGCTTCCTTTGCTCAAATCCTTTTCATAAATATTGTTCCTTAGAGTGAGAGCTTCAATTTGATAGTTGTAGCTTCTCCATTTGGTGGTGATTTGAAGATCACGAAAATCTGAAGTTTGGAGAATCAAAGAGTGTCTTTGAGGAAGTTGATAAGGTATGTGAAACCAACCATTCTATCTATGATTTGTGCCAAATGAATAAGTTGGGAATTTCTGGAATTTATTGCCCTAACTTCAAATATGGGTTAATGGGTAGTTTGGCATGTTATGGTTATAGAAATGGTATATTGGTATGAGTTTTGAATAGATAGAATGGATTTGGGATTGAAATGATTAAAGTTAGTGATTTTGGAAAAATGATGATTGTATTGCCCTAGACCAAAGCATGTTAATAGAAGGGGATTTTGGTAATTTTGTTGATTCCAATGAATTCCTTGGATATTTTTATGTGAGAATAGCTTTGGTAGAAGTTTTGGGTCCATTTGGATCAATTGGGCAAGTGGTAGGAAATGTAGTATGCTTTGCTGCGTTTTCTGGAATCTGATAGATTCACCCGAGCAGAGATGGGTCTGCTCGAGTGAAGGATGAATATCACCCGAGCAAAGATGGGTCTGCTCGAGTGAGGGATGAATATCACCCGAGCAGGGATGAACTCTGCTCGAGTGCGGTTGTGCAGCCTTCGTATTCTGCTCTTGTGTTCTTGTTGCACTTCCGTGGTCATGGCGAGTGTTGCCTCACTCGCGAGTGAGAGATGAACATCACTCGAGTGAGCCTCCTTGTGCTCGAGTGATGGGTGCATTTGACACCAAAGGACTTGCTTCTCGGGTTGTCACTCGCGGGTAAAGTGCACGAGTGTGCCTTCTCACTCGCGGGTATGTGGTGATCACTCGAGTGAGCCTCCTGTGCTCGAGTGATCCTGATCCTTGAGAGCTTGGGTGCTCTCGGGTTCTCACTTCCTGGACTTCTCTCTCTGATGCTCGAGTGTGATATTTGGTCATTGCTCGAGTGAGGATTTTGTGCTCGAGTGATCCTTTTCTGTGAAAGTTCTTGTGCTCTCGGGCATGTGCTTTCTGTCCTCACTATCTCTCGTGCCCGAGTGTTGTCCGTACCATTGCTCAAGTGAGGCCGTCTTCACTCGAGCATCCGTGCCTCATCACTCGAGTGAGGTCATCCTTGCTCGAGTGAAGCAGTGAAAAATACCATGTTTGAGCATTCAAAAGGGGATCTTTGGGGATTGTCTCCCAACCCTTTAGAGCTATCGATTGAGGTGTTTAAGGGTACTTAAGGAGCAATAATGATAACCAACTTGAATGTCTAAAAGTTAAGGAATTGGAAAAGGGATTAATCCTATGTCCTTGATTTTGGTTATAGGATTTGATGATTTCCCTGATCGTGAGCAGCCGGAGCTGGAGCTTACGTGGAAAGAGAGTAGGGAACTTACCTCTCCTGCATGTATTGATAATTGTATTTGCGTATTGATGCATGTTATTGCCTTGCTTGATTATGTGAAACATATGAGAATGATTGAAGCTCTGTTTCTATTTATACTATGGCCATGAGTATGTTGTGTGAACATTGAGCATGCGAATATATCATTATGTGAACATGAGTTATTGTGATGCAAGCATGTCATGCATTAAATACTTATCTTGCATGCATATTGGTATCTGTTTCCTACTGAGATTCGCCAGAATCTCACCCTCCCCTATCAACATTTTAGACAGGGAAGGAGGATTGAGGACGAAGCAAGCATCCAAGGACGAAGAGGACTCGTTTTGGGTGAGAGCTTAGTAGTTGGTTATCAATACGTAATTGGGAATATGTATTTGTACATTCGGATTAGCATTTGTCTATGTATTCGAGTAAGTTGTGTAATCCCTATTGGTGGAGTTGTATGGGCTAATGTGCCCTATGATTATTGAGCGAAGATATGTTTCCAGGATTGCCGGGAATTTATATTGCGTACTCTGATAATTGTATAAATGTAATTTATCTTTGCATAGTAATTATATTCGGAGTGTGAAGGTGAGACCGTGTTTTAAATGATTTCGAAATGTGTCTGAGAAAACCCCGTCTGGTTGATGGGTTTATAAATGTTGTTTTGAATTATTGGTCTCTATTTCACTTAAATTTTGAAATACGGATATAATTACGGCAGGGGGTTACACCTTGTGATGTATTGAGACGCCTTATGGAGCTTTGTGTTGCTTTGTGCCTTATGGAGCTTTGTGCCTTATGATACTTTGTGCCTTGTGATACTGCTACATAGCAATTACAGCGAAAGCTGGCATAGTGATTACAGAAAAAGATGGCATAGTGATTACCGTGAAAGCGAGCATAGTGCATTGTGATACAGCCATGAGTGTTGTCGGTTGTGGCGCGAGCCATGACTCTTAATGTTGTTGCTGAACATGATGAACTTACATGCTTTGTGTTTATATATTGTATGAGTGATTTGTTACTACTGGGATTCTTTAGAATCTCACTCTTTCCAAATGACTAACATTGCAGACACGGCATGTGGCTCAAAGGGGAAGCGGCCAACCCGGAGTGGTTAAGATCTCGTAGGGACATTTTGATTTTGGACCATTGGTTATCTAATAGGATTTTGGGATTACTGTATGTATATGAGTTGTAGATAATATTTTTGGATATGTAATCCCCATTTTAGAAAACTTTGAACCCATTGTGTATATATACAAATAACCCAGAGTTGCCGGGATTTTAGTTACGCACTCTAATATTTATTATGTGATTTAACTGCACAGGTAGTTGTATCCGAAGGTGAATGTGAGACCAAATGAACTATGTTTTGAACTGTTTTCGGTATACCCCATCTTGAAGATGAGGGATTATAAATGTGTTTTTGTCTTATTGGTCTCTATTTCACTTAAATTTCATAATTCGGATATAATTACGGTGAGGGGGTTACATATGGTCTGAACAAGTGCAATTGAATGTTCTTGTTAACTATACAAAACAAAGAGAGAGAGAAAGTATAATATGAATTTCTTAATTCTTCATGTACAAAAAGGGTCTATATATACCAAGGAATAAAAAACCGGACCGGGTAATAAACTGGTCACGACACAGGTTCAAAGGTTAATGGGTCAACCGGGGTCGGACCGGTGGTCGAACCGGCCATATTAAAATATTACAATTTATTAGTTACAATATATATATATATATTAATATATTTTTAAACTTCTATAAATGAAAATGAAAATCATTAGAAAAAAATGTTTAAAATCTATTAGTATTAGTTATGATGCCTATTCTTATACAATGATATCTTCTTTTCTATAATTATTATATCTTTTTAAATAATTTTTTTTATTATTATTTTTTTTTAGATTTATTTTTTCTTTATCTATTTTTCTTTTCAGTTTTCCACCTTTCATTTATTCTTTCTTCACCCACAATGATATCTTCTTATCCTTATATTGATCCTCGTGTTTTTTGATTTTTTCCTCCGGCCAACACTTTTATTGATCATATATTTGATATTATTTTGCCAGCTCATTCTTTATATGCGTGCCATTATTTTATTTCAACGAAAAACGTTGGGAATCTAAAGCTTTTCAAAATCTAAAGCTTTTCAATGAAAAACGTTGGGAATCTAAAGCTCATTCTTTATATGCGTGCCATTATTTCTGACCTCTTTCACCTTCCATATTTCTCTGTTCTCTTTTCCCGTTTTTCGAAATCATCTTCAGCTTCTCGTCTTTTCTTAATCAACCTCCACAATCTCACCTTATTTTGTTCGCTTGGTTCCACGAGATCTTCAACAGCCAGCCAGATTCTGTCATCGCCTTTTCTTCATCAACCTCCACAGTCTCAGCATCTCCCATCTCCTGCAAGTCACCATCGTCATCGGACGCTGGGCTGGGCATAGGGTCGTCGTCGTCGCCGTACGCTAAGCTACGGCACAGGGTCGCCGTCACTTGATTTTCATTTGCGAGAGGAAACTACTTGCCGGAGTTTTAGTCTTTACTCTTTCCTTTTTTGATCTTTCTGTTCTGATCTGATCATCTGATTTTTTTTTTTAATTTTTTGACTCGGCCAAACCGCCTGACTCGGCGGTTTGGTTGAGTCAACCAAAAACCGGCTGGGTCGACTCGGTCAAGACCGAGTCGATCTCCCCCCTTCCCAAGCGTCAAACCGGACCGGATCAGGGACCGGTTCGCCGGTTTTCCGGTCAGACCGGCCGGTCCAGTCTGGTTTTTTGTACCATGATATATACATAAAGGAGGAGCCTTAGCATTTATGGCTCTTAATGATAATTTCTAAATCTAATCCCTGATTTCTAGCGATCCTAATTGATTAAATAATAATTACAGATATATTTTCTAATACTCCCCTTCAAGTTGGAGCATAGATGTTAATCAAGCCCAACTTCTTAGAAAGATAATCAACCCGAGTCCCATTTAGGGTTTTAGTCAATAAATCACCTAATTGGTTACTAGACCTAACATGCCCTGTAGAAATGAAGTTCTCCTTGATATTTTCACGTATAAATTGACAGTTAATCTCAATATGTTTTATATGTTCATGAAATACAGAATTGGAGGCTAGATGTAGAGCAGATTTATTATCACACCATAGCTTCGCAAGCAATGATGTGGCAAAATCAACCTCCTTCATTAACTGGTGAATCCACACAATTTCCTGCACTGACTAAGCCTTGGCTCTATACTCAACTTCCACTCTAGACTAAGATACTGCATTCTGCTTCTTGCTTTTCCAGGACACCAAATTTCCAACCATAAACACACAATATCCTATGGTGGATCTCCTTGTAGACTTTGATCCCCTATGATCTGCATCACAAAAACATTCAATCTTGGTGTGGCCATGATTCATATAAAGTATATCATGACCAAGTGAACCCTTCAAGTAAGGTAAGACATGCTCTAAGGCTTCTCACTGACCAACGGACAGTGCTATCATGAATTAACTAAGGACATTAACTAGAAAGGTTGCATCAAGGCCAGTCACCATGAGATAGTTTGAATTCCCAATTAGTCTATTGCATCAACCTTGTTCCTCACACCCTCAGGTAGCTCATCAATGATACTCTGTCATCAATATCCAAAAAAGGATTAGTAATTATGGGACAGCTACTTGGTGCTGCTCCAAGTTTCACGGTTAACATAGTTCCTCTGTGTCAAGAGGATACCTTTCTTGCTTCTCATAACCCTGATTCCAAGAAATTACTTAATGGATCCAAATCCTTCATTTAGAATGTGAATTAAGAAAGACCTTGAGTGATAAGATTTTTGATATATTGCTCCCTGTGATCACAATGTCATCTACATATACTACTAAGAGAATCATGCCTGCATCCGTCCACTGATAAAACAAAAAGTTATCAAACTTACTGTTATTCATGCCAAATTTCTTAACCATAGAGCTAAACCTATCAAACCAAGCACGAGGGCTCTACTTTAAACCATACAAAGACTTCTAAAGGTAGCATACCTTCTCATGCTCCTCCAAAGCAATAAAACCAAGTGGTTGCTCCATATAAACTTCCTCAAAAAGATCACCATTCAAGAAAGTATTTTTAACATCCAACAAATGGAGACCTCAATCGCAATTGGCCGCCCTAGAAATGAAAAGGAGAACAGAGGATAGTTTTTTCACAGGGGAAAATGTTTCAAAATCATCAATACCATAGGTCTGAGTATATCCCTTGGCAATTAGTTGAGGTTTAAAATATTCCAGGGTGCCATCAGCTTTTGTTTTAACTGTGAACACCCAATTACACCTAATAGCCTTCTTTTCAAGAGGTAAATCAATAAGAGTCCAGGTACTTGCCTCATGAAGAGCCATCATTTCTTCCTCTATCACAGCACGCCAACCATGATGAGCCAAGGCTTGGTGGAGTATAGTGGGATGGTGATAGATTCTAAAGATGCTATGAAGGAACAAGAAGGAAAAAACAGGTGGATATAGGAAACAAAAGAAGAGATAGGATAGGTACGAGTACATTTTCCTTTTTGAAGGGCAATGGGAAATTCATAGAAAGGATTAGGCACAGGGACACTGTCAGAATCAAGGGCAGGTGTAAGCACTCTTTTTGGCCAAGGGCAGGTTCAATAACAGGAGCGGAGAGAACTTGTTTCAGATGAAGAAGGAACTAGTGGGCTATGAATATGATCAACTAAATTACTTTCCTTGGGACATTTCTGATAAACATTGTCGAGAGGTAGTTTAATAGGTGCCGAAATATAAGCTTGCACTGGGGGTAAGTGAACTTGATACACCAAGATATCACCAAGATCATCTGCTTTGTCATAAGATTGAGGTGGGGAGGAGGAAGAAAAGAATGGAGTTGACTCATAGAAGGTGATATCTGTAGACACAAGGTAATGATGAAGAGTGCGAGAGAAATGCCGGATAACCCTTTTGAACCCTAGAATACCCAAGAAAGTCATACTTGAGAGACTCGGGATCAAGTTTTATAATAGTAAGACGAACATCTTGAACTAAACAAACACACCCAAAAATTTTTTGATCAACAGGAAACAAGGGGTTGAAAGGAAATAAAGTCATGTATGAAGTGTCACCATTGAGAACAAGAGAGGGCATATGATTGATAAGAAAACACACAGTCAACACAGCATCAGCCTTAAAAGGTTTGGGAATATACATTTGAAACATTAAAGCCCTTGCTACTTCTAATAAGTGACAGTTGTTTCGTTCTGCAACACTATTTGAGCTGGTATATATGCAGAAGAAGATAGAAGAATCATGCCATGTTGTAGAATATAGTTTTAAAATGGGGCAAAAAAATATTCTTTAGCATTGTCACTCCTTAAGGTTTTCACAGATACATCAAACTGAGTTTTTAATTTTAGCATAAAAGTTACAAAAGTAAGAGAATAACTCAAAACAAACTTTTATTAAATAAAGCTAGGTTGTACAAGAAAAATGATCAAAAAGTAACAAAATACTTAAAACCAGACTTTGACTCAACATGACATGGACCCCATATATCACAATGAACTAAATCAAAGGAGGATGCAACCCGTTTATTGACATAAGGTATCAGATGGATCTGGTGATGTTTAGCAAGCTGACATGACTCACATTCTAAAGATGAAAAATAATGAAACCGAGGATACATCCTCTTCAAAAAAGACAAAGACACATGACCTAACCGACAATGAACTACAAAAGGAGACAAACCACTAGAGCAAGCAACTAAACACAACACTAGATCATCAAGAAAGTAGTGGCCCCTAGATTCATTACCCCTACCAATAATTCGCTTCATTGTGAGATCCTGAATCAAACAATGATTAGGAAAGAGTGAGATAAAACAATTTAATAGTCGAGTAAGCTTGATAGGAGATAGAAGGTTAAATACAAGATCAGGAACATTAAGGCACGTCCTAGACAGATTGGTATAAGGCACGTACGAGGAGAACAAATGATGATTACCTGTCATATGATCAGTAGCACCAGAATTGATAATCCACCTCGAGGACTTAATGTGGCCAAAGTAGACCCTGGATTAGAAGTATCAAAGGACTGGGCCATATAAACAGAACCAGTGCAATGCATCTTATTTTGCAATTTACGACAATAATGCTTCGTGTAACCAAGTTCCTTGCACTAGAAGCATACAATCCTGCCTGGATTTTGATTAACATTTCCTTATCTCGAGAAACCCTAATTCATGTTATCAGTAGGACCACAGCCAGCTAAAGCACTAGCATTAGGGTTAGAAGCCGGTTGAGAAAAACTATATGTAAGTAGCACACAAGAATCCACATCTTGAAGCGAAGGAAGCTCAGAACTGGACAAAATATAAGAACAAACTGTCTCAAGCTAGATTAAGAGGAGTAAGAAAGCTCATAATCACCTATTTTTTATATTATCCATATATGCTTGAAGATCAGTTGTAGGTGGCATTAACATCTTGATTTCCTCATACATTCACTTAAAATCTATAAATAAAATTTTTAGAAGGTGGTCCTACTGTTCAGCATGATAAAAAACCTTTCCAGACTTATAAATACAAGTAATGTTCTCTTTCCCATAATACAAAAACTCTAGATAGTCCATAATCTCTTTAATAGTATTGCAATGACTAATTGAGGGACGGATGTCGCTCTCAATAGAACTCTGAAATTGTAAAAATTTCCGGGCATTTTCTCTAGCCCACACTAACTTAGGATTATCCTTAAGAGGGGCCTCAGTCAAATGGCCCTCCTTTTCAATACTTAGTAAATACATATGAACTGTCCTGCTCCAATCCAAATAATTTGTTCAGTTCAACTTATGAAAAAAAAATTTATTAACCAAGTAAACGACTTCAGTAGTAACATTGGTCTTAGAATTTGCCATGAAGATGAACAACAAAACCCAACAAACAAAGCAAATAGAAACTAAAAACAGAAGCCACCAAGTAAATGTGCACACCATTTTGCACAAGAAAAACCAACAACATATCACAAATAGCACCAGAATGTCTCTCAAGAATAAACAACCATGTTCCAAGAAGTAAAGATGGTGATCAAAAACTAAAGAACATAGCATGTACCAGAAAATGCTCAAACAAAAAGCCAAAAAACTCACAAACCGACAGAACTCGATCACCAAACATGAGTTTCAAGGCATAAAACCACCACGAACTGACTAAAAATGAAGAGACAAGATCAACCAACATGAGCACTACCGGAAATAGGCCGGGACATGCCACTACGTGATAAAGACAAGTGACTGGAAATGGCGATGTGAGTACCCGATCACGTACCATCAAAAAGAGCTCCAACCACTATGGTTCGGCCAATCAGTAGGTGGGGATTCTTGCTAGACAATGCGTGTCACCAAACAACGATGTCGTAAGGCATTCAAAAAATTTGTATCTCTCTCTATGTAAAAGAAAACAACGGCAGTAGAAAAAAAAAACACAAACAAAATCTCTAAGGTTCTAATACCATGTATGAAATAGAGAGAGAGAGAGAGAATATAATTTGAATTTCTTAATTCATCAAGTACAGGAAGGATCACGCATCATCAAAAAGAGCTCCGACCACTATGGTTCGGCCAATCAGTGGGTGGGGATTCTTGCTAGACAGTGCGTGTCACCAAACAACGATGTCATAAGGCATCCAAAAAAGTCGTATCTCTCTCTGTGTAAAAGAAAACAATGGCAGCAGAAAAAAAAACACAAACAAAATCTCTAGGGTTCTAATACCATGTACGAAATAGAGAGAGAAAGAGAGAAAATATAATTTGAATTTCTTAATTCATCAAGTACAGAAAGGATCTATATATACATAACAGATGAGCCTTAGCATTTATATCTCTTAATAATAATTTCTAAATCTAATCCCTAATTTCTAGTGATCCTAATTGATTACATAATAATTACAAATATATTTCCTAACATTGACCATCACCAATACATAGATACTATTATCAAAGACTTGAAAAGTTGTAGTTTGACTTTCTTCACTGCCATCTATAGGAGTCCCAACCCCACTCTTATAGTAGTGCCTTCGGGTGAGCTCACTAGCCTTCTTGTTTTAGATGACGAAGCAGGGCTCCTCACCGAAGATTTTATGCTATAGTTAAAGCCAATAATCGCAAAGGCCGTGCAGGTGCATATCACCTCCACCCTAGGTTCAAGGCCTTTAAAAAATTCATTGATGAAAAAGGCTTGGTGGACTTGGGCTTTACCAGGCCCAAATATACATGGCAAAGACATAACTTCTTAGTCCGATTGGATAGAGCGTTGGCTAATCTCAACCTAACGCTTAAGTGATACATCTCCCTAAAGTTCAAAGTGATCATAGGCCCATCCTTATCCAATCAGGAGAGAATTGACCCACTTTTTGCCTTCCTTTTATGGTTTTTGGCATCTTGGACTTTGCATCCTAAGTTTAAGACTCTTGGGGAAATAAATTGGGCCACTGACAAGAGCCTAATGGACAATGTTGAAAAATTTTCTCAAGTAGCCCAAGCCTAGAACAAAGATGTTTTTGGGTAAGTAGGTAAATCAAAACATATCCTCCGAGCCTGCCTCTTAGGAGTTCAACTCACCCTAGAACGCCATCCTTTCTCCCTCTACCTACAAGACCTTGAGCTTTCTCTTTGCACAGAATATGAGAATATTTTATTCCAAGAAGAACTCTTATGGCTACAAAAATCATATAGTATTTGGATTAATGATGGCAACCGAAACACAAAATACTATCACACTCTTTGATCCTAAGAAGAAGAGGTAAAATTCAAATGTTTAAGGACGATGAAGTACTAGGAATTGGACTAAAAGACTCTCAGCACTATGGTAGCAACCTATTTTCGTAACTTGTGCACTAATGATCAAGCGACTATGAAAAATTTCAGGTACAAAAGTTTGTTCCCTCCTATTATTGACTTCCTCTTACCACTTCTTAACAGTTCTATTACTAAAGTTGAAACTAAGCATGCTTTATTTGGTATGTCACCTCTGAAATCTCTTGGTGTGAAAGGTCTACATGCACTATTCTTCCAATTACAATGGGAGATCGTGGGTGATACACTGTTCCATGAAGTCAAATTAGTTTTTGATGGAGGGGAGATTGATACAAGGCTAAACCGTACTATCATTGTCCTAATTCCTAAGACTGACAATCTGCAAAACCTTAAAGAGTTCAAACCCATTAGTCTCTATTCCACAGTATATAAGCTTATCACCAAGATTATTATTAATCAACTCCAACATGTGATGATGTTGCTTACACAACCATACCAATCAAGCTTCATTAAAGGGAGGAACATCACTGACAATATCATCATAGCCTAGGAACCAATACACTCAATGAATAAGAAAAATAGGAAAAAAGGTTGGATGGCCATCAAAGTGGACCTAAAGAAGGAACTCGATGACATCCGATGGGATTTCATTGAAGACACACTACATGAAGCATGCTTGCCTGAAAACTTGGCTAGGATAATTATGAAGTGCATCATGACCGCTTCTATGCAAGTATTATGGAACGGTAAACCTTCTGAGTCCTTCTGTCTTCAAACAAGAATTCGCTAAGGTGATCGATTGTCGCCATATATATTTGTTTTATGCATGGAGCATTTATATCAAGCAATTAGCATAGAGGTTCATAATAAAGCTTGAAAGACTATTTAAATAGGGAAAGGAGGACCCTTGCTGTCCCATCTGTTTTTTTGCAAATTATTTGATTTTGTTCAGTTCCACCACGCCATTGCAAATTTCCCTTATCAAAGGAATTCTTGTTTGAATTCTGTGTTGTATCAAGGCTGAGAGCAAGTATAAGCAAAATGAGAGATTTCTTCTCCAAAAACATGCCTTCGCAGGAAGCAATCTCCATATGTAACATCCTGGGATTCAGTCAGATGGATAACCTTGGTTGCTATCTATGAGTACCTTTGCTTCATTCAAGAGTCACCAAGGATACTTACAGTTACATGCACTACAAAAAAAATGACTTTCAATGGCGACACTAAAGGTTTTCAACAGCGACAAAAAATTCGTTGTTGTTAAGACTGTCATTAAAAGTTGTAGCGGCGACAATTTTTGTACTTTCAGCAGCGACTTTTGTCACCACTAAAGGTGACTTTCAACGGTGACTTTTGTGTTGCTACTGAAACTATACTTTCAGCAGTGACGAAGTGTCAATTTGTTTTTTTGAAAAAAAAAAATTATGCCGGTGGTCAACAGCCACCCGTCGCCAGCCGTCCACATCATCACCGGCCAGCCATCGTCCACATCATCATTAAGGCCCACATGTCGCCTTGTCCCTCACCCCCGCACCACGTGTCGCCACCTCGTTGCACCACATTTGTGTGAAAATTAACTCATTTATGGTCCCTCCAAGGTTTGAACCTAAGACCACCTCTTTTTGTATCCATGTCTTTTACCACTAAACTAGAAAGAACATGTTGATTATTATTGCAAAATAATATATATGTATAATATATATATATATATGTATTAAAGAACACAAACATAAATAAATATATATTATGAAATATTACTTATATTGTTAAATATTATATTTGTTTTTTATTTTAAATAGTACATCTATATATTATTTATAATATATGAATATATGTAACAATTACATATATATATATATATATATTAACGTGTGTGTGTGTATACCGATATAATGCTTTAAAATTATTTTTGAATAAATCAAAATAAAAATTTAATTAATATCCTATTATTAATTAAAATGTATATTTAACTTATGAAGTGTGTTTATATAAAAATGAAGTAATTGAAAAAGAAAACCAAGTATAGGTCATATGTATTAATTGACACATTTATGAAATAACTTATTTTAGATAAAAGCGTCATTACATGTTATTATTCTATAAAGATATATTGATAAGAGTGTGGGAAATAATAAATCTTGAAGAACTTAACAGACAATAGGTTAGCTTTTGCGTTTAAACGTTTAAACTTTACCTAACAATCTCTTGTTATCAAATATATTTACAATCTGAGTTAGTTATATGTCAGCTTTGTTCACTAATTTATATTCTTCTCCTTTGAATCTAATTGTTTTTCATCCATTCATCTTAGTATGTAAGTGTGCAAGGAGAAGGAAACTTGTGTAAAGAGATCCCATACACATGTAAATGTATAATTATCTTATTTTTCTTCATAATAAATAACATATTTAGTGTCCTCAAATGTTTAAATATCAAACTTAAACAAAAAATATAAAAAAAAATAACATTTGTATATGATAAAAAAATTTATAAAAAAAAATGAGCTAAAATTGATTTTCTGCACCACAATTAAAGTCACCATTGAAAGTATAATTTTTGGCGGCAACATTTAGTGTCGCCACTGAAAATTGCACTTTCAGCAGCAACTATTCGGTGACTTTTAGAGTTGCCGCTGAAAATGGTTTCTGAAAGTCAGTATTTTTATAGTAATGAATGAGAAAGTTAGGAAAAATATCTCTGGATAAAAGGTTCATTTGCTCTCACTAGCGGGTGGAATCACCCTTACTCAGTCGATTCTATTAACCATACCTTTCTATGCCATGCAAACCACAAGACTTCCCACCCATACGATAGCCCGAATTGAAACTCTCATTAAAAATTAAAAATTTGCCAGTAAAAGTGTCCACCTACTGAAGTGGAACGAAATGTGCCAACCTAAATGTCATGGGGGTAGCAGAAAGCTCAAATTGGGATATTATATGGAAATGGCCAGGGGCACAATGTATAAGAACATTCCTTTGGCTAGCCTTGGCGAATAGACTTCTCACCACCAGTGAGAGAGTACGATGGCACTTGTTCGATGACGATTGTTGTGAATGTTGTGAGAGAGTACGACGGCATATGTTGCGTTGCATCTGCTTATTGGAGACTTCTTCATCCTCATTTACATGGACAATTTTTTCAACATCCCTTTGTCAAATGGTTCAAGGAAAATTTAAAAAGACTGACTCGGGGAACCGTTATTGGAGCTTGACGTTTGGTATCTTGTGTTGGAAGCTTTGGAGTGCCAGGAATCGTAAGCGCTTCAGTAATAAATCTACATCAGCCCACCAAGTGATTAATGAGGCCCTAGCCTGGGTTCACCGCACCATCCAAGCAAAGGATGCTCATGTTATTATTACACACTTCTTTTAGTTTCCTAGTCTATAATTTGTAGCTTTGCTCCGCATCTTTATCATTCTTGACTTTTGCCCCTAGCATGTACCTTCTGTAAATAGTTTGTTTAATAATACATGCTTATTTCACTCAAAAAGAAATGGATCTTTAAAGTAAGTTACTCCCTCGAGTGGTTAATATATGTCATATTTATCTAATTTGATTAGATTAAAAAAGTTAGTTAAGCTATTTAACATGATATATATTTTTTTAAAATACCCTAGTCATCTTTCTTAATTCCTTCATTTCATCTCCTCCTTAATTATTATTGAGGAAGTATCAATATCGGTAAATTAGGAAAATATTGACAAATATGAAAAATATGTCTTTATATTTAAGACCAAGATCATTTCTCCAAATATATTTTTAATCTTAATAACTTATTATTTTTTTGGTAAAAAACTTATTATTTTTTATGGGGATTCGGCGAAGTTGAGAAGAGTCCATGACTCGATTGGATCAATGTGTGTTGGCCTTTTTAACATGTTTTTATTGGTAAGTAGGGCCATAGGGCTTTAAATTAAAGAGAGGAAGTCCTTTCATTGATGTCAATGCATTATGGTCCTTTAAGTTTCAATGGCACCCCCTTTATCGCCATTCCATCCTCTGCCTCTCAACTGGCAGACTGCAAATGGCACTGTTGGCAGGCGAAGGAGTCGTGCTCAATTTGAACGTGATGCTTCAGAGAATGGCGAGGTTTCCACTAACTAACGTTAGGGTCTAGCGAGCCACCCTCCTCCAGGGCTCGCCTGAGACTCCATGATCATCCCCTGGTGGTCAAGCTACAGTCCGAGCAGCCCTGTCTTGGCCACTGATGTTCCCATGTTGCTCTTCTACTATATAATAGTACTACTATATCTACTATATATAGCTTTTGTTTTTGTTGGTGCAGGTTCTTGGGCAACTACCTATCGAGCAAAGCTACGGGCTCTTCAGCCTACCGACCTTCCCCTACATTTGGTCTTGCACCTCCATACAATTTCAAACACTTTATGTGTAGACGTCTCAGAGACAGGTCCACGGCGTCTTCTTCATTACGGCGTGACTCTACAAGACCTGTTTGATCGATTACTGAACTAGATTCTTGGTCAAGGTGGGTTTGACCAAGAATACAAAAATACCGTTAATCCTGTCAGTTCATTTTGCTAATTGGTCAACAAGATAATTCTCTTCCCTTGACACATGGCTAATCAAAACCTACCAATCCCTATATGCTAAAATCTAACTTCATGTTCATGCACAAATTTCACTGAAGGGGTGAGATATACATCACACACATATATTACTCACTCCTGTACTATTAACCACGTATTACTACCTGCTTTTTAATTATATTTTTCTAAAAAATTATTCACACTATTTTGACTAAATCAATTTTCTCCTTATAAGAAACGACTGGTCTCTTAATTGATTTTAATCAAAATATGGGTGTGCTAGGTGAAGGATCTCATAATTCAATCAAAATACTGGTGTTTGGATAAAAATTACCAAAACCAAGGTTTAAATAGATAATTAACTTTTTAATTTGATCCCAAATAGGCACATAGTAGGTATTTGACGGGCGAATGGTCATATGCCTCGTGGCATGTTCAAATACACATCTCACTCGTGACTTTTAAACCTCCAAAGTCCACAGTCAAAAAGGTACATAACTAACTACTTTAGCTGGTGGTGCATTAACTCGAGGTATTTCTTTTGATAGACTATGATAATACATTGGTCAATCTGTGCATCTAAATTGTGTCGATTATAATAAAAAGTGCAAGAACTAAAACCAAAAAATAATAATAATTGGGACAAGAGGTGCAAGGCCGGAACCAATCGCTAATTGTCAAAATTAACTGATAATGCGAAGCTCTTGTCACAAATCTTAAGTTTCAAAATTTGAAGAGAAAACACAAGTCACGAGTAAATTTTGCAAATAAAAAAGTACAATTAAGGCAAAACCTGGCACTAGCACCAAGCATCTCACCACAAAACATGACATAATATAAGATCATATTGTCATCAAGAACCTGCTCCCTCTAAGCAACAAGAGTGCTAGCAGTTGTAGATTCACTGCCAAGAAAAAAGAACAGAGAACCAAGTAAGAACACCAACACAGGGTGCATAGGACATAAAGAGTGGTATATCAATTCAGAGAGGACAAAACAGAGGGAATAATTATTTAAACAAGTTACTCAGACTCTTGCCATAGCATACTTCAACAACAATAAGAAATTATTGAGAATGAAACCAACAAACTAAGCTAGAAGAACAGGGAAATTCTCAAAGTACAGGAGTTACATTTTTTAATAAACTAGTTCATGCTTCATAACAGAAAGATGATGATTATGCACCACTATTTTTAAATATTAAAAATAATTTAGAGTCAATTAAAACAAGCGTTCATTAAAAATAAATTGAAGTTGAAGAAGACACTCCAGCATCAATCACTCAATACTAGTTCACAGGTTTGGATCCTTAATTCGTAGCTTCATCACACAACAGTTAAACCAGTGTGAGCAATGTACATTGATGGGCCAATGTACTATATTATATTATTTGACAATAAGTATGACAGATCATTTGAGGTGCAGATGATAACGATCAGTAAGAATACAGGGATCATCATGAAATGAGCCATGTCAAAAGTGCAAATTAAAAGACAAACTATCTAAGATCAAAAGCAAGCCCACCAATGATGAGAAATCATGAGATTTTGCTGAAATAAATGCACGTCCCTTGGTATCAGTTTATTGGTCCAAACAGTTCAATAACCATTACAGAAAAAGAATATATTGATTTTATACATCAAATAAGCGCAATACTTACTATTTCCAAACAGGAGGAAGCTTCTTTGTCTTCTTGTAGTAACGGGCAAGGCGATGGATCCTGCTCTCAACCAAGATCAACCTAAATTTAGAATCTTTATCCTTTCTGTTCCTCTCCAAATGCTTTCTAATTGAAACAGCTTTCTTAATTAGGTGGTACAGGTCTTCTGGTATTTCAGGAGCAAGCCCTAACCACAGAGTGGGATAAAATACAGTTAAATTTTTTTCCTCAAACCAGCTAAAAAGACGACTGACACAAATAAAAACATACCATGAGCCTTCAGTATCCTCAAAATCTTGTTCCCAGTTACACTTTTCACCTGAGCAATACCATGAGAATCCCTAAGAATAACACCAATTTGAGATGGTGTCAAACCCTTCTTGGCAAACTTGCAAATGTTCTCCTCAACCTGAAGCAAGATTAAAAGCATTAGATATAAACATTAATATCATTAATTTTTCCATCCATATCGACTTAGGCCAACAAGTCACTGAGATGAAATCAACCAAGTTACCAATGAGAATGCAGCACTAAAGACAAAGTTCAGGCTCCTATCTAAAGGCAGACCTTCTGGCCTTAATTTTCTCTTTTCTCTGCTTCTCTCAAATGTGAGGTAATAGAGAATCAAAACACCGAAACGATATGGGAATAAAATGGGAGACAAATAAAAACAATTCGAACACCTTTTAAAAATAAAGGGGAGGGGGGAAAGCTGACCAATAGTCTGAAAGTGTGAGCACAAGAAAAAGCTTTGAACCTAACATAAATGGTAAAAAGCTTTGGAATTAGAACCTAACTAAGAACTATCTGCAAGAAACACATCGAACTATTACTTTGAAAACAATGAGAGAGACCCCAAAAACAAGTCAAAGAGACTTCTTTCCCAGATGAACGTCATGTTTACCAAACAAGTGAAAAAAAAAGAAAATACAATGCGCAACCTAAAACAATACTAAGAACTAAAAACTTGAAAACAGTGACTGGTTGCATAAACTATGATGCCAAACCAAGTGCGAAGTCAAATA
This sequence comes from Inga laurina, assembly GCA_963855925.1. Lineage (NCBI taxonomy): Eukaryota > Viridiplantae > Streptophyta > Magnoliopsida > Fabales > Fabaceae > Inga > Inga laurina. The sequence continues at coordinate 39,877,241 of OY979705.1, forward strand.
CAATCATAAGACCACAACATCCCCAATATTTCATAATTCTAAAACAATAACAATAAGATTCAGATACTCACATCCTGAGAAGAGATCTTCAACCAGCTAGGTGGAGTTCTCTTGTAGGGAAGAGCCGAAGCTGAAATACCCTTACTGAAAACACATTCAGCGAAACAAACAAAACAGAAGGAAGGTCAGAGCTTATTCACAACCAAAATTCAGTGCAAATCGAACGGTAGAGGAAGAAACAGACCCGCGGCTGTGCATACGCCCCATATTGACGGCTTGAGATGAAGAACGCTCCTCGAGGTCACCCTTTTAGCTTCTGCCTCTCCTCCTGAGCTTCACCTGCAAAAGACGAACCAGGTGATGCGCTGCTAGGGTTTTGAATAACAAACCCGCGAGAGAGGAGTTCCGGCCCAATTTGATTTCATGTGTTGGGCCTCAGCCTAATCCGGTGTCATAAGTTTAGTTTTACATATTAATATTAAATTATTAATATTAATCGTTCTTGAACAAAAATTATTATTATTAATCGTTCTATCGAAAAATATATTAATAGCAATCGTCTCCAATCTCATAAGTAGGGGTGTTCATCAATTTCCCGTCCCAACCTTCCCGTCCCGATCCCGAGCAAATCGGGACGGGATTTTCCCGTCCCGAAAATTTCGGGATCAGGAAAAATTCGGGATCGGGATCAGGAATGGGATTTCCCGATCCTAACTTTTTCCGGATCCCGAAAATATATTTATACACATATATATATTTTTTTAAAATATTTAAGAAAATAAGACTAAATGTAAAATAAAATGTGAAAATCCCTAACACTCTTAAGATAATATCTATTCTTTTAGTTTATTTATTTAATTTAATTTATTATTTATTAAATAGTTCTAATTTTTTGTTCTTGTTTTTATTCTTTTTGCAGCTGAATCGACAACTTTAAGCATGTATTGGACTAATTATATATTTATATTAAACTTATTTGATACAATATAATATTAAACAAATTATATATTTATACTAGATTAAAGGAAACACAACAAAAAATTTAATATAGAGATTTTTAAAAAAAAAATAAATCCGGGATCGGGAATTTCCCGATCCCGATCCCGAAATTTCCCGATTTTCATTCCCGAACCCTTCTCGGGATCGGGATCGGGAATGGCATCTCCCAATCCCAAACACCCCTACTCATAAGTATGCTTGACGTTGACCTATCGGCCTATAACTCAACTATATTTGTAAATTGCTGAAAATGCCCATTATAAAATTTATTATTCAAATATAGTTGTAACTTGTTTAAGGACTCGTTTGCAACATATTTTGAGCAGATGCAACTCTTTTTTTAACAGTGGACAACATATCTGAGTTTTCATATATGCAAAACAAAATATGTTTACACATAACTAAAGATATATTATAGACAACTTAAGAAGTATTGTACCGCACTTAAAAATACAAGTCATTTTTTTAATTAGTCCTTAAATATTTTTGGACAATAAATTTTGGATCATCGATTTTTCAATAATTTCCTCAAGGTTATTTCCTACAGAGGCCTAATTGGTCAGAATAGGACAAGAAAACCTTGTTGAACGACCAATGAAGGGAAAAATGGAATTGAAGACTACCAGTGTGTTAAATAATAGCATACAAAGACTCATGTTTAAAATAAAGGAAAATTTCATTGCCCTCCACTTATAACCAGAGTTATCTGACTCGGACCGGACCGGCCAAACCGAACCGGAAACCGGCGACCCGGGCACTAAACCGGTCCACTTTAGTGACCCAGTCCGGGTCAAATTTTTCTAAATTCTTTTTTTAAAATATTTTTTTTTTTAGAATTTCATACTATAAACCTAAAATATTCTATTTCTCACTGGTTTTGTTCCGGTTTAGCTCTGATCCAACCCTTGACCCAGTACCCCGACCGGTTCACTGACCAGTCCAAGTTTAATTACCTTGCTTATAACAACATAAAATACAATAGCTTTTAAAGAATTCTGAAACATTCCTGTACCCATAGATCAAAATGAAATTAAAGCTTTGTTTGGTTGGAGGTTTTATTAGGTTAAATTAGGTTGGGGTAGGGTTAGAGGCAAAAGTGGTATCTGGTTGAAAGGAGGTTAGATTAGGTGTTGGATGTTTTTTTGTCTTCTAATGGTCATCTAACCTAGGTTGTCAACCCTCCAAAATTGGAGTTTTTCCTATGTGAGAGAATATTTGTCTTCAATTGTGACTAAATTGCCCATGGCAATTTTTAAAAATTCCAGCACTGCCCTCCCCTGTAAAAAGTCGATACTTTGTTTCATTCCCTCTCCTGCCTGAAATCCCATTTTCCCTCATCTTATTCACTCACTCTGCAGCAGTAGACTCTTCACCACGCTGCTCCTCCAATATGTGAAAGAAGTGCATATCATTGTTAGAATAATTATTTTATAAATAATAATTTTGCAAATAATTATTATTAATAAATATATTGTGAAAGAAGTGTATATAATTGTTAGAATAATTATTTTATAAATAATAATTTTACAAATAACTATTATTAATAAATACATTATAAAAAAAGGAAAATATGTAGAAGGGCATTTTTATCCACTTATAATTAACTTACCTAACTTTACCTCCTAAACCAAACAAGATATCAAATCTAACCTAACCTCTGTTTGAACCAAACAATATTATAACCTCCTCTAACCTAACTTAAATAAATTTCACTTAATCTAACCTCCGTTGAACCAAACGACAAAGCGACTAGGAGGCCCAAAAACACAGTACGGTGGAAAAAGCCCAGTGAAGGTTATTAACCCTGTTTTTTCACGTTGGTGGCACAGGAGTTGGTTTGGAGTAAAAGCCAACAATTCCAACTTTTTCACGACGGCACAACAGGAATTCCCTACCTGTCCTTGCATAATGCTTCATCTCTTCTCATTTCTCACAAACCTCTTCTGTCAAGCATGCCATTCTCTTTGATTTTGGTGTCCTTCTTGTATGTGAGTAGTTCCGGGAGCAGAGTCAGAAAAGTCTCCAGTGGGAAAATCTACCAACCACTGTTCTAAATCTGCCTTTTTCAACCCTATCCCAAAATTCACCAGCATCCTCAATTCCCATTGCTTCTATTCCACTGTTCAGATTCTCAGTATTCTCTTGCTCAACTGTAATATCCCGATTTGTGATTAGGGCTGAAAACTCTGATAATTATTGTAATTATCTTGATTAAGCACTTTTGGGATTAATGTAATGTGATTTTGAGAATTTATGTGTGTGGTATTTAAGATCAAGGGTTGTGATTCCTTAACCAAGGGTCGGAATCCTGTGCTTTGCGGTTATGTGAGCTTTTGAGGGAGTGCTTGAGATGTGGACATGTGGCGTTGTGGTAGTGGTTGGATGAGGCCACAAGAAGACAAAACTTCACTTTTTCCTCCCTTTTCTCTCTCCAATTCGGTGGAGTGTGTGTGTAGGCAAGGGAAGAAGTCTTCATCATCATTGCTCCATCTTTCTCATTTTCTCTCTCCTCTCCTTCCTCCATTTCTGGCGCTGGACAAGCAAGAGAGAGGGGAAGAAAAGCTTGAATCTTGGTAAGTTGTGATTCTCCTTTACTCCAATCCTCTTCTCTAATATTGTTCATCTCAATGAGAGCTACATTGTGATGATTGTAGAGCCTTGAATGGTGTTGATTGGGATTTTGGCCGAAATTGAAAGTTAAGGAATCAAGGTTCTGAATTGAGCAAAGAGAAGAGGTAGGCATTTAGAGCATTTTAGTATGTTGTTTGTGATTTTTGGCTAAGTTGGTCGAATCTAGAATTTTTGCCCTAAATATGCCTATTTCTGGAAATGTGAAGTTTGTTATGATTGATGATTGAAAATGATTTAGTCTGGAGATATATGATCATTTGATGTAATCTGGAATGTTGGAATTAAGTGTAATGAAATTTGGATAATGTGTATCATTGAGACCATAATGAATGATTGTGGTCAAAGTGGCTTTTGAGTGTTTTTGGAAGTGGCCAATATGTTCCCTAGTTAGTGCTTAGAGTGTATGAGCATTGTGGAGAGTTTGGGAACCTTTGGGTGAGGATTTGACCATCTGGTGTTTTCTGGTTTTTACTGCGTTCTGGGTCTCTGATGAACATCACTCGAGCACGAGATGATCATGCTCGAGTGATGAGAGAGTTTTTCCCTGTTCTGCTTCGAGTGCGCCTGGGATTTATGAGCAATGCTCGAGCACATCGCTTTGTGCTCGAGTGAGCGATGAACATGCTCGAGTGATGGCGTAAGTTCAGAGTGAAGGGTTGCTTTCGGGTCTTCACTTGCTGGTGGATGCCACGAGTGTGCTCTGACACTCGCGAGCATAGCCTTCTCACTCGAGCACTGGGGGTCATGCTCGAGTGAGATTGTGCTTCAGGTGGGAGTTGTGCTTTCGGGTTCTTACTCGCGAGTAAGGTGCTCGGGTGTGCCTTCTCACTCGCGGGTGTGAGGTGTGTGCTCGAGTGCAAATGGCTGTGCTCGAGTGATCCAGTACTTGGAGAGCTGTGTGTGTGCTCTCGGGTGCTCACTCGCAGTCTCACTTTTTGTTGTGCTCGAGTGATGTCCGTACTTGTGCTCGAGTGAGATGACCAAAAATCAGTGTTTTGCCTTCGAGAAGGGGTCTTTTGGGTAGTGTCTTCCAACCCTTTAGGCATATGTTTAGGCCTCTAATAGTCATCTAAAGAGTCCTAAATGATAACCAACTTAGAGTATTATTGAAATGTACATATGGAAAAGAGATTGATTGGTTGTCCCTAATTGATATAGGATTTGACATCTGTCGTCCTCGTGAGGCTAAGGTGCCAGAGCCAGTCAGGAAGGATACAGGTAGTGACTCTTTCTTTATGCCTTGTGTGATACATTGTATGTATATTATGTCATTGTTTTGAAACGAATATCGTATGCTGCAAGTTTTGTGAAAACTGTGGACGCACCGCTATACCAATAGTCCTTGAGTCGCTAACAACGGTTCGGGTGAAGGTCGTATGCCTTCCCGGAGGTAAAAGGGGATGAGGTTAGGGTGTGATATATGTGTATATGTGGGCCGAAAGGCTATTTGTGAAGGCCGACGGGCCATTGTGAACGCCGAAAGGCTATATTTGAGCCGTGTGGCTATTTGTATGCACTGCCACGCCAATAGTCCCTGAGTCGCTAACAACGGTTCGGGTAAAGGTCGTATGCCTTCCCGGCGGTAAAAGGGGATGAGGGTGGAGTGACTTGTGTTGCTGTATGAGATGATTGGTGTGCATATTTTGTGATTGCATGTGGCATGAAATTGTTGTTACTACTGGGATTCTTTAGAATCTCACCCCTTCCATATAACTAACCTTTTCAGACAGGGCGAGTGGCTCGAAAGGGAAGCGGACAACCAGGAGTAGTTAGGCTTACTCCGAAATCTAAGTGGTAGTTGGTTATCATAGTTTTGGATGTGGGGTTGACAAGTGTACATAAGAATGTAAATGATTATTTTGGTTGTGTAATCCCCATAATTGGGAAATCTTAAACCCAAGTTATTTATGTAAGTAACCCAGGGTTTGCCGGGATTTTGGTTTCCGCACTCTGATATTGTTTATGTGATTTGATTTCTCATAGTAGTTATATCCGTACGTGAATGTGAGACCAAGATCAAGTATGCTTTAGAACTGATTTTGAAATATCCCATCTCTTGAATGAGGGATCATAAATGGTTATTTTATTTTATTGGTCTCTATTTCACTCAAATTTCGTAATCCGGATGTAATTACGGTGAGGGGGTTACATCAACCACCAACGCCACTACCGAAGTTGAAGGAGCTTCCTGCAGCTGAGTGGGCTACAAATTCAGCAACAAGTTATCAGAGAAAGGAAAATTCAACTTAGCACGGGGCCCACAAAACTCCATGGCCGTTTTATCATTCACAAAACTGCTTCCTCGGCTGCCTTAAAGGTTTCCAGCTAGACCTGGGTCGCTCGTCTGGGGTCTAGAATCTCGGTCGCCCATTCCCCCAGGGCCTCTGCCTCACTCCCTTGTACTTCTTCTTCTTCTTCTTTTTACATGAAATCTGGATACCATTACATAACAGTAACACTTACATCCTTACAACTACAAATAAAAGGAAAAAGCAACAAATAAACAAAACAAACCCAATCCCTCATCAATTTCCACGTTCTAATCAGGAGGTGGCGGTTGATCAAGGATACAAAAGTTTCCTACCTGGTTATGAGCTAGTTTAGCTAATCTGTCAGCTATACTAATAGAATCTCTAGACATATGATGAACGATAACATTCCAGTCTCTATGAATAAGAACTCTAGCCTCGACGATGATATCCCTAAAAGGATGGTTTGGTTCACATCCTCTAGTAATAAGGTTGATAGCCTCAGTAGAGTCTGATATCACTTTGATCCTCTGGTAACCACAAGCCCAGCATAGTTGCAACCCATGAATTATTCCTAGGGTTTTGGCAATAGCTATTGGGACCAACATCAGCTTGGTGATGTAACCACTTAGCCATTCCTCCTGTGCACCTCTGATTACTCCACCACAACCACTTCTACTTGAAGGTAAAACCGATGCATCTGTTTCAAGTCGCACAAAACCTGCTGGTATATCTATGTTACCTTGTTCCTTTAGCTTACCTTGTTTATCAAAGGAACATTGTATTAAGATATCTTGATCCCAACAGGCTCCGAAAAAGCTAGCTTGAGCATTATCACATTCATAGACCTCTTCACCCCTGAACAATTTATTACACCTCGTTACCCAAATATCCTAGCATATGTAACCAAATAAAGTAGCCCATTTGATATTCTTTGTAAATTCCTGTCCAGCTTCGTTACTCAGATTCCATTTCAGCCAATCCTGTCCCTTAAGGTTGAAGAAGACATTCCATTGCGAGGGCCTGACCACCGATCTCCATCTTTCTTTAGCATTGCAACAATTGCTTATCACATGCATGTTGTCCTCCTGTTGTTCACAGTTGAAAAGGCAGCTAGCTTCTGCATTTATCCCCCTCCGCATTCTAAGTAAAGCCGTATCCATTCTGTCATGAGCAAAAAGCCACATGAAAGACTTTATCTTTTCTAGGATCTTCCACATGAAACTACAAAATAATATCATAAGGGATCGATCTTAGACATCAGCATAGGTGTGTGTATTTCAAGTAATAATCTTTCTTTTTCCCATATATCATTTTGATATATATCAACCGCTTTTCTAACATAATGCCTTTAGATCGTATCAATCATGATCATAGGACAAAATGCTAAAGTAGCAGACATTGAAACATATTTCCATGATATTGTCAAAGTCAAAGGACATCGATGAAGGGTTAAGCTTTCTGGGACTCACACAGTAATGAAGCAGGTATCTATTCACTTGCTTCCTATTTGCGATTCTTTAGCATATGTGGTATAAATCACATGCATGGTGTTACTCTTATACTTTAAGAGGGTATGTCATTTGATTTTATCATTAACACCGTACAGACTTTAGTATGGACACTCCCACTATCTAAACCCAAATTCCTTAACTCCACTCATATTACATGAAGTCAATTTTGAAGAATTCAGTGTCTGGCAACAGGTATCATGGACGTGGGTTTCCATGATTCAATCCATATTTTTACAATCAAGGATCTCATCTTGACTTACTATACTTTAAGTCGAGGCGACATGGTTTGTGTTTCTTCTCTACCATATTAGCACTCTTACTACTTCACTAGTGAACACAATTGTACACTCCTCCTGAATGTCAAAGGTGGTCGCTTGTGTGAGAAATACGACCTCACCAACCTGTACGACATACTAAACATTGTATACTTACACACACATCAAAAGCAAAATAAAGTATCATTACTCCATACTACATGTATGCCAAATAACTTAACATGTTACTCATACATGTCCTTGGTCATTAGGTTTAATTAGGGGACTCTGTAACCCCCTTCACGATTAAGGCCGAGAAATAGTTCATAAACACGTAATTGATGTAGAATTAGAAACCTTAGATTATTTTGGGACTTAAACAAAATCAAACTTCCTAAAATCATGGCTTACAAAAACTTTTACAAAATATGTTCATGACGGTCTCATATTCACATTTCAATACTAAATGGCCTGTACAGGTTGATTTCATTCACCAATATCAGAGTATAAAGAAAATTCCCGACACACTCGGGTTCCATTCATTAATAAGGGTTTTACAAAGGCACGAAGCCCACAATTCATTACCCTTAACCTGGGGATTACACAAAACTATACCACCAATCCCATTATCTACAATTGTTTCCCAAAAACATCCAATAGATATACATGATAACCAATAACCCAAAATATACTTCTAAACCGGAGCTCTATCCGCTCTTCGTCGCCCGTTTTCCCTTTGATCCTTCTGCCCTGTCTAAAACATAGTTTTTGGGAGAGTGAGATCCTAAGGAATCCCTGTAGTGTCAAATCAATCATAGTATGTACAACAAGAAGGCATGAAATCAAATCATTATCCACACAAGCAACTACAACGGCAGTTACAACGGCAATGGTTAGTATGACACATGTCATCCCTTACGATTGCTCACGCTGCATTGCATCACAACAATCCACACAATATATTTCACCGCATCTGGGATTCATATAAAGCATTTCATCACACAAGCCATACAAGCAAGATTCAAACTCACAGCCCACGGCTGGATTAACAAACGCCGCCCCACGGGTCGGATTCACAAAGTTCCATGTCGATTACAACGGTAGTTCAACGGCCGACCTAGAGATGACCAGCGTCAATCCCTACATGGCTCACGCTGACCTGCTCGCGCTGTAATGGACCATGGTACATGCAGTTCACAATTCAATGATAAGTTATGCATATCAAAACATCATACACAACATGAGAGAAAAGTCACTATCTTGATCCTTCCGGGCATACTCTGGCACCGGTCTCTCCCGCCTAGGGCAAATGTCGTATCCTAAAATCATGATTAGGGACGAAGAGTTATATTATATTCCAAGACTTAATTAACTTGAAACACTTAAATTTGGTTATCATAATTGACCCTTAAGAGGCCACAAATGCCTCTAATAAAAGCCCTAAAAGGTTGGGAAACAATAGGTTAGAGATCTCCTTTCAAAAGCTCAAAGCGCTGGAACACAGGGGTTGGCCGCGGCCAGCCCTTTCTTGGGCCGTGGCCAAAATATGGTCAGAAGGCCACTGGCCGCGGCTAGCCACTCATGGGCCGCGGCCAGAATCAGGCCAAAAAGGTTTGGGCCGCGGCCAAGAAATTCCCTGATTCTTGGCTGAACTTTCAAAATTCATAACTTATCCTAGAAAAATCGAAACAAGGTGATTCCAAAGCCAAATGAAAGGTATATAAGTCCTCTTTCAAGAAAAAATATGGCCCATCACTGGAAATTACTACACAAATACAGAATCACCAAAAACTAAACACTACTCCAAAACAGAGTTCTGTCTCCATCCCAAACTTTGGACAATCATATCTCCCAGAATACTAAACCAAATGACACAAAATATATATCCATTTTGAAGCTTGGGATGTGAACTTTAAGACTAAAAAGTTTCATAATTTTCCAACACCATTTGGTCATTCAAAACACTCATTCAAACTGACTGCGCAAAACAGAGCTCAAACAAGACAGATTTCCAACTTTTCCCAAGTGATTCAAATGAACCCAAAACCCCAACCAAAGCTATCCCCACACAAAATCACTCAAGGAATCCAATGGAAATGTCAAAATCACCAAAATCCTATTCCATTATCATGCTTTGGTTTTGGGTAACATTAAACACTAAAATCTCAAATTCTCCAAACTTAACAATTTCAAACCCAATCAATTCTATCTATCCAAAATGCATTCCAAACATACCAATTCCATACCAAACACATACCAAACTCCCAATGGCCCTCATTTTCGAAAATGGGCCCAAAATTCCAGAAAATTCAAACTTAACCAATGGCTACAAAACCTATATAGAAAGATTTGTCTTACTCACCTCTATAACTTTTCCAAAGGAGTTCTTTGATTCACCCAAGTCTAAAATTTCGTGAGAGCTCAAACAACACCAAATGGACAAACTAAAACCATGAAAATGAAGCTCTCAACACAAGGAACAACTTTATAAAAGAGCATTTTTCCATTAGAGGTCATTTAGAGGGTCAAAAGCTTACCTATTTTCACAAGCTTCTTTTTCTTCTTCTGTAGAAATGGAGGACGCATGAGAGAGGAAAATGAGAGAGAGAAGGAGGTTGAAGATGAAATGATGATGGCCCACACCCTCCCATACTCTCTTGTCAGCAAAATGGAGGGAAGAAAGAGAGAGAAAAATTGAATATTTTATGGTTAATTGACTTCCCATTACCTCTCTCCTCATCTCCACTTGACACATGTCAGAATTTGGTTTGTTCTCATAAAGTAATCATCCAATTAATCACTTTAATCCCTCCATTAGCCATTCTAATTATATTTTTCATTTCTCTCATAGTTAGTAATTAGTTTCTCCATTAATTACCAACTCATGGCCAATAATTCCATTCTTCCAATTTTTCAATAATTATGACATATTAATTAATATTGCCATAAAACACATAATAATTCAAATTAAATTCATAATTATCTACAATAATCATGATTTTCCCTTAATCAAAAATTGGGATATTACAGACTCTGCATATGAATACGTTGGTCAATAATAACTTTATGCGTTATTGCATCTCTCATATAGCTATACCTTTGAGTTTAGTCTATTTATTATGCTTAGGGTCTTTTTTTATAAACAATGGCTACATGTACTCACAATACTTTGACACTAGATCTAAATTCTCTCTTTTAAATCTCACATGTTCTATGAACATTACTAGCCATATAACCTCTTGTACTACCACAACAAATATTTTGAATACACATAATCAATGTACTCTACATGTATCTCATGACTCTTCTATGAAGCCATTTAATCTCTCTCATGATGGTTGGACTAGTACCGAATTATAAGTCCTACCATGCACATATATCTGGTCTTGTATATATCATTGTATACATCACACTACTAACAGTATCTATATGAAAATTCTTTTCCATTATCTTCTTGGTTGATTCAGTCAGGCAAATTTATCAAGACTCAAACTTACTTCAAAAGTCACTGGGATATCTATGAGATTGCATTCACTTATTTTAAACCCCTTAAAAATCTTCTTAATGTAATTCTCTTGTAAAAGAGATAAGTCTTCTTATACTATTTCTTTGAATCTCAAATCCAACTGCTTTACCCATGAACTTCCTTTTTAAAATTTACTAGCACCATTCTATAATAGGCACTACCAAATTCAAACTATGTATGGCCAATAGTATATCATCCATTTAAAGGAATAATATCACAAATCATTTACCAATGGTTCTCTTTAACCATTTGGAAAACACATAGGGTTATTGCTCTTTCGAAGCATTGAACATCACTATCTGGATGATTGCATCAATCCATAAAAGGACTTATGCAAAAACACATGAAGTCACACTATGTGAAACTTCAAAAACTACTTTTAGTAAAATCTAATAATCTCACTTCATATAGATTTCTTCATCCAAATCATTACTCAAAATGTATGTTTTACATCTACATGATGTAAATTTAAATTTAAATGGTTAAATATTACCATATTAAAACTAATTTAAATGCACAACAAATGAGAAAAATGCCCCCTTGTTATACATACCCCTCTATAACAACAAGTCTTATGTATGTCAACTGATCTACCCACTTTTCTCCTAAACCTAGAGAACTCACTAGTTCTCAATAGCCCTTTTGACTTGATGGTAGATAAACTAATTATCAATTTGATTCTTTCTCAAAGAATTCATATATCTTTCTATTTCTTTCTTCCATTCTCCCTTGACATGGCCTCTTATACAGAATGTAACTCATCCTCCTCCTTTAGAATAACCATGTAACCATGAACATTTTTCTTAGTTATCCCTTTTCTCATGAGGCTTTTTAGTTTCACCCTTAATTGAAAACTAATTCACAACAAATGTGGTACCTTTCAATTTTTTTTTGTCATAATTCTATCATCATTTCACTCTTGAAAACATAACCCTTATAAGCTCCTACTTACAACCACTATGGAAATTTGCAACCGACCCTTATGGTCTATGAAAATTCAAATTTGATTTTTATTTAGTCCAACATTTATAGGGTATGGTAGTGACTACTTTAGAGGGTATATGGTTAAATGCAAATTCACATATCTTGATAAAACCAAGGATGTGTGCATGTGTACTAATCCACCAAAAGTAGACTAGATAATACTCTCCCACTGATATTTGTGGGTTAGCATGAGCCATAATATGTTTAACTATGTCTAATAGTATTCCTTTATGCCTTTATAAACTCCTTTTTTATGATAGAGTTCCTCGGATAGTTATCTATTTATTTATCCCTTTATTTTCGTAGAGCTAACTGAAACTGGTCAAGTAGATTCTTACTTCTTTGATCAATTCGTGGGACCTTTAAAATTCCTATCCAATTGATTCTCGAATTTCATTCACATATTGTCTAAAGCAACAATCTTTAGACTTGTGTGAGATAAAGTAACAACATGAAAAATCATCAACAAAGGTAATAATTTACCCAGCTTTGTGTCTTACCCTCAAACTTATAGGACCACATGAAACGAAATAGAATAATTGCAATGTAAACTCAATTCTAGTATCTTCCTGAAAACTTTTCATTATGCTATTTCTAGAACTGAATTCTATGTCTTTGACTAGTAAGACGCATATTTAAGTCAATACTTAAATTAGAAGAAATGGCAATGCAATTATGCACGAAGAATTTACCAACCAAAGAAATTTAGTGAAAGAAAGATTGAATCACAACTATATAATTTTATAGGGCAATTCATACTATCTTGTTTTCCTTATCAAGCCATATATGTCCGGTAATCTTTTCTATACTAAGTTGACATTTCAACTTCAGTATTATCATGACCATTTGTCAATTGCTTGACAACAAATTATTTTTATAAATTTCAGATACTTTAATTGTCCCCATTAAGTTTACAAAGTATGTTCTTGATAGCCTCTCTTGGCTTAGCCACTCAAATCATCCCACATATAGGGTTATTCACAATTTATTTAATCCAAGAACTTATCAATAATATAACACATTGAAGTATACAACATCATGTACTCGTATTATTCCTGACTAGAAAAATAATAATGTCATTGGGTCTAAGAGCAGGAGAATACGTTTGTACCTCTCATTACACAGATTCCAATAATGTCATTATTATCTATCAAGAAATTCATATAAGTGCCTTAAATAATATGCTTAATTATTACTTTCAAAAGACTCATTTTCTAAGAGCTTTCACATAGATAGAGCATATGATGCTCTTGAAAGACTTATTTTCCTAGTGCTCCCACTCATAAAGAGTATTTGACTTTTATTTCTTCATGTCTTTCATTATATTATGTCTTATTGAACCTCTAACATGGGAGTCGGGAAAACTTAATAGTTTATAAATCTTCTTGATTCTCAACCTATTCTGATAGGTTCTCAACAGCTATTGTTTTTCTAAAATTGCAAAAATTTTGTGTCTTCTATCATTTCAACAATCTCCTAGAGTTTCTCTATATTTTCTAGAAGAAATATTCCAAATCTCTTATTCAAATCATATCTATTTCCTAATAGAAACATTTAGTATTTCTTCTCGAAGGATTTATACTGGGCTTTGGACTTTGTTCTTCTCTTAAGATGGATCTTCAATCCGTACTCAAAAGAGTGATAACACCATGAACTCCACCATGATCCAGAGTTTAGACATTAAGAAATCTCTCCATTTGAGATTTTCTTTCACTTTGATTCGACACTGTTTCTTCAGTATTTGATCCTTCACTTTTACCCCTGTGAGGTTCCTCTGGATTCCAATCCTCACATTGGCTTCTGTCAGTTTCAGAAAATTCAAGTTCCACTTAGGAATCATCTTCTGAATTCTTTTTCACTTGCTCTTCTCATTCCATTTCAGGATAAATTATAACCTTACATTGGATTCTTTTCATCTTGATCTTCTATCAAGATATTCTCCTTGTAGGTTGTCCCTTAGAATTTCATATTCAAATGGGCAAATCCCTATCTTATTTATTACTCAAAAATTCATATCCCTCTAAATTATTTATGTTTGGATCAATGTTCAAAGGCTTTAAGCTAAAAACTTCTTTCTATTTTAAAGCCATCAAGTTCATGTTTAAGAATAAGTTTTTCAACAAAAAACATTCTTCAAAAGAAAAAAAATATTTTGATTTAAGTGCTTCTAAAACCTTCTAAATCATATCTAACTTAAATAAATATAAGATAAATCATTGCAAATATTTAAAGGATTTTTAAACATATAAAAAACACTATGATATCAATGAAAAATGTTTAAAATAGATCCAAACATATTTTAAAATAGACAAATTATATATCTAAATATAAATCATGAATTTAAACATTTTTAGAAATAAACTGCGCATCAATCGAAGTTCAAATATCTCATCACGAGCCCCTAGAAGAAGAAAACGGAAAAAAATTCAAAAAAAAAAAAACATAGCAGCCCACATTTGTCCAGTCTAGAAGTTTTTTTTTTAAATGTTAAATCGGTGACTCAAACTAAATGAGCCCAGAATTTTCTTCTTTTAGTTTTCTTTAGCTATTTTTGTTCTAAAACCGTTGGGCCCATGCCTCTATCCCTCCTTTTTTTAAGCAAAAAATATTCAAGTGAAACTAATCGTTTCACTAAAAACGCAGGAAGACATATAAATTGTTGGAAGCATAAAACAACACGTCGTATATGTCTCCTTCAACCTCAAGCCAGGTCATATTGACCCAGTTGGATCCTTTGATCGGGTCCGTCGGACCCGACACTTCTTCCCTACAAAACCGGCATTTCCAACGTCAGTTTTTTGCATTTTTGGTATCTATCTTTTCGTGTTTTCAAGACCTACTGAAAGGCACCAATTTTGTGGCCTAAAAAAGGTAGCTTACCATTGACCCAATCTCAAGAAACAAAAAATGTGGTTGTTTCTTTTTTTTCATACTGGGAAGTTTTCTATGGTTTTCCGTTAACTTATGGGTCTAAGTTTTATTTTAGAAATCATTTTTACTTTTTCTAATAGCATACTTCACGAAAAACATGAGGAAACAGAAAACCAGAGGCAAACATAATCTCTAGATTTATATATATAAGTTCAAAACAATTGAAGCAATCATAATCATCAACTGTACAAATCCATTCGGTTCTCAAGGTTATGGCCTCTGGAAAGGAAGTATTTATACTCCAGTTTTAAACACTCGTATAAACAAGTCAGAGAAACAAAATAATAGATGCAGCAGGAAAAAAAATTTGGATTAAGGCATGCTTCACAGAAAGAACATAAATATGTATTCTTTGAAGTAAAAAATGTGCTAACCAATCCTGGATCAAGATTTGATGAACCAAAATAGTCAAGAAGTTCATGTTGTTCCTTTGTATTTTTGTGGTTTGAAACTTTCATATATATGATGAATTCTAAAAACATACACTTGTATATTGTTAAGGAACATGAGAAACACAAGTTTTGCATATTCCATTTCCATAATTGGATAACTAAAAAAAATTGTTGGATCACCCAGTTTTCTTTTAAATAAGAAATATTCAAAGCACAAACACAAAAAAAACATACTAAAACTACCAGAAATAACATATAGCAAAATAAGCAAAAACAAAGAAACAGGACTGATACGGGTGGAATTCTCATATATATTACAATAATCATTGAACAATACATATGATAGGAATTGGCACTTAAGACATGCAAAGCAATCAAGACCGGTGGCAAAAGAAGAAATATAATATCATACATGCCTCAAGAGAAAAAATATGATTATTCGTGGATATTATAATCTCATACAGCCTACAATAACAACCAGACTCTGATACTATGTAAGAATCTTAAACATACCTAGAATTTGATAGACTCGTTGAAGTACCCACACGAAACCGGAGCACCGATGCGGACCCCGATCACATTACACGGTAAATACATCAAAGAGAGAAAGAGAAGAGAACATTCTTATGAGAAAATCTTTTAGAGGGAGAATTGTGTATTATATCATCATTAGTCTTTTCCATTAATCTCACACCTTATATATATATATAGTGTACGTACGGTTACATAGGAATAGATGCAACCCTTAAACGTATGGTTATATAGGAATAGATGTAACATTTAAAACACAAAGGATATCACTCTTTATAACTCATGTCTCTTCATGAAGCCCCTCTTAAATGGGCTTGGGCCCTAATCCACCAAAGATTGACTATTATATTCCAATAGTGGGGAACACTAGTTTGAAGTTGCTGATCTAAAAGTCAAAAGAAGAAGCTACCCTTATACCCCACCATTTGAAAGTGCATAACAAAGAGAAAAAAAGGAGGTTCACGGGATTGAGAAGAGAGAGAGACATGAAAAGATGAAGGTGGAACATGAGGAGAGTATAATTTGTCAAAGAAGGAGATAGCCCCCCTTCGATTTGGAGCCTATAAATATGCATACTCATGGAGAAAATGGGGAGCATCCTTCTCTGACAAAAGACGAGTTAGAGTTGGAGAGTGAGGTGCTATTTCTAAAGGAGATTGACACTATTGTAGAATTAATTTCATGCACTGTATTATTTTTTGCATGCCTCCATGTTGGAATGCTTAAGTAGACCTCATTTATGAACAATATAGATTACCACCTATATAGAAGGTTTTACCTCCTGTAAGGAAAGCTAGATTTCTCCATTTTCATGCAGCTTGTAGTTGTATCTTATATTTTAGAGTTTATTAATCAAGTTTTATGCAATTTTTATGAAACTTTTAATTTATTTTGGTTTTGTTTTTAATTTTATCATGAGCTAAATTTTTATTCTCCTAGGGTGATGATGTAGTTTTCTAATGATGGATTGAATCTTAACTTATTAAATCTAGTTTTAATTTTTCCTTCATGATTGAGTTTTAATTATTGTTCTTAATGCTTTCAATTGATTGGCCATCTTTTAAATGATTTAAATATGTATGTTGAGACCAGAAGGAGATGCATGTGTATAGATTCTATAATTAAAACCATAACTTTCATATGAAATAAGAATATATTCATATGAGTTTGTATAGTCTTACTGAGTTTCATAAATCTTAATACATGATTAATTGCTTAAATTCATATAGGAATATGCTAAATTAGCAATTAATTTATAGAATTCCTTGACCTTGGAAGAGGATAGAAATTAAATTAGAAAAACTCGACTATCAATCATGTGGAATAATTAGGACTAAAATAGATAAGTGATTCAATTCGAAATTTGTTAAGTGAAATTTGACCCCTGAGGCTTTTTCTCATATTTGCTTTCATATTATTTGCATTCATATTTAATCATTTTCTATTTTGTACTCTCAATCACCTACTAATCGATCGATTAAATATAATTAAAATTACCTATTTTGGTACTTAGTAATCAATCCTCATGGGAACGATACTCTACTTATTTTTGTATTACTTGGTTATGACAGTGTGCACTTGCACTTTTTAATAAAACATTATAACAAGGTCAAGTCAATAATGTATAAAACATAACACACATACAATTCGATTTATTGATCCAAAAAACAGTATAATTTAGTTCTCAAATTTTATCTGAAACAAATTAAAATATGTCTAGTCATCAATAACAAAGTTCAAAAGATATTTATTATTAAAAAAATGTTCAAAAGAAATTTGAAGTAAGGTAAATAACAAGGTCAAGTTAAAATATTGGGCCGGGCCGTGTTAACCGCTTCACTAACAAGGTCAACAATAATGAGTTAAAAGCTAGGTCAAGTTTAAGGCCCATGTTAAACTCTTCACTATACAGGTCTATTGGGCCCTAACAAATGATTTTTTTTTTGGTTCAACCACGTTGGATAGGAAGACACTTATACTCAGCAAAAAAAGATTTTATTTGTCAGGTATAGGCTTAATTTTTATTGCTAATTGTGAGGGTATATAATCTTTTTTAATTTTTTTATTTATACATCCTCTGACCATTTTTATAAATTAATTTATAAATGAGAGTCTTTGTTGGGCGTTGTCCCTTGTATTTATTTAAATCAAAAGTATTCATGAAATAGTAATGAGCACTGTAAAGTTTAACAATATGGAGCAATTGGTACTCTTGCTTCTTTGGGTTTTTTTTTTTTTTAAATCGAAACATGTGATATTGTGTTTAAGGCATCACATGTTTTGTCAAGCTAGGTATTCATTAGTTAACAAAAAAAGTCTATCAACCCGAGTCAATGGCATTAGCTATGTGATCACAAGTCATATATGTACTTGCTAACTAGACACTCATCGATTAAAAACAAAAACAAAAACTCTTAACAAGCACTAAAGGGACTAAGGGGATGTTTAGTTGTTTAGTATGAAGGGAGTAGAGGGGAACTTTTTTTTTTTTTTTTTGACTTGGATTTAAAAAAAAAAAGTAAAGAAGTGAGATTAAAAGTTTCTAATTAATTTTTCTTACTTTGTTATCCTACATATTCTCTTTAATAAATATCTCCACCTCTTTAATGTTTTTAATTCCAACCCAAAATTTTTTTCCTCCCCTCCCCTCCCCTCCAAATCCCTCATACCAAATAGTACCTAAGGGTTGACATTAAAACATGATGCATATGTTTTGATTAATAAAATAGAAGGTAGAAATTGATGCTATTTGGCTTCCCAACTAAAAAATTATCCGTAAAAAATCGGTGAAAAAATTTGTAAAATAAAAGGAAAATCACATTAAGGGTGTGTTTGGTTTGAGGGGAGGGAGGGGAGGAGAGGGGGCAAAATTACAATATTGGACAAAAGAAACAAAAAATTTACCCTCTTATTCTTTTTAAATTTTAGGTTCCAGCCCAAAATTTAAATACCTTCAACCTAAAAAGGTAATTTAACCCTCCTCTCCTTCCCTCCCTCCCCTACCCTCCCCTCAAACCAAACACACCCTAAAGTCCAATCCAAGGAAAATAATATTGAAAAATCCAATAATTTATCAACGACAAATAAAATAGACAACATTGGCAAGTAAAAGTGGCACCATAAACAAGCTATGAAACTTTTCATATACTCCCTCCAGTTCTAATTATAGGACATATTTACTTAACTTTGGAGAAATTAAGGATAGTGGTTAAATTAGTTAATCATATTTATTTTTCTAAAATACCCTTATTTAAAATTTAAAATTGCATCCAATTATGTTCATTCTCTATTTTTTTTCTTGTATCTCCCCTGCCTCACACACGACTTCTCCAAGCTCTCACACAATCTAGCGTCATCAACCTCCCTCAACAACTTCTGATCTACTCTTATTAAATTATTAATGTATTTAATTATTATTGAGAAAGTATCAATAGGGGTATTTTGGGAAGAAATTGACAGAAATTAAAACTTTATCATATAATTAGGACCAAGATCAATTCTCAAATATTGTCCTATAATTATGACCGGAGGGAGTATTATTTTCCTTGACTAGAACATTGGTGCAATTTAAAAAGAAAAATGCATGTTAACCCACTCTATCTATAAATGTGTAGTCACATTATATTTGTCTATCCTGGCTTGCTACGAGGATGATTGACAAATATCAATATAACCTATGATAGTATAAAAAAAATAACATAAGACAATACTGTGAGTTGATTATTAGTACAAACGTACAGAACTTTCTAACGGGAAAACCATATGACACCCTAAATATGATTCGACAAGTTTCCGTAAAAAAATTGACATCCCAATTGCTCCGCGTTATTAAACTTTACTTTCTCAGTTACTCCTCTATGAATACTTTAGGGGCAAACAGGTTCTTTAATCTAAAGTCAATTTGAAATTAACAAACAACGTCAATGTTCCTTAGTCTAGGGGCAATATAATAACAAATTTGACACTTAAGAGGGTGATATTGTTTGAATAAATACTTTAGGATACTCAATGCTCTTGCGAAATAGTTTAAGGACGCAAATGCACTTTAACCCTTAAAATGAGTGTTTGGATTTCTTCCAACCATAGGTTTTAAACCTAGGTTTGCGCAACCTGAGATAAAACTCCTCTCACACACTTATCTCTTAAATTATAAAAGCTATTCTCAAAAGCTAATTCAAAACGAAAGTTCTAGACCTTAGGTTGAAGAGTAAAAAAAATCTAATCCAGCCAGATATTAGTCAATCCACTGAAGTTCGTAATAGACTATATACTGTTCATAAACTTTCCACATCAGAACTACATAATATTAAGTCTTCATTAAATTTTTATTCATGGGAAAGTACTTACATATCTTATATATGAAGGAAAAATCAAATCATTGATACAAAAACAAGAAAACAAAACATTACGAGACCCACCACGTAAGCTCAATTTTCTGTGCGGTGTCAAAAGAAGAACTAGAAAGTGTGACAATAATTTTTTTTTGGACAAATGTGTGACAATAATTGAAGAATATAGTGTTAAATCCATTTGTTGTACGAAAATTTGAAAAGAAACCATATCATTTACTATTTATGAATAGTGTGATTTATTATGTAACCTTTAAATTTTATACTGAATCAGGATAGACAATAGACTTTGACCTCTAGAATCTAGACATATATAGTTAACGCAATTTGGTTCAAAAACATAATTTTAAATTGTCCTCCATTTATGTCAAAAAATCATAACAAAACGAAATAAGTTGGTGTATAATTAAAATAATTGAATAATGACAAAACAATTAAGCATCCCAAAGTATACAAATTCTGCAAGTTAGAAAAAAACAAAATAAAATAAATCCCAATCAAGCCTGTAACAAATGGAGTCATTTCAGAATTGTGTAAAGTTGAAGCTAGCCTGAAAAAACAGATCCAATATAATTTAACTAAACCTCCCCCAATCAAACGCATAAACTTGGAAGGATTGAAGTTTTAATTTTGTAAAAAATCATTAAAATAGTAAAAATATAACAAACAAACAAATAAATAAATAAACTGAATTGTTAAAATTTAGTTAACAAGAAGAAAAGGGCAAGTGGAGAGAAAGAAAAAGTATATAAAGAGAAAATCAATGGTTTTCCATTAGCTCAAAATCTTAAAAGGAAATTTCGGACAAATTTTCTCATGGGAATTAATTAATCAACCAATAAGGATTACTCCTTAACAAGACATAACACACAGAGCTTCAAGACATTTACATATTATATATACTATCTCTTGTCTTTAATATAAAAGTTAATTGACTAATTGAGAAGATTAAATAAATTACATAATCATAACATATGTTACATGACATCTTTGAAATACTTGTGTTCCAATTCTTAATATAAAAGCCAATTGTCTAAACTGGGAAGATTAAGAAAATTAAATAAATTACTTAATTATAACATATGTCACATGATCTCTCTAAAATACTTATGTATATCATTAAAAGCAAATTATTATGAAGAAAACACTAGATATAAATATACTTTAAAATAATATATTTAATTTTATTAATCTCTCTAACTTAATCAATTGCTTTTATATTAGATACCCGAAGCATGTAGCATACATTACCAGAAGTTAGGTTCAATTATTGCAGTGTAAGAAATTAAGGTAGGCATATGCATGGCCCATGAAAAGGAAAATGATTGGATTCACTTGTTTGTCCTTAAGAACTGATTGCTTAACTGTTGGGTCATGCTTATACAGTTGACGCCATGCATATCAGAAAGATTGATTGATCATTTTTATTATTCCCAAAAAAAAAAGGGAAAAATAAAAACAAAAAGAAAGATTGATCATTGCCAACCCATGAGCAAAGAACAAAAATCTATGCATTTGATAATATATTCAAAGTTTCAAACGAAAAGACCGATGAAAACATGAGCCTCTTTTTCTTTAATCCTCGTTAATTATTAATTTACACACACACACTTGCTGTTTTACATTGCTTTTATTCCATCTTTGTAATTTAAAAGTTAATATATATAATATAAAATGTACAAGAAATAATAGTATTTATAAGTTATAATAGGAAGAAATAGCTTTCCTACATAACTTGCTCTATTTACAAGATAACTTTTCTTAAATGGTATGAAATTATTTTCGGTCAACCTAACTACAATTAATAAATACTATCAAAATTTTAGTAACAGATAAAAAAAAAGAGAAAGGAATTGAAGCATCAGCGGCAATTATTGCCATTGTTTCTTAAAATGAGATTGAACTTTCCAATTCAGGCGGCCTAGAAAATTTGGCAACCCTTGCATATAATTGCTGAAAAAAATCTAGTTAATAATTAAAAAGAGGTCAAACTTGGCAAAAGTATAAGAAGGAAATTGTATTTTTGTTTAATTTTTTTAGGCTAAAAGATAAAAAACTTCCTCAAACTTTGGGTGTGTTGAGAATCACTCCCCTTTTCTTTAAAAGTTTAAAATTAAGACCCTGAAATTTCATACTTTCACCATTAACTCCCTTATCGTTAAGATTGCTGTTAAATTTAATAGTTTGTGTCATGTCACTTTTTTTTTCCCCGATCAAGTAATTTGCCATATCGCTATAACAAATGACACTTGGCGTGGACGGCAAGGAATTTTAAGTATTTAAATTTTTTTATTAAGAATTAAAAAATGCTAAGGGTCATAGTGTCATGTCAACTGCGTGAGTGTTTGGGTTTTTTCTAAATTTAGGTTTGCGTAACCCGAAACAAAATTTCTAACACACACTTACCTCATAAATTATAAAATTTATTCTCAAAATCTAATCCAAACAAACATTACGCCCATTCCTAATTGATTATATGCAGCATCGTGCGCATCATGATCCTAGTTCCGTCTAGGAAGAATCTCAGCTTCCTTGTGGAAAGCCCAGAGAAAAGATCCCCTGGGAAAAATTCTCGAATGAACTATGATAACCTTGTCAGCACCCTTGTCATTTATTATATTAATAAAATAATTTAAATACTTAAAATTCCATGTCAATGCCAAATATCATTTATTATAGTAATATGGCAAATTGCTCAACAAAAAAATAAGTAAGATGGCACAAACCGCTAAATTTAACAGCAATGTTAATGGCAGAGGAGTTAATAGCCAAATTATAAAACTTCACTAAACTTTTAAAGGTGAGGGAGGTGATTCACAACACACCTAAAGTTTAGGGAAGTGTTTTGTAGTTTATCCTTTTTTTTAATATATAAAATTAACATCATATATATAGTTATCATCGGTTCTACTATAATTAGATAAATAAACTACAAATTAATATTTCTTTACTTTAATGAAATAAATTTTAACAACGCTACTACTTATTTCTATGATGTTTAAAAGAAATTTAAATTTTTTAAAGCATTCAATTATAAATATTATAAACTATAGTATAAAATATTAGGAAAAATTGTTGATAAAAAATCTGCCTTTGCAAAATTTATTACTTTAAATACCTGAAATATGTTTAAAAACTCATGTTTAATATCTGTGTGCAACGTATTTTTAACCACATGAAACTAAAGATATTTGTATGGAATTAAATATATGTTGCACTTAATTGAAGAAGTGCAGCACTTGTTAAAGGATTTGGATCTTGATATTTTGCTATAAATTAAGAATGCATGACTCGGGCAACTTATTTTAGTCTAAAATAGAAAACCAACAATCACGTACGTTCACATGAGATTAAAATGACTGTAAAAGTTAAATAAAATAAAAATAATAATAAAAAATGTCCCCATCATGATGATCATCATCATCAAAAGGAGGTGGAGCGAATATATAAACAAAAAAAGTGAGTGTCATTTTCAACCAATTAAGTAAAGTAATGGCATGGTTCACAGAGATTCTTAGAAAGAAGACAAAACACACACATTGTGATAGGCAATACGAGTGGGTGAGTGAGTGCCGAGTGTTAAAGAGAGTCCGTGAACGTGAAAGTGAGTGGGTGGCAGCTCCAACGCCGCTTTTGTCTCATTCTGAAGACAACTCGGTCACGGGAACTTCTTAATTATAGAGTGTGTGTCTTAGTCATCTTCCCAAAATAATCCTCTATCCACTTTATAGAGATATATATATATATATATATATAGCCATTGCCAGGCTACAGTTTCAGTGAACTTTCTAACCTTAAGCTTCACGTGCAAGTGGAAAAGCCTTTCAACCCTTAAACTCATGCAATGTAGGAAGACTTCCCTTTTTGTATATAAAATGAGAGAAGACAGAAAGAAAGACTGCCCTTTCTAGATTTCTATCAAGAATTTTGTATTATTATTATTATAATTAATCTAAACATATGATTAATCTACAATGTTAATAAATAACATTTTTACATTTTTACATTATTATATGTATGTGTATGTATATATACATATTCTAGAAGTGAAAAAAATGTAGGTAGATATGACTTGATGTCACATTAAAAAAATGGTTTGATTCTATAGGGGTTAGTTTGTGGCGGTTTGGGACAACATGTAACCCTAATAGCAGTTATCACCAAAACCACTACTACTTTGCAGCGAGTTGACTGGTACCACTTACTAATTGACTTTAGCAATAAGTTAGATCGCTACTGATGTTTTAGCACCAAGTGGCGCCAATATCAGTAGCTGTGGGTTGTGGTGGTTTTGAGAATGAAACCATTGCAAGGAAGCCTGGACAACAGGGGGCGCATTAAATTGCGAAGGTAGTAATGCAACGATAATTACATGAATTTGTTTTGTTTGTTTTTAAGTAAAGATTATGCATATGTATTAAAGAATATTTAATATTTTTTAATGATGGAATATATATTTGTTAACTTTTTTAATGGGGGGAATATTTTTTAAATTTCTATATTATTAATTAATTTATAATATTTAATGGTGGTAACTATTTAATATTTAACCGCGTTTATGGTTGGGCAATTTGATCAATTTAAAAAATTAATGACAATAATGTCTTTTTCTCTTAATTACAGGATGTTTGCATCCCCATTTATCAATCCTAACAATGTAATCCTGATTATATCATGAGTGTTCAAGATTACAAAATGTAATCTTCTTTACATTACATAAGTTCAATTAAACGTCATAATCAGTCTGATGCATCAGAAAGACATGCAATCATCTCCCATAAAATCAAACCAAAAGGGTTATAAATGCCTATAAATACACCACCTCTCCTACAATTTCCTACTTTTAGCAAATTCGTTCCTCTTGCTCGAGTTCTCTCATCCTGTGATGAAGCACCTCTTCCTACTATGGTGTTTAGCCTTGTTTTTTTTTTGGATAAATAATAATTGCATTCATGAGGAAAAAGCATAGTCTACAAAGTATCTAAGTAGGATATATACATCATAGTGAAGGTATGATAGATCCCAAAAAACATTTTATGTCTCAATAATTATTTTTATGTGAGATTGTTTTATAAGTTTGTAATGGATAGGAAATGTACATGGATATAGTATTTGCTGCCATCGAAGGATGAAAGCCATAACATCGCAAAGAACTAGTAACTACAAACGAAGTGCTCCAAATTTAACTTTAGGAACAAGCGACCATTCATGGAAGTGAATGCGGTCAAAGATTAAGCAAATATGCATGTTTTGCTGCTTCCTCCCTAGCTTATAAATACTGAATATGACAGTCTATTGAGCAGAATGGTTCCATCTAGAATGTTGTATTTGTCTCTCTTGTATGCAGTGATCTTCTATATTCGTTCCATGCATTCCTGGTGCTGCATTAACATGTAATTCTAGATTAGGTCATGTAGCTTGGCACTCCAAGTTGGTATAAAAAAATTTTACTTATGTAATTTAAATTAAGATTTTTGTTATTTGTACTATATGTTTTATATTTTGTTTTTGTAATTAATATTTTATTTTTTTTATTGTTAATGTATTTGAAATTAAATTAATTTGAATGAATGATTTAGTGCATTGATTTGAAATTAAATTATTTAATATTCATGTTGTTAATTAATTTGAAATTAATTTTTTGGATTAGGATTATTAGTATATTTGAAATTAAACTAATTTGAATGAATGATTTTAGTGAATTGATCTGAAATTAAATTATTAAGGATTAATTTTGTTAATTATTAGTTGAAATTAAATTATTTTGGATTAATGATTTAGTGAATATATTGGTAATTAAATTATTTGGGATTAATGTTTTAATTTAGAGTGATTATTTTTATCAATTAGAGATTAATAATTTCATTTAAATTAGTAATTATTTAATAAATTATATTATTATAAACTATTTTACTTAATCTGTACGTAGGCATCATAACTGTGGTTCATTCTTATGGGAAAGATATTGTAGTTGATTAGGACCCTTCCCCACCGTGGACCCTTATTAGTGGTTCGCAAGCGCTACCCAAACTGCTATTAAGTGGCATGGGAGTGAAAAATTTGTTCGGCATCAAAATTAGTAGCAGTACTCAAACTGCTACCAACATTATAGAAATTCTTCAAAAAGTTGACACAAAAAATTTTAATTTTCTTTCATAAAAAATAGTAGCGGTGTGATAACCGCTGCTAGCTTTGAACATCTTTTTTCTAATTTAACTGTCATTTGGCAACAGTTTATAACCATTGCAACTTTTTGGGAGTCACGCCAAAAATCAGCATGGGTAACAATTCATTTATGCTGCTACTAAGTGTATCGTGAGTATGACCATTGACCACGTGGATAGTAGTTTTTGTATAACCATTACAAAGTCGTTTAGACTTTTACCCATAACTAATTTAGTAGCGGTTCCAAGAATGTCCATACCAATTAAAACAACTACAATGCGGGAAATCTAATTGCTACAAAATGCATTCTCCTTGTGTTAAAAAAGTTAATTGAAAAAGCAATGTATAAGTGAAAAAGTCAAGGTATTAAAATTCGGATCGGACATTAAACCGGTCGGGGTACTGGGTTAAGGGTCAGTGGGTCAAATCGGGGCCAAACCGGAGCTAAACCGGGACCAAACCGGTGAGAAATTGAAAATTTTAGACTTATAGTATGAAATTCTAAAGGAAAAATGTAAAATTTTTTTTTTTTAGATGTCAACCCGGACCGGACCGGTTTACCAGCCGGTTTGCCGGTTTCCGGGCCGATCCGGTCCGGGTTCAACAACCATGGAAAAAGCAATGTATGAGTTAAAATGTGGTGCTAAATTTGTTAGTATATCTAATTTTGATTATTTCAAATCTTAAAGAATGTTTTTAAAGGATGCAATCATACACAATTATAAATTTGAAGAGATCAAGAGTTCAGGTGAAGAGATTATGCTTTTAGGATTATATCGTTACATTACACATCAACCCGACTTAATGCTTTTGTTCATCAAAAATCTTAGTTAGCAAAAGTCAATGTCTTTTTTTCTGACGTGTCAATTCTAAGTCATTGATCTCTAGTTTTAACCTTGGGTATTACATGTCAACTGGAAGTTATTAAATCCTATTAACTGAAGTTAGTATACCTTGGTAGATAGATCTCATCAGAAGATCATAATTCTAAATGAGAGAAAATAGACATACAATTTTTTTTCCAACAAAAAAGAACTACAGCTAGATATTCATTGCAAAGCAAAAAGGAAAAAGTAGATGCATAATGTATTTGCAGTGGAAGAAACTACTAATTAATAAATAGATCAATATACAAAATAAATATGTGATCTTAGTGCTGCTTAATTCATTGTTATCTTTTTATTTATCTAGTACTCCTATAATATTTAATATAAAATATATTTATCTAATTTGATTAGATTAAAGAAGTTGGTTAAATTAGTTCATATAGTATATATTTTCTAAAATATCCTAGTCACCTTCCTTAATTCCATCATCCCTTTTCCTCTTTAATTATTGTTGAAGGAGCATATATAGGGTATATTAGGAAAAGATCAACAAATATGAAAACTTTGTCTTATATTTAGGATCAAGATTAACTCCCTAAATATCTCTTATATTAAGAACATGAAGGAGTAGCTAATTTGAATTTTAGAAAATTAAAAAATTGAATTTATGACTGTCTAATTTATTTAATGCATTGAATTGATCAAGAAAGAGAGATTATGGATGGAAACAGGGTTTTGGTGGCAAGACGTAATCAATATAAACTAGAGGGTCAAGGATGATTATCACCCTGAACATAGTAAAAGTTATCACATACATAATAAAAAAATTATTGGGAGTTTTGAGGTTTTTTTTTTTTTTTTGCTGTAAGTAACTTTTGAATGATACTTAATTATCCAGAGCCATTGAGTAAATATGATTTTCTAAAAGTGGGGATGAAATTTAATTTAATATACAAACAATTAATTATAGAAAATAATTGATCATTAAATGTTTAGTATTGTTATTATCAACAAAATCACAACTAAAAAACTTAATGAATAAAACCTAAACCGGGAAAATTATTAAATGTGCAGGGTGAAAAAATGAAAACTAATTACAACTCCTACTTATAAATCAGGAACTCAAGTATGGTCTCTAAGTCTATCCTCACAAGAAGAACTAACCACACATGTGGCTAGATGACATCATATATTAAGTAAAAGGAAAGCTAAAAGAAAATATGGAATGAATGGGGGTGGAGGGTGCAATAGATGCTTGTTGTGAATAGAGTTGGTGTATCTTGTAATGGTCTTCTAGTCTCCTTTATATAGGCATTAAGGCGTGTCCTCGTTAGGGTAAGGAGGCATTTGATCGATTTACGCCATCTTGGAGAATTCTAGAGATGTAGGTTGATTCTTGATCTTTAATCCATAATCTTCATAATATTTTCACGAATATCCACCCTTATCTTGAATGGTAAAATTATCCTCTTGATGAATATCTTTCATATAATTAAGTAATTCAAAGGATAATCTAATAAAACAATAAACAATTCATGGCACCATATTGCTCATCTGTGGTAGCCATTGTGGTATGGCGACGTCTTGCAACATTTGTCTAAGGTCCAATTATCAAATGTTATCTATTATTTTCCTTCATACAAATCAGTTTAATTATGAAAAATAATAAAATCAATATATCAAAGGGACTTTTTTTATTACTTATTTAATAAAATAACTCTTTTTCTCTAATAGAGTTTTTTTGTTTTAGTGTATTTGGCTCTCATCCCTTCTCATATCCTCTAGATGCTTTTGAATTACCCTTATTTTATAATTTCTCAAGCTTGTAGTATATGTAAGAAAGACATGAAAACTTTAACCTTGCATATCATCGCAGCATAAATGACACCCAAAAATATTCTTATCACATTCGACTTTAATTATGTGATATTGTTTATAATTTTTAGTATTCGATTGTATCAAATCAGAACTAATAAGCAACATACAAAAACAAATATTTTTGCTCAAATTCTCAATGTCAAGATGAATTGGGTGTATTATTTTATATTTATCTTTTATCATGACAGTGCAATTTCTTTCTTTTCTTATTTTTCTTTCGTTAACTGTTTCTTCCCCCTTTTTTTCTTTTTTTGTTCTCTAAAATCTACATGTATACTGCGGTGAAGTACGCAAATAGATTTCCGTCACAAATTTGCTTTTAGTTTGAGTTGCAGAATGAGTACTTTGCGCAATAGACCTTAAACACAGAACAAAAAAACTTTTATAAAAAAATAAATCTTTCATACTAACGTGTGCTTTGTCGTTAAAGCAATCAATTAATAACTAGGATAACCTACTAATGTGATATAGTGATAACCTATGTCATTCTCCCAATAAACAATATATAGGATTTTTCTAGAATTAAATTTTTAAGTGACAAAAATGCAATAGAATAGACCTAAACTAAATGCAATACTCTATTATCTAAATGTAAAATGCAAATGACCCTAAAACCTATATGAGAATAAAACTAACCTAACTGAATGCAAATGCAATTTTTGGGGGTTTTATAAAACGGGAATTAAAATGCTAAGCAAAAATATCAAAAAGAAGCAAGATAAACAATAAAGATTTAATTAAGTCCTGATGATGAATGAGACAACTTAGAATTCACATGGAATTAACTTTCTTAGCCCAAATTAATTAATTAGACCAAATGGAGGTTGATGAAAGATTGGAATTAATAATTTAATCACCTAATTGAGACATGGGAAACCCTCAAGCTCAAACATTTATTCCACTAGAAAACTCATAATGAAATAAATGGTGGCTAATTACATTCATTAAAAACCAATCACAATAATTTAAGATAGTTTTAGAAATCATATTTACAATTGCCTAATTAAACAATTCAACAATTAATCACCCTAATTAAATAACCAAGAGATCAAACCCAAATTAACAATTAACTTAGTAATGAAAACTTAGTTAATAATCTAATTGACAATTAAAGGATTTGCAAACAAAAATCCGGATAATCATTTAAGAACAAATTAAATCCAAAATATCAATTCAATCCAAATAAATAATAAGTCTACAATCTAAAACTAGATTTTTCTTAATTAATACAACCCAAAATCATTTAAAATTAAACATCTTAAGTCTTGAAATAAATTGATAAAAGAAAAGATAGTCTTTTGTGGTTTTCAAGTATAAGCTATTAGGTTCTAACTTCCTCCATGCTTCTCTCAAATTGCCTCCCAAAATAGTCTAAACTGCCATGAAAATCTCCCCTCTTCCTCCAAACTCCAACCGCGTCCCAGCCATCAAAAAACTTTGTGAAATATTAGTTGATGATTGATTAATGCCGTGGAACCCGTGTGGAGAAACAATATTAATTGAATGAAGCAAGATCTCCTTGTGTGGCGTCAGTGATATGCAAGTACGGAAATCTGAGAAGTATGATCCAGAGTGCGGCAGTTCGACTCCCTCCTAGAAGCGCGCTGAATTGTGATTCCAGATTATCCTTTCTCTTCCGCCCCATCCCGTGAATGCGTGATAGAACGTTCTTTAATAGTGGTAGCAGCTAGGTTTATTAATGGGAGGTAGAGAGAGTTTTTAGGTCTAAACTTGAATCCATTAAAATTTAAACAGTTCAAAAAAAAAAATCCAATTATTAGATTCACTTTCAGCTTTTAAGAAAACTTTTGCACCGTAAAATCTTCTAATATGTTTTTCTTTTCCTTGTAAGAATTAAATAAAATCATGATCTATCATATAGTTGAAAATATTATCCAATCACAAGATAGCAATTAAGATATTAACAATTTAAGCCTAATAATTTCATAATCAATTTAGATTTATATTATTTTTTAAAATTGGCTAACAATCCAAATATTATTTAATAAATCCAAATTAGCCTAAAATAATCCTTAAAATAAATGAATAAGGTGGGATAAAATATATTAAATTTGGGATTTATCAACTCCCCCACACTTATCATTTGCACTCGTGGGCAAAACAAATTAAGACCAAGGGAGTATAACAAAACAAAGCAAAACAAAACTTCAAAAGTGAATGTTTCAATCATGAGTGAAAAAGTAAACAAAAACATTTCAACATCTCTTTTATCCAAGTGATCTTCTCAGGAATCAAGAAAACAAACATCATGGCAATTTATTTGACAAAGGGGAATCTGAGTTAGAAATTTCTCACCAAAGATAATGTGTATGTCACTCATCACTTAAAAATGTATAGGCTTGTGTTTACATTCAAATCCATCATATCCAGTACTCTTTCCATAGGTTTGACAAGAATCTAAGTTCTCCACCACTAGCAAAGCAAATACAACCATAAATCAAAAGGACTTTTATTAAGTTGTAATGTGACTAAGATTAAGAAAGAAAGGGTATGGTGTTTGAAAAAACAAAGTTGAATATATTAGAGGATGAAGAGAATAGTGCAACGAAGAATACAAGGTGAAAGAAACCAAACCAAACTTGAACTAGGTCATTACATTTTTTTTTTCTCTTTTTTTAATTTTTTTTCAACTCTCTTGGGTAGGGGTGTTCGGGATCAGGATCGGGATCGGGAAATGCCATTCCCGATCCCGATCCCAAAAAGGGTTCGGGAATGATTTTCATTCCCGATCCCAAATTTCTTTTTTTTTTAAAAAAATTCTTATATTAATTTTTTTGTTTTATTTTCTTTAGTCTAGTATAAATATATAATTTGTCTAATATCATATTGTACCAAATTAGTTCAATACAAATATATCATTAGTCTAATACATGCTTAAAGTTGTCGATTTAGCTACAAAAAGCACAAAGACAAGAACAAAAAGTTAGAATTATTTAATAAATAGTAAATGAAATTAACTAAATTAACTAAAAGAATAGATATTACCTTGAGGGTGTTAGAGATTTTCACATTTTATTTTGTATTTGGTTTTGCTTTCTTAAATATTCTAAAAAATTATACATAATATATACATATATATATATATATATATATATATATATATTCAGGATCGGGAAAAAGTCTGGATCGGGAAGTCCCATTCCCGATCCTGAACTTTTCCTGTCCTGATTTGCTCCGGATCGGGACGGGAAAAAGTTGCACACCTCTACTCTTGGGCTATTATACATATGCTCTTTTGACGCGAACCTATGTATTGGTGATACAAAGGCTTGATTACTCAAATATTTATAACTCAATAGCACCAAGATGCTACTAGCACACTCATAGCTCTTACTGGCCGTTTGACGCGAAGATCAACATTGATAATGAAAACCCCTTGTTACTAAGCATAGCTCAAACTAGTAAAGCGGAATCTTATTGCTTTTTTTTTCTTTTTTTTCTTTTCAAGATAACCTACCATACTTTTTACAATGATCAAATTCTTAATTCTATACGTGTTCTTTCATCCAAAATAGATATAATGTAATGCTTTTCAACTCCTTGGACATTCAAAAGGGTAGATTTTTTTTTTTTCTTTTTTGCGGCTATGGGTGTAGATAAAATGGAAAAATATGTAGGTACAAAGGGGCGAAACAAAAGATATATGCATGAAAAGGGTAAGCCTTTTGGCTTATCTAGCTAAAATGAAATGAATGCCTTTATTATCTTTATGGATACACATGCATAAAATGTGGCCTCAAATAAGATTTAAGTCAAGTTCTAGATCAAATAAAGAGATAGGGGGTACACACTAAAAAAATTCATTACGCTCAAAATCTCACTAGATCTATATGATTACTAACCTAAATCCATTAAGTCAAATCCATGGCCACTTAGTCTATTAACTCAAAATATGATCAATCACTTTTCAAATCAAGAATGTATAATACTAAAGTTACTTAAAACTTGTAAAATGTTTTTTTTTTAAAAAAAATTCTAAATTTTCTTGAAAACAAGGAACAAAAACTAAAGTAAAAACTAAAATATATTTCTTTTTCTCATTTTAAGAACAAACAACAAAAAGCAAGAGTAGGAACATAATCCCTCCCCGACCCATACTTAAATATTACATTGTCCTCAATGAAAAATATAGGTCTAACCAATAACAATAAGCAATGCAAGTAAAAGAGGAAGGAAGGAATATGACCGAACTATCAAAAGCTTGATGACACTTCAACTCAAGATCCTCATATAACACTTCAACTCAAGTATAGAAGGTGTCTGAATGGGAGGAAGCAATCCATACATTTGCACAAAATCATACCACCAAGCAGTACCTTGTCCTATATGGATATGCTTAATAAAAAGGGACTTATCAAGAATCAAGGAAGATCTCAAGAGAAATTGATCTACAGAAAGTGTTGGAACTTCTAAATATTTTGAACAACCCACAAAATCAATATGACTCTCCTCACTAAAAGTCAAGTTCTCTAAGGGATGGATGAGTGATCACTCAAAATGGTCTCATTATGATTGTTCAAATCATCACTCAAGACAATAGTCATGATGCATTATGCTTTTACTATATAAATGCTCATCCAAATCAAGGCTCCCCCACACTTGTCCTTAATGGAATCCCCATTAACAATAGTCATGTCAATATCATGAGTAGTATCAATAAAATCAATAGAGATATTACTCTTAGTATTCAAAGCATCATCATAATTAGTGTTAAGCAAGATATCTTTAAAACCAATAGTGTCGGGGGATTCAACAATAATCTCTTCATCAACCTCACCATCAGAATCAATAGAATTCATAAGACTAGAGGCATAGGAATAAGCATTAATGCATGAATAACAAGGTTCAACATTATTTAAATCAATGGAATTAGTTAATTCAAAATCAACGTCAGTGCATGCATATTCAACTAATATACTAATTATCCCATCATTGGAAGTGGTAGAAGAAAAAGGGAATGAATCATTAGAAGGTGAAAGTATATTATGACATGAAAATTCATCTTGAACTTCTAATTATTCTCTCTGCAAATTGTTAACTACATTTGATAACTCCTTAATTTGAGTATGTAGAGTAGGGGTGGAAACAGGTCAGGTCAGGCCTATTAAGGCACAAACTGGCCTGAGCTTGGCCTGTGGCCTGTTGAAGGCCAATATTTAGGATTGGGCCTGGCCTATTCATAGGCCTGGCCTGAAGCCTGTTAAGGAAGCCTGAATTTTTAAAATTTTTTAAGCAAATCGATAGGCTTACAGGTCACACTGCAAAACAGGCCAACAAGTCACAAGCCGAAAACAGACCTCCCTAAAAGGCCTCCTTAAACAGGCTAAAATTTACAGGCTCATGCAAAATTATTCTTTAACCCTCATCTAATTTTTTTTAATATTTTAACAGGCTCAGGCCAGCCTAACAGGCCTGTCAATAGGCTTTGGCCTGGCCTATTAAATAAACCAGGTTTTTGTGTTGGCCTTGGCCTGACCTTTTAGTCTGACAGGCCAGGTCTGAACAGGCCAATCACAGGCCAGGCTACAGGCCCTTAACAGGGCGCTTGGCCTGTTTCCAACCCTAATGTAGAACTTGAATTTGTTGTCTATGCTCCATTTCCCCTTCTTGAAATTTGTCCAAAAAGATTTTCAACATAACATCTGTTTTATTATATAACCTTGAGTCCTTGTCATGAATTGGTACAATTTGATTGACATATCCAAGATTTGAGTGATCATGTCATCTAGGATTATATGATCTTGAATATGGATCATATATTTTGTAACCCCCTCACCGTAATTACATCTGGATTACAAAAATTTAAATGAAATAGAGACCAATAAGATGGTTTAACAATTTATAATCCCTCATCTCAAAGATGGGGCGTATCAAAATCGTTTCAAAACGTATATATTCATGGTCTCACATTCATGTACGGATATAACTACTTGAGAAATCAGAGTACATAATAAATATCAAAGTGCGGAAACCAAAATCCCGGCAAACCCCGGGTTAATACATATATGATATGGGTTTATGAGTTTTTCCCATAAAGGGGATTACACGATACAAAATAATCATTTACATCTCTTTACACTTTGGCAATCCCAAAGCCAAAATGGATATAACCAACTATCCCAAAACATGAATGTCCCTAAGAGACCCTAACCACTCCGGGTTGGTCGCTTCCCCTTCGAGCCACTTGCCCTGTCTGAAAAAGTTAGTCATATGGAAATAATGAGATTCTTGAGAATCCCAGAGCAACAACTCACTCATACAATATATAAACATAGAGCATGCATGTTCATCATAATCAGCAGCTTCACAATGATCTCTGGCTCACGCCACATACGACAGCACTCACGGCTGTAATCACAATGCACTACGCCCACTTTCGTGGTGAACACTATGCCAGCTTTCGCTGTAATCACTATGCACAACGCCCGCTTTCACGGTGATATGAACACTATGTAGCAGCAACACAAAGCACAAAGCACCATAAAGCATCTCAAGGCACGGTGTATCACTATGCTCCACAAAGGATCTCAATGCACAAAGTATCACAAAGCAGCAGCAGCAACATCCACACAATGAATGACAGACAAACATACAATACATTTACATAAAGCATAAGAGAGAAGTCGCTACCTGAATCTTTCCTGACAATCTTTGGCACAGTAGGCTCACGCGGACGACAGATGTCAAATCCTATTCAAAATTAGGGATAATTGATCAATCTCTTTTCCAATGTATTTTTCAATAATTCTCTAAGTTGGTTATCATTTAGGACTCTTTAGGTGACTAAAATAGGCCTAAACATATGCCTAAAGGGTTGGAAGAACCTACCCAAAAGACCCCTTACTCGAAGGCAAAACACTGATTTTTGACAGTCTCACTCGAGCACAAGAGAAAGTGAGACTGCGAGTGAGCACCCGAGAGCACAAAGACACTTCCAGGAACTGGCTCACTCGAGCACGCCGACCTCACTTCGAGCACAAGGCCAAAAGCCTCTCTCGAGCACCCGCGAGCACACGCTGCGAGTGACAACCCGAGAGCACCCCTCTCACCTGAGGCACAGGCTCACTCGAGCACGACCCCCAGTGCTCGAGCACACACCCCACACCCGCGAGTGAGAAAGCACACTCGTGCAACTTTCCCGCGAGCATCAACCCGAAAGCACAACTCTCACCTGAAGCACCATCTCACTCGAGCACGACCCTCAGTGCTTCGAGTGAAACAGCTATGCTCGCGAGTGTCAGAGCACACTCGTGGCATCAATCAGCGAGTGAGGTCCCGAAAGCAACCTCAACTCCGGACTCGCATCTTCACTCGAGCAGAACCATGCTCACTTCGAGCATGTTCTTCGCTCACTCGAGCACAAGGCAATGCTCGCGAGCACAACCCGTAAAACCCAGATAACTCGAAGCACAACAGGGAAAAACTTGCATATCACTCGAGCACGTTCTTCCTCTGCTCGAGTGATGTGCATCAGAGACCCAAAACGCAGCCAAAAACCAGAAACTCCAGATGGTCAAATTCACTCCCAAAGGTTCCCCAAACTCTTCCCAATGCTTATACACTCTAAGCACTAACCAGGGAACACAATGGCAACTCTAAAAACACTCCAAAAACCCATTTGACCACAATCATTCCTTAAGGTCTCTAAGATACACAATGTCTAATTTCCCTTAACATCTTTTTAACATTCCAAATCATATCAAATGATCATATATCTCCTCAATACATCATTTCCAATCATAAATCACAATGAACTTCATATTTCCAAAAATAGGCATATTTAGGGCAAAATTCCAGATTTGACTAAACTTAGCCAAAAATCATACATTATACTTCAAAATGCTCTAAATGCCTACCTCTTCTCTTTGCTCAATCAAGAATCTTGATTCCTCAACTCCCCCTTTCGACCCAAAGCTCAGATCAACACCACTCAAGGCTCTACAACCATCACAATGTAGCTCTCATTGAGATGAACAAAATTAGAGAAGGGGATTAGAGCAAAGGAGAATCACAACTCACCAAAATCAAAGCTTTCTTCTTCCCCTTTCTTGCTTGCTTCAGCGAAATGGAGAGAGAGAGAGATGAGAGATGGAATGATGATGAAGAAACACATTCTCCCTCCTCTTGCCCATGCCTCCAACCGAGTAGGAGAGAGAAAATGAGGGAAAAGTGAGGTTTTGTCCTCTAGTGCCTCATCCAAAGGCCACTCTCATGCCACTTGTCATCATCCACTCACTCCCTCTATGAGCTCACCAACTCCCAACACATAGGATTCCGACCCACGGTCATGGAATCACAACCATTGATCTTAAATACCATATGTATTTATTTTCAAAATTCACATTACATTAATCATAATAGTGCTTAATTACACTAATTACAATGATTTTCATAATCATTAGCCCTAATCACAAATCGGGATATTACATATTTGCTCAACATCATAGTCATAATGATAAGGCATAGAATTGTTTGAAAAATTTCCATAGGGTGAAGCATTCCAAGCCATAATAGGATCAAGTTAATTTGTTCTTAAAAAAAAGGATCAAGTCATGCAATAATTACCTAAGAAATCACCTAAAGACTCAAATATAGAGATTAACCATTGCTCCCTGGCAACGGCGCCAAAATTGATGTGTGCTTTGTCGCTAAAGCAATCAGTTAATAACTAGGATAACCTACTAATGCAATACAGTGGCAATCTAGGTCATTCTCCTAAGAAGCAATATGTGACCTTTTTCTAGAATTGAATTTTTAAGTGACAAAAATGCAATGGAATATACCTAAACTAAATGTAAGACTCTACTACCTAAATGCAAGATGCAAATGACCTTAAAACCTATATGAGAATGAAAGTAATTGAATGGAATATCTTAATTGAATGCAAAAACAATTTTTGGGGGTTTTATGAAAGGTGAATTAAAATGCTAAGCAAAAAGATAAAAAAGAAGCAAGATAAACAATAAAGATTTAATTCAGTAATGATGATGAATGAGACAACTTAGAATTCACATGGAATTAGCTTTCTTAGCCCAAATTAATTAATTAGATCAAAGGGAAGTTGATGAAAGATTGGAATTAATAATTTAATCACCTAATTGAGACATGGGAAACCCTCAGCTCAAACATTTATTCCACTAGAAAACTCATAATGAAATAAATGGTGGCTAATTACATTCATTAAAAACCAATCACAATAATTTAAGATAGTTTTGGAAATCATGTTTACAATTGACTAATTAAACAATTCGACAATTAATCACCCTAATAAATAACCAAGAGAAACCCAAATTGACAATTAACTTAGTAATGAAAACTCAGCTAATAATCTAATTGACAATCAAAGGGTTTGCAAACAAAAATCCCAATAATCATTTAAGAACAAATTAAATCCAAAATATCAATTCAATCCAAATAAATAATAAATCTACAATATAAAACTAAATTGTTCTTAATTAATACAACCCAAAATTATTTAAAACTAAATAATCTCAAGTTTTAAAAGAAATTGATAAAAGGAAAGACACTTTCTTATAATTTTCAAGTGTAAACTCCCAAACTCTAACTTCCTTCCAAATTACCTCCCAAAATAATCTAAACTGGCATGAGAATCTCCCCTCTTCCTCCAAACGCCAACCGCGTCCCAGCCATCAAAAAACTTTGTGAAATATTAGTTGATGATTGACTAATGCCGTGGGACCCGTGTGGAGAAAGAATGTTAATTGAATGAAGCAAGATCTCCTTGTGTGGCGTAAGTGATATGCAAGTACGTAAATCTGAGAAGTATGGTCCAGTGTGCGGCAGTTCGACTCCCTTCATGAAGCGCGCTGAATTGTGATTCCAGATTATCCTTTCTCTTCCGCCCCCTCCCGTGAATGCGTGATAGAACGTGTTTTAGTAGTGGTGGCAGCTAGGTTTATCAATAAGATGTAGAGAAAGCTTTCAGGTTTAAATTTGAGCTTATTAAAATTTAAATAGCCCAAAAAAAATCCAACCATTAGATTTATTTTCAGCTTTCAAAATTTTTTTTATACCATAGGATCTTCTAATATGTTTTTCTTTACCCTACAAGAATTAAATAAAATCGTAATCTATTATATAGTTGAAAATATTATCCAATTACAATATAGCAATTAAGATATTAACAATTTAAGCCTAATAATCTTATAATCGATTCAGATTTATATTATTTTCTAAAATTGGCTAACAATCTAAATATTATTTAATAAATCCAAATTAGTCTAAAATAATCCCTAAAATAAATGAATAAGGTGGGATAAAATATATTAAATTTGATATTTATCACATACCAACAATCCATTTGTCCATTTATATATGTGTCTATATATATAGCTATGACATTAATTGCCAACTCAATATTGCGGTTTGAAAATAATTATCTTCCTTTCTTCGTTTTTTAATGGAAACGTCTAAATTCTAATCAAACGTTGATTTATTTAGGTTGGACTCGTGCCCATTCTAGGTCAAAATTGTTATGGCTGAAACCCCAAAGTAATATAATACACTTTTAATTTTGGGGTAATTCCTAAAAAATACCATTTGAATTTCAAAATCCCGTTAACAAGAAGCATAATGAGATTGATAAAAAGAGTAATGGGATTGACAATACAAATTCTTGTCGAATCACTAAT
Source organism: Inga laurina (assembly GCA_963855925.1). Lineage (NCBI taxonomy): Eukaryota > Viridiplantae > Streptophyta > Magnoliopsida > Fabales > Fabaceae > Inga > Inga laurina. The sequence goes on from OY979705.1 coordinate 39,917,144, forward strand.
TTGAGATTTTGAAGTTCAAGTCGTATTTTTCTGGAATTTTCCTTTTAATTTTCTAATTTTATATAAAATTTTAATTTCATCATTTAGTTTTGATAAAAAAAAATACTTTTTAGTCTACTCACGCAAACCCCACAAATCCAATTAATAGAAAATACTTGCACAACATTATTAAATGCAATAAAAAATTCTCAAATAAGCTAAAATTTTTTTTAAAAAAATTAAAATAAAATAAGCCAAAAACATTAGGCTAATGGCACCTTGTTCAACACAATAATTCAATCCTTGAAATTTCACTCGTCCAGTGTTCCATCAAATTTAGGCGTTTAATCTATTGATTTTTATACTTTTAAAAAATCATCTAACTTTTTAAGGATTGGATTGCAATTAAGTCATCTAATTTTTAGAGTAACAAGACCAAAATTTTTTTGTTACCTTCACTACAAAAAAAATAATATTTTATAGCGATGAAATTGTAAGGGTTATAATTCACCGCTACAAATATTAAAATTTGTAGCTGTTATAACCTAAACCGCTACAAAATTGTAGCGGCAAATACGTGCCAATTGGCGTGACAGATTACCAGCGTTTTTTGTAGCAATTAAGAAAAAAAACCTCTACAAATATGGCGCGCATTTCCCACCAAAAATTGTAACGATTACATCGTATACAGCGCTATAAAGTTCACACCATTTGGCGCGACCAAGACGCGCCAATAGTGTGACAGTTAATAAAAAATAATCGTTTAAAAAATAAAACCGCTACAAAAATGTGAAGCTAACCGCTACAAGATCCATGCTGATACCTATAAATACCCTAATCACATCTCATTTCAAACACTCCCTCTTTTCTTTCCACCTTACCTCTTTTTCATCTTCTCACATTTTCAAATTTTTTTCTATGAGCCGAGGAGCTTAACAAGGTGATCAAATATGGTAATAAATTCTTAAATTATTTATTTCAATACTATTTTTCTTTTGCATACTATTTATTCTCACTATTTTTTTTTTCAGATATTTATTTACATAATCATATTCACATTAAAGTGGACAGCATAATGATTCCTTATTACCTACTTATCCCCAATAATATTATCAATACAATTTTCAAACTTATCTAATTTACTTAAATCATTCTTTTAAAATTATAAATGACCTAAACTCATAAATAATAAGTTAATTAAATTAGCTAAACTATTAAAATAATAAAATATTTAATTTAATATTAACAAGAAGGAAACATATAATTGTAAATCTTTTTTTTTGTAATTTTTCTAAACTTTGTAGTCGTTTTAAAACCGCTACAAATATATTTTTAAAATTAGCATGCTAAATTTGAATTTTTGTGAAATTTATAGCGGTTATATAACCGATACTGATTATTCCCGCCCTTTTAAAATTCTATTCTGTAGCGGTTAATAAACCGCTACTAAATATTCCAGCAATTTTTAAATTCAACTTTGTAGCGATTTTCTAACCGCTACAAATTTTCATTTTCATTTCTCGCCATAAAATATTCTCTGTTGCAATTTGTAGCGGTTATATAACCGATACGAAGCGCCAGTACCACGTATTTATTCACGCGCATGGGGGGAAATCGCCGGATTTCAACTACGTTTGCCTTCCGGTGGCCCGTTGTTGTGTGCGCGTGAGCCCACCACTCCTCTAGGCCTCTTTACAAACCCAAGTTAGTAAGGTAATATATATAGGTTGCGACCTCTTACTCCCAAGCAATGTGGGACTAGCTTCTTTGACACACCCACTCAAACATTTGTATTTTACAACAGATCCATTTGCACATATTTTAAAGAGTTAATATTATTGTTACTCTGATCTATAAAATTTCAATCAATTTTGATTTTGGTCTCTAGGGTTTTAAATAATGGTTTTTTCATCATATAATTTCTTCTTTAAAAACGTTAGTCTCTATAATTCATAAGAATTTGGTCTTAGTTTAAGACCAAAACTAAAATAACATTGTTAAATATAGGGACAAAAACCAAAACTTGATAAAAATATAAAGATCAGAACCAAAACTGGTTAAAATATAAATAAAATAAAAAGGCAACTTAAATTTGTGATAGGGAACAAAGAGATAATTTTGAGGGAAAGATAAAATGTGATTTTCAATTTTCGAATTCATACTCTATTTTCTTACTTTCAAATCTAATTACATCAATTTGAGTGGGTGTAATCATTTTTGACGAGGTAACTCTTTTTCAACTATGTGTAATATATCTTTAATTATGTGCATATGACTTACGTATTAAAGACTTGGGAGAATGACAGTGAAGTTCTAAGGAAGAGGAGAAATGAAGAAATGGTCCCTATAGATTACAAAATGAAAAAATGGTCCCATAGAGTTGTCAATACAGGCTCCTGGCGTTGTCATTAACAACTCCAGGAGCCTGTATTGACAACTCCATGGGACCATTTTTTCATTTTACAATCTATAGGGACCATTGTTTCATTTTTTTCCTTGCATGGGACCTAAGTGTAAATCTCCCTAAAAACTTTTGTGAATAGTTAGGATATGTTGCAAAAATATGAATAAAAGTTACACCCACCGAGAATAATTGCGCCCAGTCCTTCAGACAAAAAAATGTCAAATGGGGAATTTTTCCTTAAAAATTAATTATTTTATTTATACTTTTAACGGATTTTGATTCTAACCATTTATACTTTTAAGGAGTTTTGATTTAGAACCCACAAACTTTGGTTTTGATCCCTATAATTTTAATAAGTTTTGATTATGTTTCCCATACATAACGGCATTATCTAAAATTAATGCATTTAAACTCAATTAAACCAAGTCCTTATGATATTACAGGACTACAGTTTTGAATGGAAGAAACTATAGAGACGAAAAGTCACATTTAATTATTTTATTTATACTTTTAACGGATTTTAATTCTCTAACCCTTTATATTTTTGAAGAGTTTTGATTTAGGCCCCACAAACTTTGATTTTGATCCCTATAATTTTAATTAGTTTTGATTATATTTCCTATACATAACGGCGTTATCTAAAATTAATGCATTAAAATTCAATTAAACCAAGTCCTTATGATATTATAGGACTACAGTTTTAAATGGAAAAAACTATAGAGACAAAAAGTCACAATTTTAAATTATAGGAATCAAAACAAAAAAATCTCTACCCTTGATTGAGGAAGGCTTGAGGAAATCACCAAGCATTATAGTTTTTGGGTAAGTACCTCGGCATTCCTCTGATGCATAAAAGGGTTTCCAAGTTGCTTTTTAACCCTATTCTAGAGAAAACGCAAAAGAGATTGACGGGTTGGAAAAGGGGGTGTCTGAATATGGCTGGAAGAGTTACCCTCATTAAATCTGTTCTTTCTGCCCTCCCGGCCTACTATATGCAGACTATGTTAATTCCTAAAGGGGTTCTTAAAGAGCTGGAAAGGAAAAGCAGGAGCTTCCTCTGGGATGAGAGGGAGGATCAGAGGAAAATCCACCTTATCTCGTGGGATCAGATCAAGAAAGATAAAAAGGATGGTGGATTAGGCATCCGGGACTTGCGTAAACAAAATGAAGCCTTCATCATGAAATTGTGTTGGCAGCTTCTCACTAATAAGGATGCCTTATGGGTGAATGTGCTTAAGAGTAAATATAAATGGGACCAAATGAACGGTCCAACTACTCGGCAGGGTGCTTCTTATACATGGAGGGGTATTTGTTCTGTATGGGAGAAATTTCAGGAAGGTGTGAAGGTTAAAATAGGAAATGGTGAGAGGGCCTCCTTTTGGTATGACAATTGGTCTAACTTAAATAGACCTTTGTTTGAACTTCTTCCGGGCTCGGAAAACTTCATGGATAGTAATGAGAAAGTCCAAGATTATGTGAACCAGTGGAACGAATGGGATTCAATTAAACTTAGTCAATGGTTTCAATGGCCGATCATCGAGCAGATTATGAGCATGCACCCCCCTGTGAGGAGAGGGGTGAGGATAAGTATGTCTGGATGCCAGCTGCGGATGGTAAGTTTTCTGTTAGTTCTGCATATCGTTTTTGTTTTGCAGGTAACCGGAACCCGAATCAAGTCTTTTGGAAGCAGCTATGGAGGTGGAAGGTACCAGAGAAGATTAAATCTTTCATGTGGTTAGTGGCTCATGAAAGGGTCCACACAGCTAAGCTCAGACAGCAAAGAGGTCTGTTGGAAAATGCAAGTTGTCCGTTCGGTTGCAATGAGGATGAAGATTTGATGCATCTGTTGAGGGACTGTACTAATGCTAAGGAGCGGTGGATTTCGCTGATAAGACCAACACAGTGGGCTATGTTTTCTAATCTGCACGGGCTGGAGTGGATACAATGGAACATTAAGAATGAAGCAGGAAGGAATTTCACTACTAAAGTTAGCTGGCCTACTCTATTTGGGTATGTGTGCTGGGATATATGGGTCGCTCGTTGTTCGAAACTGTTTGGAGAGGATCCTGAGCGGGGAAATCAAGGTGGCCTTTCAAGTCTATATCGAGCTAGTTGGGATCGTGACTTAATCAGTTGCTGTCGCTTCTACAAACATGGCACTGCAGAGATGGAAGTTGATTTGAGGGGAAGAAGGGGCTTTGCTACTTTGGAAACAGACGCTTCTGTTCTGGATTCAGGCATGGCAGGATGCGGGGGAGCGATCAAAGACGAAGAGGGAAGATGGATTTCTGGTTATGTTAGTCGGATTATCCATGTGCCACCGGTGATAGCTGAGATAATTGCAATTATTCAGGGGCTTCAAATTTGTTGGAACAGGAATCTCAAAAAGATTATGATTTCCACAGACTGCCTGGAGGCTATCAATCTTCTCACTCGTGGCTCAGTCAGGGACCACCCCTTCTGGGATGTGATTGAGGAGGGAAGGCGGTGGTTGTCGAACGATTGGCAAATGTGTCTATCTTTTGTTCCTAGGGAGGAGAACATCCTTGCGGATTATTTAGCTGGGTTAGCTCATAGTATGTACGTTAACTTTGCTATCCTTGATCACCCACCACCTTCTCTCCAGGGGGTAGTACTTGATCATGGATGATTGTGTTGCTTTTTGGATTTCCTTTGTGAACGTGTAATATTGATACCCAGTCATAGGGTATTGTAATCCAGGTTTTCATTCAAAAAAAAAAGAGACGTTGCTGATATTTTACTTTCCTTTAATCCAGTTAATTTACTGCTGTTTAATTTCTCTGAGCATAGGAACAGCTCTATTTTTGCTTCTCAGAATTTCTGCTGTTCTAATTTGCCCTTATGAACGGCTAATTATTATATTTGATCATTTTATTATAAAAAAGCAAACTATAAATATCGACAATAGAAAAGCCCTATTTTAGATTAGAAGTTAATGAATAAAATAATGATGATAATAAGCTGGTTGTTGAGGTCAATATGTCAACATTTTGGGGCTGTTTTGTTAGCATTTCAGTTAATTACAGTTTTATGATTAAAAAACTAAATAAGTAAATAGTCACTTCATAAAATTAAGGGATTAAATTTAAAATATATGTAAACTAATAGACCAAAAATAAAATTTCATCTAGATTTAAATTTTAAGAAAAACTTAATCATGTAGTCTAATAGTTTTGACATATTTACAATTCAATTTTTGAAATTCAACTCATCCATAACAATCTAATCAAATTTCAGACATTTAATTTCTTAGTCCTTATTATACTTTCAAAAAAAAAATAATTCTTCAAGAATTGAATTATATCCCAGTTATGCATAAAATATAGGAATTAAATAATCAAATGACTAAAATTAAGGGGATAAATTGCATTAAGTTAAATTCTATTTTATGTATAAAAAATTTAAATAATATTTTTTGGTACAGAGTTGATTAAATTATATTTTTATAGCTGAATTGTTTACCATAGCTCAGGAAAATTTTGACTTGATTACTAGGGCCGAAGCTCTAGATAAGGGATTTTTTGCTTTGGATGTATTCGAAAAAAAGATTAGATTATGTAATGATGAGACTAAAAAATAATTACCTAAAATATATGATCCTTTGTTGAACGGACCCTATCGCGGACGAATTAAAAAAAGTTTTTTATTCTCAATCAATAATAAAACTGACACAAAAAACGACATTTTGATAAATAAGATTCACATCATCCTTCTTAATACTAATACTGATTATCCAGACTTTAAATAGAAAATAGATAGATTTGATAAAAAATCATTATCAAATGAAATTCGTTTTTTTTTTAACCTTTTCAGTCAATTTTCTGAAAAATCAGTCAAAATCACACACACATATTAATTGATTAATTTTTCCAAGTTTCAAATTCAACATTCCTATTTTTTAACTTTGACAAAAACCCTTGAGCAGAGAGAGAGAGAGAGAGAGAGGGAGTGAGTGAAAAATCAACTTTTGGAAAAAAGAAGACACGTTTAAATCAGTCCCAATAATTAATGAAACATGAAGGCATGGGTGTCTCCCATGAAAGCGTTAACAGCATGTAGGCTAATTAGAGATTAATTTTAAACCGTAGGATTTGCTTTCAAAGGTTTGTTTTGGGATGATAGAGGCCCCACTGAATATCAATCACATATTAATCTTTCGTACGGACGAGACTCGATAACCCTGTGTCTCCTCATGCCCTTCTTTCCTGATATTTTATGCCAGTGTTTCATGAAAGCTCCATATATATCTCATCTGCAACTTTTATTTTGCAACTTCTTTCTGGTGCATAAAATCTTAGGCCAAGCACGTTTCAGTTTCTTTAAAATAAAAAAAATCACTTTTTTTTTATAACAAGTACATTTAAAATAATTAGAATATTAAGTAATTGAACTTGGTTCCTCTAGGTCATGCACATTCAAGCCATGAGGATCACGGTTACCGGTATAATTAAAATATTTCTAACCATATGAAGAAGCTATCATAGTTCTAATTATTTTGAGAAGTACTTTTATGTAAAATATTTCTTGTAAATTTAACAAAGCACGGCATAATTAAAATATTTCTAACCATATGAAGAAGCTATCATAGTTCTAATTATTTTGAGAAGTACTTTTATGTAAAATATTTCTTGTAAATTTAACATAGCACAACACCCCAACTCTGATAATTTATTTAAACTCATTTTACATTAGACTGAGACTCCAGGCTCATTTGCATTCGCGATAACAAAATTGACTTTTTATTTTATTTGATGTTTAGAGGCTCAAGTTAGGGTAAAAACTTGTTAATCATGTGCAGGTGCCACTCTATTATTTAGTTATGTGTGACATATTTATTAATTATGTGTAAATTATATATAGTTAAAGATATTTTGCATACAGTTGAATATCACCCTTACCTATCTAAGAATGCAACTCCGTAAATACTTTTAAAGCAATATATTCTGATAAAAAAGTTAATTTCAATAATAATTAGAGAATGTTTTATCGTATTAAAAAATATTAATTTCAACGTTAACATGATAAGGAGACACGTGAAGGCCGGACCTGTGACATCGTACTAATTAGAGTCAGTTCCGTATCTGCAGGACGTCGGTGCCCTGCCACCCATGGAATTTCAAGTGAAGTTTGCTTATTCAAGATTTTATTTTGTACACTGACCCAAAAATAAAATAATAATAAAAAGAATTATTAGATCAAATAAATATAGTATTATAGGAGCTGTTTGTTTGGGCGTTACGATTGCTTATAAGTTACTTTTTATGTAAATCGAGACACAACCCCTCTCACATACTTACTTCGTATACCGTAAATCACTATTAAAAAGCAACTTATAAGTAATCGAATCGCTGAAACAAACAGGCACATAGTATGTGGCTATAAAGGAGTAAAATCAAGTTCAGAAACTCGGATTGGTTATTGGACCGATCGGGATACTGAGCATTGAACAAAAAATTGAATCGGACTGGTTGGTTCGACTGGTTGAACTGGGAACCGGTCAGTGGTCCGGTTTGATCTGATCATTAAAATGTGAACCGGTCGAACCGGTCTGAAAATTGGTCGAACTGATTGAAACCGGTAAAACCGGGATGAAACCGGTTGGACCAGTTTTCATTTTTTTTATTTTTTAATTATTAATTTTTGCTATTTTTTAGAAAAAAATGGAAAATTGAAGATTAAAATGAAGAGAAAAGTAGATAAAGAAAGAACAAATATAAAAAAAATGAAGAAGATAATGAAAAAAATTATTTAAAATGATATATCATTACATAAGTATAAGTATTATAACTAAAACTAATAGATTTTAAGCATTTTTTTTCTAAAAATCTTCATTTTTATCTATAGAAGTTTAAAAATATATTAATATATATATTGCCACTAATAAATTATAATATGGTCGGTTCAACTACCGGTTAGACCCTGATTGACCCATTAACCCTTGAAACTGTACCGTGACCGGTTCATTCACCGGTCCGGTTTTTCGTTCCTTGATACTGAGTTAAAGGTTATATGAGTTAAGTTGGAGTCAAACTAAAATTAATTTGGGATTAAACTTGTGAAAAATTGAATACATTAAACTTATTTATATAAAATTATAAAGAAAAATATAAAAAAAAATTATTTTTTTAAAAAAAATCTGGGATCGGACTAAACCGATTTACCAGCTGGTTGACCGGTTCCCGATCCAGATCAACAAGTCCGGTCTAGGTTAAGAATCTGGATCAAAATGTCTCATATGCCGTAAGCAATATGCATGGTAAAACTTATTCATTTTCCCCTTCATTTTATTTTTTACTTGACAAATTGAAATTCAAGTTTCCATATTTCTTTCTTTTAATTATTTTATATGCAGGGTATTCTCCTTTTAAGCATTGTCAAGTATTAAATATAAACATTTCTTCTAAGGGAAAGTTGAACATTGATTCATTATGAACTAACAATTTCTGTTAGACTTAATTGTGGGTGACCTCATGTTACTTTCTTGGATTTTATAATCCTTATAAAGTAATTCATAATTTTAAATATAAATTACTTTATTAAATTCTTTATATCAAATATGTCTTTATTAATTGTAAGTGACTTATATTATATAAACAAAAGGGTGTTTAATATTCATCTTACTCCATTTAGATATTATGTGTGTGTATAAATATCTCAGTAACCTTAATTTAATTTATTAACAAACAGTAATTGCGTTCATCATAAACATGTTGATTTGAAAAATAATGTTAGAATAAGAAAAATAAAATACTAATATTTAATTGGTCAAGTCGTCAGAGCTTTGTACCTCTTAGTTAAGGTTGTGTGCCAGGAAAATCACACTAAAATAATTATCCCCAATTAAACTTTTTGACATAAAAAACATTTTTATTTTAATGATCACTCAACAAGTATACATCATTTTCACATTACATTAATTTAATAAATCAATTTAAGTTTTTAAATAAAATAAAAAAAATGAAGTCAAAGAAAAGCTCTCAAGATCATCATAAAATTAATTTATTATGCAAGATATATCAAGAAATACAGTATCACAAAATCAATTAATACTCATAAAAATAAAGAAAAATTAAAGTTAAAATTATATATACCAATAATATGGAATCTGGGACAGATGTGCTATAACAATTTGGCTGATTCTGACTTTTTCAATGAACTTAGTACTCCTATGCTGATGCAATGATATGTTTTTTTAAAAGACATTAATCATCTTTCTTAATTCCTTTTTCCCCATGACTTGATTATTATTGAAAAAACATTGATCAATAAAGTTAATTTGAGAAAAAAGGATAAAAATGTGAAATAGATCTTACATTTAAGACCAACATGAACTTCCTAATTAGATCTTATATTAAGTACCAGATGCATTAATAGTAACCTTCCTTATGCTTCTCAACATCTCTTAATGTCATGGGATGTGATATCTTCCTACATAAATTTAAAAAATTGGGGTTCCATTATTGTCATGGAGCCGTTTGCTCCTGATGTTCACTATTAAAGGAGTTCTTGTGGAAGAGTATTTTAGGTACTGGTCTCATCTTCCTCAGTAAATGTCTTTGGTCCTTTCTATTTTGGATTCACAAGTTAGGCCTCTGTGATGCAATCACAAAGCCTCCACTATCCATCACTTGTATTCAAAAAGATTCATCCACATTCCTGAAGTTGACAAAATTTAGCTGATATGATATCTCTGTTTTTTTTTTTTTCGCACTCTTTCTCTAATTACTATATTAATGTTGTTTCTTTACCTTCCTTTCTTAGGGTCTCCTGGATTTTATTTGCTCTCTATTGCATTGTAACTTATAAACCTTTATTCTTTTAAATTAATTTTTTCAATTTCCAAAATAAATTCATTTATAAAAAATTTTCATGGTGGTAAAATTTTTTTGGGATGAAAATTCACATTTTTCATAACAAATCCATGATAAAAATAGTTTTGTAACTAATTTGTGACATAAAGTTTTATCCATACCAAATTTCTTTCTTTTTGGATGTTGTCACGCCCCTAGCAAGAAACAAAAAATCGAATCAGGCAATGAACCAGTTATGGTTTAGGTTTAAGAGTTAATGAATCAACCGGGGTCTAATCGATGATCAGATCGGCCACATTAAAATATTATAGTTTATTAGTGACAATATATATATTAATATATTTTTAAAATTCTATAGAAAAAAATGAAGATCTTTAGAAAAAAAAAGCTTAAAATTTATTAGTATTAGTTATGATGCCTATACTTATGCAATGATATATCCTTTCCTCTAATTATTATATAATTTTAAATAATTGTTTTCATCATCTTCTTTTTTTTTTTAGATTTTTTATTTCTTTATCTACTTTTCTCTTTATCTTGGTTTTCAACAAAATAGCGTAAGATAATAGGTAGAAGAATAAAAAAAATGAAACCGGTCTAAATAGTTGAATCACCGGTTTTCCCGGTTTTAATCAGTCCAAATTGGTTCGTGATCCAATAGGTAAATCAGATCAGGCCATTGATCGGTTCACGGTCCAACCGATTGATCGATCCAGTTTTTTGTTCTCTACCAATAGGTATTTTTTGTTTTTTGGGCCAATAACCCTATGGGTATTCTGCACCTACCCCCTTGCGGTGATATGTAGAGCATATACATGAGTCAGCTTGACTACAGGATACCTGATTTGTAACTTAACTTTTTTTTAAGGGTAAAGGTGCATCCAGCACCCCGAACTATTTTTGGAGGTGCAATCAGCACCCTAAACTATTTTTTAAGTGCAATCAGCACCCTAAACTATTTTTTGAGTGCAATCAGCACCCTAAACTATTTTTTGGGGTGCAATCAGCACCCTAGAGTATTTAAGGGTGCAATCAGCACCCTAAACTATTTTTGGAGATACAATCAGTACCCTAATGTATTATAAATGGAACAATTACACCCTTTCACTAACAGAATACTAACTCCGTTTGCTAACACACTATTTTCTTTCAGTATTTAAGGCTACAATTTTACCTCTAATGTAGTAAAAATAGAGCAATTGCACCTCCAAAAATTTGAACTTTAGCAAACAGAGTTAATATTCTGTTAGTGAAAGGGTGTAATTGTTCCATTTTTGATACATTAGGGTACTGATTGCACCTCCAAAAATAGTTTAGGGTGCTGATTGCACCCTTAAATACTCTAGGATGCTGATTGCACTCCAAAAAATAGTTTAGGGTGCTGATTGCACCCTTAAATACTTTAGGGTGCTGATTGCACCTCCAAAAATAATTTAGGGTGCTGCTGGATGCACCTTTACCCTTTTTTTAATACAATCAATTTAAACACATGCTCAAATACGTGTATTGGGGAGCGATGTCACTAAGATAATTTATCATTAACATAGCCTAGCTTGACTTGGTGCAACTTAATATGTGATTAGGGTCAGGCCTAAACATGCTTGCTACGAAGAAGTTCCATTTGGAATCTAAAATTTCCATTTTTCTAATTACATTTTTACTAACCAAATAAATTAAGTGGGATTACTCTCCAGGTGTATTCTCATGATGATGAGGGAAGAAGCAGACACAAAGGACTTGTTTGATTTTATTCTAAAAATTTTTTTTTTTAAAAAAAACTTGTTTGAAATATTGATTTGAATACATTGTTTTTAAAAACAAAAAAAATTAGAAATTTTTTTAAAAAACTAAAAAAAACAAAAACAGTTTTTTGATGTTTTCTTATTTTTAATTTTTTGAAATTTTCATTTATCTACTATCGACACTACACTACTGTCATTTCAAAAGCAGATTTTTTAAAACAATTATCTAAATTTTTTTAAAAACTTATTTTTAAAATTTTTTTTATAAAACTATTTAAAAAAACAAAAACAAAACATAGCCCAAAATTTTGTAAGTTAAGCGTACAAACCTTATGCCCCTCCTCACACAAAAACGGAAACACATTTTTTGAAAAATCAAATCCTTAAAAAGACATTTTTTTTTATTGTCATTCAACATTTATATACAATCGTTCCATAATCTTGCAGGGTTTTGGGGGGGGGGGGGACAACTCTTATTAAACATTGAGGTACAATTATACAAAACAAGATATACATAGAATATACAATTTTTCAAAATTGCATTGTTTATAATTTTTTAATAATATACTTGATATAAATTTACATTAATATAAAATATAAAATTTATAACTACTTATAAGCTTATTTCTTAAATTTACATATGGCATAGCTGATATACATTGATTTTAATACTGTTCTAAAATATATACGGGAGTTATATAATTAATTTGTAGAGATTAAAATAATTAGTGAAATTAATTATTTATAAAAAGAGGATGATGGTTTCCTTAAAATATTTCTTTTGGTCATTTATATTGGATTAATTAAGTTGCGTCTAATATTCTAAAAATATTTTTTAGTAGTGCTCAATATGGCAAAATAATTTTTGGTGTATTCACTAACTTATTTTTTTAGTAGTACTCAGCATTCTTAAAGTTATTTTGCGTGTAATTTTTATTTTTGACAAGAGAAAGTTTAGATGAATTGGGTGCTGAACTCTTAAGGGCTCATCAGGTCCGGGCATGTTTTCATATTAAAAAAATGTTTATAAAGATACTTACAAATTATCTACTAGTAAGGTCTTTGTATCAGTAGTAGCATTTTTATTGATAATATTAAAGGTTATGACCCAACTCCTTACTTTTCTTTCTTTTTTGTTTTTGGCTTCTGTGAGACTATGACCCAACTCCTTACTAATTATATCTATCTTTATGAGCATTTTTAGTGCAATTCTATACTTGTATTTTCTTAATAATAATAATAATAATAATTAGGCACTTTATATATTATTGAATGCAACAAAAATTATTTTAAAATGTTAAGTACTATAAAAAATACTTTAGAATACTAAATGTATCAAAAATTATTTTTTAGGACAATTAGTATTATTTTAAAAAAAATTTTTATACTATAAAAATATTAGAAAAAATGACATAAAAATATCATTTGAATTATAAAAACTCTAATATGTCTACTAAATCAGTAAAAGGACAAATTAGTAATATGACAGAAATACGAGATTTTGAAGTTTGTATGTTGTTTACTTGAATATAAACAATGACAAATTCACGATAGCAATTAAAAACAAAAGTATATACAGTAACAATTTAGAAAACTCAAGTTATCAAATTTTATATTAAAGTAACTAATTCATATACTCAAGTTATAAGTTAAAAATTCCATGTTCTTAACATATTACCAATTTATCCTTTTATTAATTACATTTTAAAGTTTTGGTAATTTAAATGTCATTTTTCTATCGTTTTCCCAAAAATTCTACTTTTTAAGACTTAACTGTTGTTTTTTCAGTGACATTCTATAACTGATAAGAACACCGATACATTAAAAAAAGGAAAAGAAAAAAGAAAAAGAAAAAACAAGGAGCGCGCATTCTTGATATTGATAGGCTCCATGAGCAAGCCGAAGAAGCGTTCCTCAAATTCTTCACTCAGCAATCCATTTCACGCCTTCACATACCAAAAACAACCATATCTCGCTTAAAATCTTCCACTGAACCAAAACCATGTCCTCTCTGCTTCTTCTCTACCTTCCTCTTCTACTCTCCCTCTTCCCCATTATTCTCGCTTCTCCCTCAGAGCTTGACACTCTCATGGCTATCAAATACTCTCTCGACCCAGAGAACCGTTTTCTGACCTCCTGGACTCCACATTCCGACCCGTGTACCGGCGCTTTTGACGGCGTAGCATGCAACAAGCAAGGCCGCGTCGCCAATATCTCGCTCCAAGGAAAGGGTCTCTCCGGTAGCCTTCCGGCGGCCGTCGGTGACCTCAAGAGTTTGACCGGTCTCTATCTCCATTTCAATGCTCTCACTGGTACGATACCCAAGGAGATTGCGAATTTGAGTGACCTGACTGATTTGTACCTCAATGTCAATAATCTCTTCGGCGATATCCCTCGTGAGATTGGAAACATGTCTAATCTTCAAGGTTAGAACTCAGATTCTTCGTTTTTTCTTGAAGATTTTGTAACTTTCTATGTTTTCTTTCATCTCTCGTTGTGCTTGCGTTTGAGCATAAATCACAGTTTTATGACAATTAGATTCCGTGGTTACGGATTGCTATTTCTTTTTCAGTGATTGGGTGGAGAAAGTTTTTAGAGTACGCTTGAGTTTTATCCAGTTTTTAGAGTACGCTTGAGTTTTATCCAACACTCAAGTGTACATTTTTTCTCCCTTGACTCTGTCTTCTTAATTTCAGAACGCTAAACCTGCTTGTTCTCTTCTAATTCTAAATCTTGATGCATATAAAAATATTTATTATATTAAAGAAAATGTCTCAATTAAAATTTCTCTGTCCATCCTTCTCCTCTGTCCCTTTTTATTTGCTTGTTTCTTGGCTCTGTGCTGTGGGCTTAGCTTCATCAGCATCTGCAATATTTGCTTTTTGTTTTTTTTTTTTTTTTGCAAATATTTTTCTGGTTTGTCTCAATAATTTTAGTTTTAATTTTCATAAAATTTACTTTATGATTCTTTGGTAGTTTTGCAGCTTTGTTATAACAAAATTACAGGGAGTATTCCAACAGAGTTGGGAAACTTGGAGAGACTTAGTGTTCTTGCTCTGCAATATAATGAGTTGAGTGGTGCAATTCCTGCTAGTTTGGGTCAGTTGCAGTCATTAACGAGGCTGGATCTGAGCTTTAATAACCTTTTTGGTCCTATTCCAGTGAGACTAGCAGATGCTCCCAAACTAGAAAGCCTTAATATTCAGAACAATTCTCTCTCAGGCAATGTTCCCGAAGGTAATAATAGCAGCTACTAAAAATGTTTTGCTTTCCAGTTTCCACTTTTATTGGGGGCAAGTTTTACTGACATTTAGAACTCTGTTTTTGATCTTCTGATAAAAAAGAACTTTATTTTTGTAATATGTTATACTACCTCTAATGGTTAATATAAGAGCTAGTTGACTGCTTTGGGAAGATTATAAAAGCTAAATAAATTATATAATTATAACACATGTTACATGATCTCTTTAAAATATTTATGTGTTTCATCAAATTATATATTATTTTATAAATCAAGCAAATTGATTTGGAGAAAAATGATATAAATATAAGAGATAAAATGAAAAAAAGGTCTTGTACTTAGGACTAAAATTCACTTCTAAACTAACTTTTATATATTAGGACCGGAGATAATATTTTGTTTTAACATATAAACATCAAGGAATGATCCATCCACTCTCCATATTTCTTTAACTTGATAATCGCTTACTATAATTCAATAAATTTTCTGTTATATATATATTGATGATAAAAATGGCAAAGAATGATGCTTTTTAAGCTCACAAGGTGTAAATCAAGTTGAGCTAGCTAAAGAATGGCTCATGCCATAGACTAGAGCTGATGTTTACTTCAGTTGTTATGTTCGGGTCTTATTTTTAATTTGAGCACTGAACTTTCAATACTTTTCAACTTAGCTTTGGTGCTTTTTTTTATTTTTTGGTTATTAATTTAATGCTTCATACTGTATCAAGGTTTCACATATGCAGTGCAGGTTGATGTTTATCTAATCTAAGTTTGCCGCTTTTTTATATAAATGCAGCTCTTAGAAGACTGAGAGGTGGTTTCTGGTACATCAACAACCCTGGCTTATGTGGGACTGAATTTACCAATTTAGTTGCTTGTAAATCTTTATTTGACCCTAGTAAGCCTGAACCATTTGAACCTGATAACTTTTCCACAAAGGGTCTTCCGGCATCAGTTGAACCAAAGGATGAACAATGCAGTGATGAAACCCACTGTAAAAAGTCAATGCAATATTCAAGAATGGCTTTGGTTTTTGGAGTGATCGGAATTATTGTCGCTTCCACAGTTTCTGGACTTTCCATGTTTGTGTGGTTCCGTCGTCAAAAACAGAAGATTGGAAGCACTAATAATGCTTCTGATAGCCATGTTAGCCAGAAAAATGCGGCTCCTTTGATCAGTTTAGAATATTCTAATGGATGGGATCCATTAGCCAAAGGTAAAAATACTTATTCCCAGGAAATTCTAGAGAGCTTTATGTTCAATCTAGAGGAGGTTGAATGTGCTACTCAATGCTTCTCTGAGGCGAATTTGTTGGGGAAGAGCAACTTGTCAGGAATTTACAGGGGAATTTTGAGAGACGGTTCAGTTGTGGTTGTAAAATGCATCAACATGACAAGCTGCAAGTCTGATGAAACTGAGTTCTTGAAGGGGTTGAAGATATTGACCTCATTAAAACATGAAAATCTCGTTCGCTTGAGAGGTTTTTGCTGTTCTAGAGGCAGGGGAGAGTGCTTTCTTGTTTATGATTTTGCCCCAAATGGGAATTTGTCTCAGTATTTGGATCTCAAGAAAGGTGATACTAAGATTCTAGAATGGTCTGCCAGAGTATCCATCATCGATGGTATTGCTAGAGGTCAGTTCACCTTTGTCTTGTTTCTTGATAGACATATTTAGTTAGATGCTCTAATTTTGTACTAAGGTTACCTGTTGTCTTACTTGCACTTGCACATGTCAATAATCTTAACCCTCATACGTCCGTTTTGTTGACCTTTCAAGGCTTACTGCCAATAAGAAACACTTTGTTGGGTTGCTATTGGATAATTCGCAATACTTATTACCATATGGATGGAGTTCTATAAACTACATGGTATGCTAAGTGATGGAGACTTGGTAGAATGAGATATCAAGTTTCATATTGAGTAGAATGGGATGATCAATGGATATATAAGTGGGTTGGTTTTCGCACCTCAACAGTTAGGTTTTGGGATAGGTACCCCATCCCACTTAGGTATCTATCAATTGGTATTAGAGCCTAGTTGTCGACTTTTCTAAAGAGGCTACCCAACTTTTGGGAGTAGGGTTCCCCATCCAACTTAGGTACCCATCACTAAGCCTATATTTGCTCAAGAAAAATCTTATATCCTTTTGTGACATCCTTAAATCTAGCTGTTACGAATGATTTTAACCAAACTGGTTGGCATGGCTAACCTGGCATTCATGCAAGTATACTACTTCTCTAAGCCATAGCATTGACCCTGAGTTCAATTTAGAATATGACATGTGTTTTTCTTTTGTGGCCAGGTATTGGTTATCTGCATGGAAAGAAGGGAAGAAAACAGGCTCTAGTTCACCAGAATATATCAGCTGAAAATGTGCTTCTTGATGCACATTACAATTCATTACTTGCAGATTCAGGATTGCACAAACTCCTTGCTGATGATGTTGTCTTCTCCGCCCTTAAAGCTTCTGCTGCCATGGGATACCTTGCTCCGGAATATGCCACCACTGGTTGCCTAACCAAAAAGAGCGACGTATATGCTTTCGGGGTGATAGTTTTCCAGCTTCTAACCGGAAAGAGAGATATTACTCAGTTATATCATTACCAGGCACAAGCATATGGTTTTAATGACATTGTTGATGTAAACCTTCAAGGGAGATTTTCAGAATCTGAGGCAGCTAAACTAGGGAGCATTGCTCTACTTTGCACACATGAATCACCCCATGAACGACCATCTATGGACCATGTAATGCAAGAGCTGTCTGAGAAGTAGAAGAATTTAGATGGAAGGACTCTGTAAAATATTATCTGTAATATTATATCCTGTGATGTAAAGTTTGCTAAAATTGCTTTTTTGTGTAACTGCGGAAGTGTTCGAAGGGAAACCCCTTTCCTGTAAAATAATGGATGATGCTTGCCTTTTGTGTCTTGATATGAATTGTGATATATTGGATGCCTAAGCTGTTCTGTACAACATGAATTCTTTTTGTTTTGTCATGAACTTCATTTTTGTTTTTGGGTTAAGGTGAAAATTTGCCTAGAAGTTTTTATTTAGAAGCAATGTTGTCTTGAAAATTCATATGGATATTAAAATATAGCAATGTTGCTTTTTACCATAAAATTGTTAATGGTCAACATCAACTTTTTAGTGGTCAATATTAGTTTTTTAATTAGATAGAGTAACATCGCTATGTTTTGAACCTTCACGGCATTGAATTGAAAAAAATTTTGGGGCAACATTGCTCATGTGCGAAAAATTTCAAAACAAATTTGCACCTTAATACTTTATTTTATGACAATTATATGAGATTTAGTATCAATGACTGATTTAGCTTTAAGTATTTATCTGAGCTTAAATTAAATATAGATGTTTAGTTCTCTTAGCATGGTTTTCTTTGTAGCATTTACTGGGTGCCTTTACTTCAATATTCTCAATAAAGTTGTTTCTCACAAATCAAAATTTCCTTCATACTATATTACAGTTGTCATGTACAATCATCCACTTCTCCTACAATAATTGTACCTCACCATAATTGATTCCAAACGTAAAAGTTTTCAATACGACATGCTTTAAACTTTTAGATGTGAAGCCCACATTGGCCGGCGGGGGAATAAAAAATGTCTTGCAAGAATTTGGATACCTCCTCTTTTTAAAATTATAAGGGGTGATACGTTCAAAATGGATAATATCAATAATGCAATGCCATATGTAAGCCCCTAGGAAAGGAGATGGAGCCCTCTTGTAATCAGGTAGGACAAAAATTATTGCTATTATAATTTTTTTTTTTAAATTGACAAAAGTGACACAATCCCACATACCCTATTGAATATTAAGATCTACCACCATTAAATATTAAAAATTAAAAAATAATATACAAATTATTTTTTTTTGTTCACAAGAAAAAAAAATTTCAGCTCTTGCTATATGATTGTCACATGTTCTCATATTCGATGTAATTCAACCAAACATTTTTATATATATGTATCATCTTTCCTTAATTACGAACTAGATAAATTCATGTAATTATCATTACATTCCTTCTGATTTTGTGAACCAAACGGACCATTTGGTAATTTTTTTCTAATTGACTTTTAATTAAATTATGATTTATTATACCCTAATCTATTAACTCTATTTTGTTGTAGGATGAAGGGTTAAATTGCCTCAAAAGTTTTCACTGATGGACATTGAGTGTCTGGAAGTTTTCGAAGGGACAATAATATCCCAAAAGTTTAAAAAATGGTTCAATATTGCTCCCACCGTTAAAAATGTTAATTTTGACCATTAAAGTTGACTAATTAATCCATATGACACTTCCTACGTGCCACCTCATCACTCTGTATTGCCACCTCATCTCCACCTAACCCTTCATTTCCTTTCCTCTCCTCTCTCTCCCTCTTTGAATCCAACCCTCCGTCCTCACTTTGGCCTCTCCCTCAAACTCAGACAAATCAAACACTCAGGCCTCTCCTCTCCAGCGACCTCTCCTCATACCCTAGTACCTAAGTTCATTCCTTTGCATATTCATGATTGAAACACTTTAGGCACGACTTCCTCCCAGCAAATCTTAGGGATCGATTAGGCAACGTTGCAGCAGAGAAGGATTTGAGAGATTAAATGAGTGAGAGGCGCTGGCCAGTAGATTCTCCTTCCCCCATCCCCTTGGTTTTAGTTTTTCGCCCATGGGTTGCCTCTATTTTTAGGTTTGGTAGTGAAGTTGCCGTTGGAAATACACTTTTACAATGCACAGAGACAATTCTTTACTACACCTCCAATGTAATGCAAAATTGAAGATTACACTCTTACCAATTCCTGGCATGTTCATTTTTCTCAAACATTGTTCTTCCGTCCGGTAGCCCCCAATGAAAAATTATATTGGAATCATTAATATGCAGATTTTGTTAACCTCATAAAATTTATATCATTTCGGCATATTTGCCTTAATTTCTCACACTTGTTAGTGATTTCATATATATTTGGAGATATATCTATAAGGGAAATGTGCCTAGTTGATATATGGGATAAAAGGATAGAATTCTTGGTCTAAGTGTGAATATTTTGTCATATTTCATCAACTTTAGTTTTTATAAACTTTCTTGTGTTAATAGGTTATCATTTGAGCTACATGTGGAGCCATTTAAAGGATAAATCAATGAAAGAAGTTGGAAAGGAGCTCAGAAAGTCAGGATACTATGACAAAACAAGAAAAGATGAGACAAGAAGAAAAGAAATTTTTGGCTATAGCCAAAGACACAGGCAAAAGTTTCTTAGCCTCAACTAGAGAATGAGACAGAAAGCTCGTGGCCGCAGCCAAGACTTGTTTTGGATGTAGCCAACAATACGAAATGAAGCTGTGCATTTTGACGTTAGAACAAATTCTAGGAATTCAAATACTGAAGATCACGAACATCAGCATCATTCTTCACTTCAAGGGCTATTTGGGGGCGATTTTAGTGCTTCTCTTTGCTAGGGTTTGGTGTTTTTGAAGGAGATTTAAGTGGAGATTGAAGCACTACTACAAAAAAGTAAAGTTGTGATGCTTATAATTGCATTAGCTGTGGCACTAGAGACGTGCCACATATCTGGACGCCATTAAAAAAAGCTATGGCGCTTCCAAGCGCCACAACATTTTAATTTTTTTTAAAAATACCCTCCTGTGGCACTTGGTAAAAGAAGTGCCACAGGAGGGGGGTCTCCTGTGGCGCTTGCGTCAGCAAGGGCCACAGGAGACCAGACCTACTGTGGCACTTATGTTAGCAAGCATCATAGGAGACCCCTTCCTGTGGCACTTCCTCCAACAAGCGCTACAGAAGGGTCCTTTTTTTTTTTTTAAAAAAATCTTTCTTTCTTTCCTGTGACCCCTTTTTTACGCTTCTTGATTGTGAAGCTTTATGTAAAATGAGTGGCTTTCGCGTGTGTTTATCATCTCCACAAATTGTCAATATTTCTATTTTATATTTCAACCTATTATATATATATATATATATATATATATAATTTTCACATTTAAAATTCAAGTTTCCCAACAAAAAATGTTCTTACACAATAATATATTTATTGTCATTTCCCCAACAATAATGTTTTTACATTAATACTCTCCAAAGCTAACATAAAAAATATCACAATACAAGAATTTGATATGTGAACACAGTACATCAACAACTAATTAAGTAAATTAAAAGATTACTAAAAAACGCAAGCTTGTCAGCCAAAAAATTTAAACAAAGCAAAAAGGCAAATGAAACAAGCTAGGTTTTCACTCTTTCCTAATAATTAGGAACAAAAAGGCAAATGTTATATGACATTGTATCTTGACTAAGAAAAATTTAAACAAAGCAAGCTAGAATGAAACAGTCTTCTTCTTACAAATCTATTAATTGACCAGCGTAGGGTGTGAGGGACCACATTGGTTACACTATCTTGAGTGACGAGGATGAGCAAATGTGAGCTGTGGAGTGGAGTGGGGATCCAATATAGTGGGGTTCAAAAGAGGAAGAGAGACAGAGAATATGAAGAAAAGGAAACAACTAGGGAGAGGAGTGGGGACGGATGAAAAAAAATGGAAAAAGGGACAAGAGAATTTAATGAAGAAGACGAGTGTGTGTAATTATTGTGCAAGAGAAAGTGATATCTTTTACAGGGGGAGGGGCGTCAACGCGAGCTGAGGAAGAGGGAATAAAAAGGAAAAAGGGAGGGAAAAGATAAAAAGTAAAGTTAAATGAGGTAAATCTGATTGGCGGGAGAGTTGAAAATTCACATCCAGTCAATTGTGGCACTTCTTTAAAGAAGTGCCACAGCTGCCCCTTTTTTTTCTTTTTCTATTTTTTTTTTAATTTTGGGGACCAAGGGTGGCATCTGCCAAGGCAGGCGCCACCCTTGGGTAGAGACCAGCTGTGGTGCCTAGTCCACCAGGCATTACAGCTGGGTCAGTTGGGCCAACTGTGGCACCTGCCCTGACAGGCGCCACAGTTGGCCCCACTAGCTGTGGCCTGGTCCCCAAAATTTTAAAAAAATTAAATAGAAAAAGAAAAAAGGGGTAATTATGGCACTTCTTAAAGAAGTATCACAAAATGTGCGCCACCTTTCAACCATTTTGTAGTAGTGAAGATTTGAAGAGATTCAAGCTTATTTCCCTTGGTTTTGCTAATTCCTTTCCCTTTCTTCTTCCTTTATCTGATATGGTTGTAGCTATTTAGTGTATTTGTAGCGATTTGCTGAACATGAGTAGCTCAACTTTTCATTCAAGGATTATTTAGAACTTTTGTATGGATTAAAACTTGAATATTCCTCTCTTTTGATAGATAATGATATATATATTTTGATTTATCTTTTTCTTAATGCTTCTAAGTAATTGGCCACCATTTAGATTGATTTGTTCACTTGGGTTTGACTTGAGAGAGCTACTTTAGGTGTAGAACTTGGTAAAAATCATGCTTGACTTGAAGTTTACTTGATAATGGATGGTTTGTTGGTAAAATAGAGATATATTTATTAACCTTGCATTGTCACGTTCAATTTATTGCATAAAGTTTATTTTCATTAATTACAGCATGAGATTGTGCATTTTGATTGAAAGAGAAATTTGATTTTGACTTGAAAGAGCTCCGTGAAGTGCTTTTAATCCTTAGACTAACATATATATTCATTGAAATACTATTCGAGAGGAAATTAATCTATTTTTTTGAAGTGCAAAAGGGGAGAAATAATCCTAGGTTCTATTTAATCAAAGTTAGAATCAAATTTTATCTTTATTATTCCAATTTATCTTGTTTTGAACCAAAATTGTTTTCATGAATCAAAATATTCAAAATGACTCTGCCAACCTAATTAAGAGCATAATTACATTAGTTAGCCTACTTTTGCTTTGGTCCTCGTGGGAACAACAACTTTTTATACTACTTGCGACTCGTATACTTATGGTAGAAAAATGGCGAACATCTTTCCATAGGTTTTCTTGTTGGCATCCTTTGAGAAATTGGCATATATTTATTACAAGTAAACTTTTACTCATACTTTATTAGATGATGGAATAATTTTAAATAGGAATTTATGTGCAATATTGCATCGAAGGCTTGATGATATACCTCTCATCAATACATGTCGTGATTTATTCTATTATGTCTTAAAGTTGTAGTTTTGCTGATCAGGCTTATTATGTGGACGTTAAATACATGACTTTTGATGTTCCATTTGAGTGTTTGATTGTCTGAGTTTAAGGGAGGGGCTGAAGTGAGGATAGTGGGTTGGATTCAAAGAGGGAGAAAGAGGAAAATAAAGGAAGGGTTAGGTGGGAATGAGCTGGCAATATGGAGTGATGAGGTGGCATGCAAGAAGTGCGAAGTGGATTAATTAGTCAACTTTAACAGTCAATATTAACCCTTTAAATGGTGGGCGTAATATTGCACCATTTTTTAAACTTCGATGGCAATATCGGTCTTTCAAAAACTTCCAGACACCCAATTCCCATTAGTGAAAACTTTCGGGGCATTTTTACCCTTTAACCTTAGGATGAATCAAGATGCAAGTTCTATTTGGATCAATCTTTTAAACATAGGGTTGTAGTGGACTTTGTCTATAACAATGCTAATGAAATATAAATGAAATCCACATATGATCATATTTCTTAATGGCATTTGTATGAAAAAAAATACAAAAAAAGAAATCATGAATAATTAATAAAACTTTTAGTCGATGTCAAAAATCATCACCACTTTAAATTATTTTTTCCTGCTAATCCAAACAAACATTTACACCATTAATTACTATGAGCTTGTTTGGATCTGTAAAAATTTGGGGGAAGGAAATGAAAATTCTCAATTTTCTATTGGTGCCGATCGCTTGGTTGCACCTGCTCTCCATAAACCATTTTCTTGAGGTCGATGATTTTCCCTTATATATGGGAGAATCGGTTTCTTCCATGACATGTGGTATCTAATTTTCCTCCATGAGAAATTCACAAATAGTACCTTCATCTTCTTCCTTCATCCTCACAACATCAATTGTCACCAACGGAGCCTTCTTCATTCCCCATAAGAATCAACCTTAGTTTTACCATCTTCTTCTTGGAATCTTTGATGGGGTGGATTAGAGTGGAAGAAATTAGATGAAACTGTCTCAAAACGACGTCCCTTGGTTTGTCGGTGCTCTCCTCTATGGTTGATGATGGAAGAAGAAGAAGAGGGTCCCTCGTGTTTGCTTCTCTAGTCTCCCTTCTAGCCACTAGTTCTCTCAATTCGCAAATGTTGAAGGTGATGACAGTTTTCACCAAAAAACGACCGCCGACTCCTTTTCTTTCAATCCCCTTAACCACGATGATGAATAGTAGCTTCTAGGTCTCACTTGTTTCCAAATTCGTGGCACCCAAAAATGCTTTCGCCTCTTGCTTCATTGTTTGCTACCACCTTAACAAGAATGGAACAATTTTATATACTGTATTTATTTTTATTAGTTTTATATTTATATATTAATTAAGGGCAATATAGTCATTTGCATATAAATTTTCTTATCAAAGTATTTTTTATTTCAGCGCACACCAAACATCCTTATGGCAAAATATTTTCCATTATTTTTCATTCCCTTCCCTTCCTTTCCATTCTAACTAATTTTTTGATCCAAATAAGCCCTATATGATTAATATTAATATGTGACATGGTTGTGGGTGGTTTATATGACCACGATGAGTTTTTTTCCCTTTAAAAAAATTATCTTTACAAAATTGTAATAATACATTAACAATTCATTTCATTCTCATGCACCATACAATTTTATAATTAAGGGCAAAGGTGCAAAAATATCTATCTATATATTCTGCATGTGCATTTGGTACCATATACAATCTTTGAGTGCAAAAATACCTATGATCATTAAAAAAGGGGAAAAAAATGCTAGCTTCGTTAATTTCTAGTTTTGTGAGCCCCACTTTAATGATTTTTAAATAATTATTAAAAAACTCTCAAGAAAAACTTTCTAGACATTTTAGGATCTTAACCAAGGATCATGGTTGTACATATAGTAGTGCTGTAGATTATCCCATCAGAGTTTAGCAAATTCCATTCTCTTTTGAATGTTCATATTATTTGCTGGAACCAAATGAAGAACTCAACCATTCTGGGCTCTATGCTCGTTCTACGTAGTGTATAAACTACTAGTATTCTTATAGAATCAGAAGCATCCAAAGCCAAGTCTCAAGAGATTCTGCAAGTCTTGCAGAGCATAGGGCATAAACTAGTTCTAGACAGGGATATACATGTTGTAATATCCTGACTTTTGGGTCTAGAAGCTTGAGAATAAGCCTAAATCAAGTTGGTTACTGAGCCTAGTTTAGTAAGAGTCCCAAGAATGCTTGATAGAATGATTTTTAGGGTCTATGTAATTCGGCCCTTCGGGTAGAGATTAATTCCCTGGATTCTGCTAGGGCTCCATGTGTGTAAGTAATCAAATAAAATATACCAGTGCAAGTGCACTCTGGCACACTTGGCGCCATTTGGTTGGGCCACATGATGACATGTATGATGTTATGTGGGTCCCACATGTATAAAGTAGCTTTTGATTTGGCGCGATGATAAGTTGCCTTGTGTGTTAGTAGTCAGATGGAATTTACCAGTGTCTATGTACACTTGGCACTATCTTAAGGCCTACACAGACACTTGGCGTGTTTGGTAGCTCCCTAAGATAAGTGGTGCCATTTTAAGCTATATGTCCATAAAGTAGCTTTTTGATAAAGCACCTTTTGGGTTGGATGACCCTTGGGATGCCATCTAACATTTCTTTTGGGTTAGCTTAATGAGAAAGATGCCACCTAGCTATCTCATGAGACATGTGACTAATTAGTTGAATAAAATATGCCGGTGCAGGTGTGCACATGATATTTTCAGGGTAGGCATATACACCCTACGTTTTGAAGGGACACAGGTGTACATGATGCCATTTCATAGTATATGCATACACTTGGCATGTTCTTGAGGAACATAGGTTTGGGTGTCATGTTCAGGGGTACACCGGTATATAGGGGTACACTAGTGTGTATATAGCACAATACTGTGAAACCAGGATCGATGTGGCACCATCTAAAGCCCTGTAGAGACACATGGCGCATTCTGGAGATGTAAGTGTATATATGGCATAATCTTGAACCCACAAGGACACATGGAGCCAAACTGAGTAGACTCCGCATAAAGTAGTTTTATTAAAGCAGCTTTTTGAAAAGTAGCTTTTGGGTTGGAACAACATGGTTGCGCTGCTTAGCCTTCACTTTTAGGTTGGCTCAGTGTGAAGGCGCCACCTAGCCCTCAGGTGCCACATGTCCAAGAAGTCAGGACAACTTACTGGTCTTCGATCCGGCCACATATCCGACTTCCTTGAACACTAATCACAAAAGTTGGATGAAATCATCAGACCTCCTCTTCTCCAGACCCTAAAGTCAGCCAAGGTATGTGAGAGGGAGAGGAGATGGTTTCAAAATGGAGCATTGGGCACCCTGAGCAAACGGAGCGCCTGGCACCCTGGAATTTTTAACACTTGACATGTGTTACCACAAGAGCATCACAACACTTTCCAACCCTTATTAATTTCATGCAGCCCTAGAAAATTAAGGGGAAAATAGAGAAAATCAAGAGAAAAAGAAAGAGGAAAGAAGCTTGAGTATTCTTGAGTTTCCTAAGGTGATTTTGTCGGATTTCAGTCTCGATTTCGCTTTTTGGCCAATCAAGCCTTTATAAATCTTCTTCTACTCATCAAGAGCTACATTTCCATGATTTTAGATTCTTGAGTAGAGGAGTTTCGTGCTGCCTTTATAGTCTAAGTATTGTTGGAATCAAGAACCGATTATAAAATCGAGTAGAGGTAAGTATAAGTTTTGATTTAAATATAGTATTTTGTGGTTTCATTAAGTTTTTCTGAAGGTTATGGTTGCCCTAGGATTTCAACCAGCATGAGAAATTGGGGCTTTGAGGATCTTATAATGATTAAAATGTTAAATAGGGTTTAATGATGATGTTTGACAAGTATTGTGGTTGAATTTGCAAAATCATGTTTGTGGTGACTTAGAGTAATTTTTGGCCAGACTTGAAAAAATTAGGAAGGAGCTGGATTTTGGTAAGTTTGAAGTTTCCAATGAATTCTACTTGTAAAATTATGTGAAAATCGTTTATGGTTATGATTTTTGAATGATTGGGGGTAGAAAACCCAAAATTTGGAATTGAAATAGTGCTGCTGGATTGTGTTTTTCTAGGTGACATATTGCTTATGGCGTGATTTTGGATGACCAATGTAACGCCCCAAATTTCAATTAAGGGCTAATGATAATTATTGATGATAGTTATCGAATTAAAGTGGAATAATTATGTGTTTGGTGGTAATATTAATTAATATGTCATGATTAGTGGAAATTGAAAGAATGAAATTGTTGGGCAATTAGTTAGTGATTAATGGAGAAATTAATTACTAGTTAAGAGAAAATGAGAAGTATAATTAAAATGGCTAATAGAGGGATTAAAGTAGCTAATTGGTGACTTATTTCATGAGAACCAATAGGCTTGTGACATGTGTCAAAAGTGGGTATGATGAGTGTAGAGGAGAAAAGTCAAATGGGGGAGTATTTTATTTAATTTTTCTCTCTTCCTCTCCCTTATTTTCGCTGGACAAGACATGGAGGGAGTATCATTATTACTTCTCCTTCTCCATCCCTGTCTTCTCTCTCTCTCTTTCTCCATTTTCGGTGCCATTGGAGCTTAGGAGAGGGAAAGAAAAAGCTGGATTTTGAGGTAAGCAAATGGCCTCAAATGTCAAAATGCTCTTCTATAAACTTATTCCTTGTGTTGAGAGTTTCAATTTCATGGTTTTAGATTTGTCATTTGGTGTTATTTGAGCTCTCAAGGGATTTTAGAGTTTGGAGAATCAAGGAACTCCTTTGGAAAAAGTTGTAGATGTGAGTAAGATAAACCTTTATATATAGGTTTTATAGCCATTGGTTGAGTTTTGGTTTTCTGGAAATTTGGGCTTGAATTTCGAAATTGAGGGTCAATGTGTTATTGGCATGTTGTTGTCATGGATATGATGCTTTGAGATGTATCTTGGATGGATAAAATTTGATTGAAAATTAAATGTAAGGTTTGACACCTTTGTGTTAGTTTTGGTGCATTTGGCAAAACAAGGCATGTGTTTGGGTTGTGATTTTGGTCATTTTGAGGTTGCCATTGTGTTCCTTATGAAAAATTGTATGGGAATAGGCTTTATTGTTAATTTTGGAGCCATTGGACACTTTGGTAGAAAGTTGGAAAATCTGTCTTGTGTGAACTCTGTCTGGACAGTTAGTTTGTATGAACGTTTTGAATGACCAAATGGTGTTGGAAAATTATGAAACTTTCTAGTCTTAAATTTCACATCTCAAGCTTCAAAATGGATATATATATTTTGTGTCATTTCGTTTGTTATGCTAGGAGTTATGACTGTACAAAGTTTGATGTTAAATCTGGGATCAATTCTGGAGCAGTATGGACATTTCTTAAATTCTGTGTTTGTTTGGTAATTTCTAGTATTGGTTCATATTTTTCTAGTAAAGAGGACTTAAATAGTTTTCATTTGGCTTTGGAATCACCTCATTTTGATTTTTCTTGAATTAGTTATGATTTTTCAAAATTCAGCCAAGAAACAGAATTTTCCTGGCCGCAGCCAAGAACCTTTGGTCCACTCTCTGGCCGCAGCTAGAAAATTCTTGGCTGCAGCCAGAAACTTTCTGTAATGTTTTTGACCGCAGCTAGAGATTTCTTGGCTGCAGCCAACCCCCTATTTTCAGCACCTTGTGATTTTGAAAAGTGATTTCCAACCCGGTGTTTCCCAATCCTTTAGGGCTTTTATTAGAGCCAATTGTAACTACTTAAAGGACATAAATGATAACCAAATCTAATTATTGTGAAGTCAATTGAGTATTGGAATAGAGAATAACTCTTCGTCCCTAATTATAATTATAGGATACGATATTTGCCCTACTCGGGAGAGACCAGCGTCAGGACACCCACAAAAGGATCAAGGTAGTGACTCTTCTCTCATGTTGTGTATGATGTTTTGGTATGCATGACTTGTCATTGTGTTTTGTGAAATGTGTATGCCATGGTCCATTACAGCGTGAGCCGTTTAGGGAGTGACAGTGGTCATCTCTAGTTTGGCCGTTGAATTGCCGTTGTAATCGACATAGATCTTTGTGAATCCGACCCGTGGGGCGGTGTTTGTGAATCCATCCGTAGGCTGTGTGTTGATCTTGCCAGTGTGGCTTGCGTATGAAATGCTTTATATGAATCCCAGCTGTGGTGAAATATGTTGTGTGGATTGTGTTGTGCAATGCAGCGTGAGCTAACGCAAGGGTGACATGAGTCATACCTGCCTTTGCTGTTGTAACTGCCGTTGTAGTTGCAATGTGTGTGTGATAATTTGCTTTCATGCCTTATTGTTGTGCATACTATGAGTGATTTGTTACTACAGGGATTCTTTAGAATCTCACTCTCTCAAAACAACTTTTAGACAGGGCCGAAGGATCAGAGGGAAAGCGGACGACAATGAGTGGTTAGAGCTCTGGATTAGGAGTTTCATTTTAGAATATTTGGTTATCATATTGTATTTTGGATTATTTTATTGGGAAACCATTGTATATATATTGGTATTGTAGTATAGTTTGTGTAATCCCCTAGATAAGGGAAATGAATTATGGGCATTGTGCCTTGTAGAACCCTTATTTATTAAATGGAACCTGAGTGTGTCGGGAGTTTACATTACACTCTGATATATATAAATGGAATCGAATTGTACAGACCAGTTGTGTGTTGATTGTTGATGTGAGACCATTGTTGAATATATTTTTGAAAAGTTTTTGCAAGCCCGATTTTTGGGAAAATGAATACTTATTAAGTCCCTAACCGTATTATGGTCTCTAATTTAACCTAATTAAGGTTTTATGAACTAAACTCGGCCTATGTCGTGAAGGGGGTTACAACCAAACCTTGTCCAATGATCATGGTATTTTACAATATGTTAGTAAACATTCTAAGCTTTAAATTGAGGTATAAAGCATGTTATTTGGGTTAGTAGATTGTACGTTATAATAATTAAAGTTTAGGCATTGAATCTAGAATAAATCCTAGAATGGTTTGGTTGATTGAGGATTTCTAAACCCTTGTGAATATAAATGACAATGAGTGATCTTTTTTTTTTTTTTTAAATAGACTTAAAGATCTTTAAATAGGAACAAGAACCACCTCAATTTGAATTTTCTAGATTAAGTTATGAATTTTAAACATTGAGTGATAAATCTGGCAGCTTAGGGTTGGCCAACGAATTTGTGTTATTTGAGGTAAATTGTGATAAGTTTGATCCCCAAGGGGTTGAGACAAGTACTAGAAGCTAACATAAACCACATTTGTTACTCAATTAACATAATGTAAGAGTCTTAAGAGATAGCCAATGAGATTGAATAAAGGACAAGAGTTGAAATGAGTAATAACTCATTTATTTATAAACTTGGCATTATAGGGTTTGACCTTTTCCCAGGCCTACCAAGAGAACTGATAAACAAGGACAAGTCATTCGAAAGGATATCAGGTAGTAACTCTTACTCTCATATGTTACGTCTTATTCTACATGTATGTTTTTACCATCTGTGTATTCGTTTCATGAATATATTCTATATGTGTGAAAAGCTTTCAACATAGTGCTTGATAGTATATCAGGCAATAAGACCATGGATAGGGCAATAAGATTGGGTAGTACAATTTTTTGTTCAACATTGTATCATGGCAACAAGACCCTAGACAGGGCTGTAAGACCCAGCAATATAATGAGGCCATGAATGCCAGTTGTGTTATATAGACTAGCGTGTCCAATGATTATGATTACTTATTGCTGAATGTTGTTTGTGATGATGGTTTGTTAGACATGCTTTGTGGACTTGCATATGTTATGAGTGTCTGTTGTTATTACTGAGATTCTTGCGAATCTTACCCTTTCCTTAAACTAACATGTAGTAAAAGCAAGCAGCTTAAAGGGCAAAGAAGTAAGCGATGACAAGTAAGAGGGTGGAGACGAAGGAATTAGCTTTTCTGTTGGGTATATGTGAATAAATGTATTATGACTAGACATAGATACTTTGATAACCTTGGGTGATCACATAGGGTGTGTATGTACATGAATGCATGTAGACCCAAGTAGTAATAACAATATAAGGCGGTATCAGAACACTTGATTATTTTATTAGAATTCCTAGAAATTTGGTAACATCGACAAATAAGATCAGTACATATGATAAGGATACCAGTACCCGAATGTGGTATCAGAAAGCAGTTGTATCAGAATGTACAACTAATACCTTAGTATCAATAATGATATATTATTCATATATCCAAATGAATTGTGTAATAACTCCTAAGTATACATTAAAAGTAAGGGGGTTTGCACTTGCTCTCTAAACTCCAACACTGATATTTTGTTTTCTTAATTGGTTTTTGTAATGAAAACTTAGAGCTGATTCTTGCCTACGAATACATGTCCAACAACCCCCCAACAACCCTTTTTATTCTCATCTGTACAGCTCCAACCTACCTCCATTATCATGGAAATAAAGGCTTGAAATTTGTATAGGTTCTGCTCATGGCCTTCACTATCTTCACACAGGCGCAACACAAAGCATCATTCATAAAGATGTGAAAACCACAAACATTCTCTTAGATGAGAACTTGGTTGCTAAAATTGTAGGCTTTGGGTTGTCCAAGGCAAACCCAGAGAAAACCCATGTGAGTACAACAATGAAGGGTATTTTTGGATACTTGGATCCTCAATGCTTCAAAAGTTACTTCAAAAGTCAACATTTACCTGAGAAATATGATGTTTATTCTTTTGGGGTTGTACTTATAGAAGCCCTATGTGCGATGCCTGTGCTTGACCCGACACTTCTAAGGGAACAAGTGAGAGAGAGAGAGAGAGAGGGTGAGGGGGAGAGGGGTGCGGGAAGAAAGAGAGGGTGAGAGTATTTTTTTAAATAATTATTTGAACATTATTAAAATGGGGCCCACAAAACCATAAATTTGAAGTTTACCTTAATTAAGGGAGTTGACATTTTTGTCCCCTTTTTAATGATCATAGGTATTTTCCTAAGGATTGTATATAGTGCCAAACGAGCATGCGGGATATGTAAATGAGTATTTTTACACATTTTGGCCAATAATTAAATATAATATATTTATTTGAAGCCTTTAGTCATTTTGACAAAAAGAGATACATTTGGCCACTTGTTCAAAGAAAAGACAATACCATTATGCTATATTTGAATGGGGGTATCTACAAGGTCCCAAAAAAAAAAAAAAGGAATAGAGGGTATTTGGGTTTGGGTTTGGGTTAGGGTTAATGTCATTATTGTTTGGGTAGATAAAAATCTATTCTAACTTCTAAGTAAATTTTATTATTATAATTTTTTAGAATTTCTAATTCTCACTCTAAACAAACTATTTTAAATACTTGTTCGGTCAAATAAACCACGACAAATCAGAAAAATATTTTTTACTAAATAGTATTTGTTCAATTAGATTGAGTTGTAAATAAAGTTATGGTGCAAAAATATCCACCAACTTATACTAAAAGTGCACCCAACACTATAAACTCTTTTGGGTGCAAAAGTGCCCAAATATATTCAAAATCAGAGCAAAAATGACACGTCTGTTAAAATGAGTTAACATCCGTTACTTTTTGTAGTGGGGCCTATGCTATTTTCTAAAAGTACCAAAATGCCCCACTCAAAAATGATAAATGTGCAAAAATACCCATAAATTTTGACTCAAAGTGCGTCATACAATATATGCTTTTCAGATGTGTAAAAATACTTATGAACATTCAAAATGAATATGAAAGCATCAAAATAGCCCCAACTCAAAAAAAAAAAAAAAACTGATTCATCTAATTATTCAAATTCTATGTTATTATTATAAACATAACGTGAAATTTTATACATAAACTTTAAATTAACAAGCAAATTACTATTATCTACTCACATACTCCTATTTATAAGTTACTTCTAACCTGTTTTATTAGAACTAAGAAAAATCTTAGACTTCATTAATTCTATCTTTAAACTTAATAACTATCTAATTTTATCTCTAATTAATATACAATTAACCTCAAGTAATTGAATGTGATAATTTAGCAATTGGATGTAATAGTGTATATTATATCAGATGGAGCACATGCTATTAAATTTTCTATTCATATTTTATTATAATTTTTTTCTAAAATTTCTTTAGAAATTAACTTACAATTATGGACGAATATATTATTGTATGTCAAGAAAATTAAAGTTGCCGGGATATAAAATTTACTTAATTAATAAATGAATTAAATCAATAACTTACAAAAGGGAAACAAAGAATTAGATGCAAGCTCAAAATTTGACCAGAGTACCCATCAAATACATATAAATAATTTTCATAAAATATATTCATCATGTATGTGTTTTTTTTTCCACTTGGGTTATTTTGGTACTTTCATGTCTATTTTGAATATTAATGGGTATTTTTGCCAATCTAAAAAACATATGGTGTTTGACACACTTTGGTAAAAGTTTGTGGGTGTTTTTATACCTTTACCATTTTTGAGTTGGGGGCATTTTAATACTTTTAGAAAAATAGAGTGGGTCTCACTATAAAAAGTAACGGGCGTTAGCCCATTTTAATGGATGTGTCATTTTTGCTATAATTTTGAATGTTTGTAGGTACTTTTACATCAAAAAAGAGTTTATAGTGTTAGGGGCACTTTTGATATAAGTTGGTAGACATTTTTGCATATTAACCCTTGCAAATATTAAAGTATTATTTTTTTAGAGATTTACTTAACCTAACTACATTTAATTTTTTAAATAAAAGTTCCTCAACCTCTTCACACCTGCCGAAGCTCCAGCTTTAGCAACCGGTCTCTGGAGCTCTGGCGGTCTAATATATTTTTGAATTTCTCAAACAAAAATTGTCAATATGCATACTTGAGTTGTTAATAGAAATATTAAAGTCATAAATAGGGTTGACTGGAGCTCCGATATTCTCATATATATATATATATATATATATATATATATATATATATATATTTTGAATTTCTTAAGTAAAAGTATTCAAAATAAGGGGATATCACAATCATGATAAGGAGCTTGGATTTGGATTTAAATTTGGTGATGACTTGATTAAAGAATGTGAAGTTCGCCTAATATATATGACTCATAATATATGAACTTCTTTTAACAAAACAAACTGGAGATAAGTACGTGAACATATAGGCATCAAAATATTGATGATGACCAACACCAACTCCCTAGAATGAAATTAAAGGTGTCTTCAATCGTTCAATCTATTCCCTTGAATTCTAAGCCCAAGAAAAATGTCGAGGAAGTGTCCCAATTGAATTTGAAATCTACAGAGAATTAAACTCATGAGCAATGTTACTTTGAATGTTTTTTTAGGCCAACATCATCATGAAAGTTTCAAAATGTAGCAATATTACCCGATACCGTTAAAAAAATAACTTTGATTACTAAAAAATTGACATTGATTATTAACTTTTTAATAGTAAAGGATAACATTGCTTCATCTTAAAACTTCTGGGACAATATTGAACCTAAAACAACTTCCGAGGTAACATTATTTCTTAGTGAAAACTTCTAGAGGCAAATTTGTACATTAACACATGAATATATCTCTCCTTTACGTTTCATCTATTAAGTGTGACTTTGGTACACCATAGCTATCCAAGGCAAATATAGATTATGTTTTTAAATATAATGTGTTACTTTGAACTCGCTTTTATCATTAATATAAAACTTATTTACCTAATTTAATTAGATTAATAAATTTTTTTAAATACCTTAATCATCTTCCTTAATTCTCTCTATATCTATTTTACTTGATTATTATTGAGAAAACATAAGTAGATATAAGTTAGGTAAAGAATGATGAATATAAAAAATAGGTCTTACATTAAGGACCAAGATCAACCCCAATTAGCACTACAAAAAAACACTGAATTTATGACGGAATTTCTGATGGAATTTCCGACGAAATTTAGAGTTTCCGGAATGGATTTCATCGGTAATAATAGCGTGGCAAAAAAATTTCCGGCGAAATTTAGATTTCGTTGGAAATTTTTGATGGCATTTCCAACAGAATTGATTTCCGTAGCAATTTCCGACGAAATTCAATTCCGTGGGAAATTCCGTAACAAACTTATTTTTTTATTTTTTATATTTAAAAAGCCATGTGGCAACTCTAGTGACCGCCCCCTCTTCGTCTGCGGCGGCGCGTGGCAGCTCTGGCGGCGTCCACCTTGTTGGAGGCACCTAGATCTGTCACGTGTTGTAACCTCGCTCCGCCAAGTGTTGTAACCTTCCTCCGCCACGTGTTGCAACCTCTTTGTTCCTAGAAATGTAACTCAACTTGTCCCTCCTTTGGTTCGAACCCATGACCTCATCCATATGTGCATGATGCCTTACCAGATGGGCTCTACTGCTTTGGCGTTCTATTATTACACAGTTATATATATAATCTTATTATTCATAATTAATTTTTTATTAACATTAATTAATAACTAATAAATAATTATTGACTAATATTTTTTTACTAATATTAATTAATAACTAATAAATTTTATTTTCTATAAATAAATTTTTATATGACCATTTTGCCCCTACAGGGACCAAAACCTATGATTATAAATTAAAAATATTTTAGAAATTAGAAAATAATAATTAAAAAATAAATTTGAAATTAAACTAAAAATATTAATTAATAAATAATAAATTTTATAAAAATAATTTTTTAAAATTTTAATTTAATTAAAAAATAATACTTTTTAAATTTTCCGACGGAATTGAATTCCATGGGAAATTACCAGGGTCAGAAATTGTGACGGAATTATTCCGTTCGAATTTTTGTGGCAAAAGATGGAATTTGTCACGGAAAAAATTTTAGTGGAAACTTTTCCGACGGATTGCTGTTGGAATTTGCCACGGAAAGTTTTTTCCTAGCAAATTCCGGTGGAAATTTCATATTTTTTTGTAGTGTAAGTACTATACTAAGGATTAGAGAGAGTAATATATTTAATTCTATTATTGCGTTTGAATCCAATTTTTTTTCTTCCAAATTTAGGATTTCAATTTCTTAGCTTCTTACAATGAGTATTTACCTTATGAGACAAAGTTTCTATTATGATTCTTGATGCAAAACTCCGGTAAAACATCACACAAGAGGAAAATGATTTATTAGATACCGTGATAAAAAAATAAAAAAAAGTATCGGTTGAAGTGAAACAATCAACCAAAGCATAAGATGGTTAGACCTAGGATGAAAATGATTTATCTTCTTGTAATCTTGTCTATTTAAAAACTAATTTTCGCAAGTGCTTCTATTTTGCTGGATTTCTCTCTATTTAAAACAAGAGGTCAACTTCTACATTGGAAGCTAATAAAACAGTCTTCATGATTAAGCCAATTGTATTTGTAGGAGTAACGTTGAGATTGCTATCACAAAGTCAAATTTTTTTTTTTTTTTTTGACCAATGAAGGTAACCAAGAAATATCTTCTTTCCTATGCCAATCCTATATTAATTCAGTCATTAATATCTATTAACTAATATTATGCACAAAAATTCTATGAACTAATATTATATTATTTTGTTGGCAAAAATTATTCTTTAGGGTTAAGGTTTATTTTTACTTTAGAAGTATTCAGAAAAGAGCAATTTTGTTCTGAAAATTTTTTTTAAAGCAATTTTACTTTGAAAGTGTCAAAAATAGTGCAAGGTTGTCTTAATTTATCAGCACCAAACGGTCAACCGTCAGTTGACCCAATTTCACTGATATGACTCTGCCACCTAAGATATTATGACAAATGTTTTACCACATCATCATCTTTTGCTTGGAAGAAAAACTCCGATTGTTCCACACTCTTCTTCCTTCCCTTTCCTTCGTTCCTCTCTTCTTCATTGACGCCGTCTGTCCCTTTCAATCACTTTCAGTCGCATCTTCTCTTCCCCAACTCGATGATGAAGACGGTCCGACTCCACTGGTCCCAACAATAGCCACCTTCGTGCAGCTCAAGTCGCGCCTTTTCAAGGAAGAAGATGATGAACAGTAGTAGATCATGTTTAGCTCACCGCGCTGCCTCTCTTGCTTGATGAACCAGATCCCTCTCTCCTCTTTCGTGTTCAATCAGGCTTTTTGATTTGCTTTTTTTTTTTTTTTTTTTTTTGATATTGTGATTGATGCAGGTTTTAAAGTTTCAATCTTGACACCGTACAAGATCTTGCAAATATGCTCATGGAGTCGAAACAGGATAAAGGCAAGAAATTTTTGGCTGTGGTGTAAGATCCGGAATTTTCAAATTTAAATTTTTGTTAAAATTTTATGGTGGAAAGTGGCAAATTGTGTTCAATCCGGAATTTTCAAATTTAAGTTTTTGTTAAAATTTTTGGCTGTGGTTTTTGCTCACAAAATTCGCCAAATTTTGACTACCAAATTTTGGTAGTCAGCAACCCAGAAATCACGTTACAGTGCAAACTCACGATCATGCTGAATAATTGACTACCAAATTTTGAATCGGTGTGATGCTAATAAACTATTTTTGCTTCCCTTTGACTCTCCTTCATCACTTGTGGTTATTTATTGCTCCTAAAATATGGGGATTTCGACACTCGGTTTGCTGCAGTGTTTTGGAAATAAATTTTTTAGCCGGTGTCAACAATGATGGCTAAGGGATGTTTGGGGTGCTGTTAATATAGGGTCAGATTCCTTGATATTTGATTTTTAGGGTGTTTCTCTACCATGAAATTATAAGTTTAGTTTGATTTCTGAGTTGTTATGAGGCAAGTTGAAGAAAAAGAAGAAGTTGAGGCAAGTTGAAGAAGACGACGGAGCGGATGGTGAGGAGGAGAGGGAGAAGTGATTTGGATGATGAAGTGGTGAGATGATGAGGTGGCTATGCTGAGTGGCAATATTAGTCAAATTAACAGTCAAAATTAACCATTGCTAATAGCTGATGCAACATTGCACTATTTTTGACACCTTCGGGGTGAAATTGTTCTTAAAAAAACTTTCAAGGTAAAATTACTCTTTTCTGAATACTTCTAGGACAAAAATGAATTTTAATTCTTATTCTATATTAGCTTGCTAATTTTAGTTTGACTTGTGGTAAGGATTTGTGTAAATTTTGATCGTCCTCCCTCATATTTGTTTGACCTCTTGTTGAATGACCATGTGGCGTTTCATTCCTACAATTCTGTCGAGTTGATGAATAAGGGCTCATTTTTTTTTTTTAAAAAAATAGGCAACATGATATATATTTTTTATCTTTTAACTTTATAAAGTCAAATTTTGATTTTATAATTCTGATATCGTTAATATTATTAATAAAAACACTGTACAATAAATTCAAGTGATAACTATATAAACTTAAGTGATGATTGGGTAATTAAATAGTATTAATTTTAAATATAAAATATATATAAATTAAAAAAAAATCTAAAAATTTAATGAAGCAATCAATATCAAAACTTACGATTGTATTAAAAATTTTTGTTTAATACTTTACATATATAAGTTTAATAATCTAAGTATTAAAGTCTCAATTTTATTTGTAATGATTTGTCAATTTATTAATATAAACATATTATTCAAAAATTAAAATTAAAATATGCTTTGTCTTTTTTTTTGCCCCATTAAATATGTTTTGTTAGCTGTAGAATCATTATTTGAATTTACTGCATTAACATTTTTTATTAACAATATTAACAGTGTTAGAGATATATGATGAAAAATATACTTTATAAAGATAAATGATAAGAAATATACCTCATATAAAACTTAAAAGTATAATTTAGAGGAAAAAAATTTAAGAGGAGTATAAAGTAAAGATAAGTAAAGGGCAAAACAAACAAATAAATTACAGAAAAGTCATTTTATTATGTAAAATCTAAATCCGATTGAGAACCGGCCAAAAATAAAAAGGTCAGGGTGGGAAATTGACAGCGGTTAGTCATTATATTATATTTTACTTAAAACGCAAAAATGGGCAACGACTTTTTATGATTGTTTTACTATTTTATTTTATCGTTTTAAATAATCAACTAAACATGGATGCTTTTTTGAGTTTTTCTTCCGTCAATTATTAATTATAGTGGGCCCACCATCAGATCATTATCATCGAGTCGATTTCGATTCTACAGAGTGGTTCCCTTACAAATGAATCTTCATTTTTCACCTCTTCAACATAAACTACGACCTCCTCGATATCATTCTTGGTTGATCGGAAAGCTGATGAGTTTATTCATTTCCAGAAGAAGTAGCTGACAGTAGTAACCACAATGGGTTCTGCTGCTTCAACTTCAAGCTCTTTCTCTCAACCAATTTATTCGAAGAACTATGATGTGTTCATCAGTTTCAGAGGAGAGGACACACGCAAAAATTTTACCAGCCATCTTCATAATTCGCTCACCAGAAATTCCCTAAGGACCTTTATTGATTATCAGCTTCCGAAAGGCGATGATATCTCAGAATCTCTCATCGAAGCAATCAAGGGCTCTAGCATATCTGTGGTGGTGTTCTCAGAGAACTACGCTTCCTCAAAATGGTGCTTGGATGAACTCACCCAAATACTCCAATGTGGGAAAGATCAAGGCCAATTTGTTATTCCTGTATTCTACAATGTTGACCCATCTGATGTTCGCAAGCAAAAGGGGGATTACGAGGACGCATTTGCAAAACATGAGAAAGATTTAGGGCACAACCACGACAAGTTGAAGAAATGGAAAGATGCTCTTTTTGAAACTGCCAATTTAGCTGGGTGGCACTCTCAATCCTTTAGGTAATTATTCCTTTACCAATATTGAAGGATTTTTTTTTTTAAAATTAATTATTTCTTGTCAATTGATTGTTTTGTTCAATATTTTTTTCATGTGCTAGGGATGAATCTGAACTAATTCAGAACATTGTCAACGATGTTATGCAAAAATTAGATCATATTCATCCAAGTATATTAGAAGGTCTTGTTGGAATTGATGAAAATTGTGAATGCATTGAATTGTTACTGAGAAAATTTTCAATAATTGGAATTTGGGGAATGGGCGGGATAGGTAAGACAACCATGGCTAAGGTTGTGTTTGCCAAACTATCTCCTCAATATCAAAGTTGGTGTTTCTTAGAAAATGTAAGGGAAGAGTCAGAAAAGCATGGATTAAAATATATACGTGATAAACTTGTTTCGGAGCTACTTATGGAAGAAAGTATCAATAGTGGCCCACCTAAAGTGTTGGGATCTACGTTTGTTAGGAGAAGGCTGAGCTCTAGAAAAGTTTTCATTGTGCTAGATGATGTTGATAGTTCGAAGCAATTAGACTATCTAGCAAGAGAATGTGATTGCTTGGGACAAGGCAGTAAAGTCATCATAACAACAAGAGATAAGCATATGCTTATTGGTAGAGTTAATGAAATCTACGAGGCCAAGCCATTGGGGTATCAAGAATCCTTCAAGCTTTTCAACTTGAAAGCTTTTCAGAATGATCATCCTAAAATTGGATTTGAACAGCGATCAAAAAGAGTTGTTACTTATACCAGAGGCAATCCTTTAGCTTTAATAGTTTTGGGTTCTTTTCTTCACTCCAAAACTGAAGAAGAGTGGGACAGTGCATTAAGAAAATTCAAAAAGACTCAAAATGAAGATATTCAAGAAGTGTTAAAATTGAGCTACAATGGATTAGACTATGAAGAGAAGGAAATATTTCTAGACATTGCATGCTTTTTGAAAGGTGAAGTTAAAGAACATGTAATACAACTATTAGACAGCTATGGATTCCATGCAATCATTAACATTAGAAACCTCTAGGATATGGCTCTTATTACTATGGGTGAAAGATTGTGGATGCATGACCTAATACAAGAAATGGGTTGGGCCATTGTTCGTGAGGAGTGTATCAAAGAACCAGGAAGGCGCACTAGATTATGGGATCCCAAAGAAGTCTATGATGTATTGAAAAATAATCGGGTAAGCCCTTCATTTCTCAAACATTAGTGATCTTGGTGACAAATGTAGCTAGCATGGTTTAGTTTACTTGATATAATTCGAATTTTCATTTTGATAACTGTTAGGGAACTGAAGCTGTCGAAGGCATAATCTTAAATGTGTCTCGAATTAGAGATGTATACTTGACCGCCGACACCTTCAAAAGGATGACTAATTTAAGATTCTTGAAATTTTATTCCTTATGCAATACTGGATCATCCTACAAAGTGCATCTTCAGATGGGTCTTGAGTCTATTTCTGATAAAATAAGGTACTTTCAGTGGGATGGGTACCCCTTGAGATCTTTGCCATCAACTTTTTGTGTTGAGAGCCTTGTTGAACTGAAAATGCAATTCAGCCATGTTCAAACACTTTGGGATGGTGTGCAGGTATAATGTGAATTAGTGTTTTTCATTTTTAAAAATTGAAATTTGAAGTCTTTCTGATGTTTGCTAGTTAACTGTTGCAGGATTTTGTGAATTTGAAGAGAATAGATCTTCGTTTTTCCAGAAAATTGAGAGAATTGCCAGATTTCTCTAAGGCCCATAATCTTGAACTGGTGAATCTATATCACTGTGAAAGTTTGTGTTATGTTCATCCATCTATCTTATCTCTCAACAGCCTTGTCTCTCTGGACTTAAACAAATGCAAAAATCTCAAGAGTCTCCAAAGTGATACTCATTTAAGATCTCTTAGAAAAGTCCTAGTTCATGACTGCCCTAATCTAAAGGAATTCTCATTATCATCCAAAGAACTAAGATGTTTATTTTTAGGGTCAACAGGAGTAGAAATTCTGCACCCATCAATTGGGAGTCTCACTAAGCTTAGAAGTCTTCATCTCAATGGTTCAAAATTGAAGAATCTTCCACTAAAGGAGTTATGTTGCTTGAGATCTCTTGAGGATCTTGGCATCTACAAGCATGCATTTGACAAACCTGAGCTGCACATGCTATTTGATGCCTTACGTGCCATACGAAAGCTAAGCTTCCTCAATTGCTCTAACTTAATTGAGCTCCCAGACAACATCAAGCACCTCTCAAGACTTCAAAGGCTTCATTTAAGAAGTTGCAGAAATCTTCAGCGTTTACCAGAGCTTCCTCTGTCTGTTAAAGAATTAGATGTCTCCAACTGCACATCAATTTCAATCAACTGTGATTTGTTGAAGGAATTCGGAAAATCGGTTCCAGCACTGCATGCCTCCTCAATTGGGCATCTTGCCAATCTCAAAACTCTGCTTCTCAATGCTTCAAGTCTTGGCAATCTTCCAATAACTGAGTTATGCTGTTTTAGATCTCTCACGGAGCTTCGCCTTCGTAGATGTAGACAACTAGTGGATGAACCAAAGCTACATATACTATTTGAATCCCTGCGATGTCTACAAATACTAGATTTGGAGGACTGTTATAGCTTAACTAAACTCCCTAACAATATCAAACGTCTCTCACGGCTGCAAAATCTTACATTGAGTTGTTGCACTAGGCTTCAGTTTCTGCCACAGCTTCCACAGTCCCTTAGAAATTTTATTGTCAGTAATTGTACATCATTAGAGAAAGTGTTCGCTTCAACAATTTCAAGACTATTACGGGCAGATGGTCATAATTTCATTTCATTTCACAATTGCGAGAAATTGGACATGCGTTCACGTTGTGCTATTGGGAAACATGTGGAGTTCTCATTGAAGCAAGCAATACATAGGAAGCAAAGATTTACAATTTTTTATCCAGGAAGCAGTGTTCCATTGTGGTTTGGCTACAATCGGTCGATAAAGGGTTTGGTAACCATCGAACTTTCTTTGGCTTCTGACCAGTTGTTGGGTTTCGTTTTCTGTTCAGTAATTCCTCCATTCATCTCTAAGGAAAAAATTCAAGTGGCCGTGACCTGCAAGTGCTACTTTGAAGAAGGTGTAGCAATTGAATTCCAGATTTTTGATCCACAATATGCAGAATTCAGCTCACACCACATTTTACTTTGTTGTGATCCATACTTCTCTAAATTGGTATTGGAGAGATTGAAAGGAAGCAATGGAAATGATGAGGACACCACTTGTAACCAAAAGGTTTTTTTCAGTTTTGCTTCTTGTGATGGCTTCATCCAAGAGTGTGGGATCTGCCCCATATATGCCTCTGAATATCATAATTTTGTTTTACAAAGGAAAACGAAGTGTGACTTGGGAAGGAGGTCGAAGCGGCATCGAGATATTGATGAATTGGAGTTGGAAATGGGTAAATTTGAAATTGGAGTTGGAAACTGTGATGGGAATGAAGCACTGCCTCTATGCAAGAAATTGAAAATGGAGTTGTGTACTCAGACGAAGGGACAAGAAGAAATTGAAGAATTGGAAACTTTGCTCATGAGAATCAAAATCAGTTAGAACCATTTCTCCAACACTAACAAAT
Organism: Inga laurina; assembly: GCA_963855925.1. Taxonomy (NCBI): domain Eukaryota; kingdom Viridiplantae; phylum Streptophyta; class Magnoliopsida; order Fabales; family Fabaceae; genus Inga; species Inga laurina. The sequence goes on from OY979705.1 coordinate 39,960,805, forward strand.
TATTGCTGGTATTAAACTTAATCATCAATATCTTGCCCTTACATTTTATTTTATTTCTTTTGCTCATGCTTGATGATATCAGTGATACAAGCTGGCAATTGTGAAATATAGATTTGGGCATGGTAAAGTTAAATTTAAGCTTTTATGGATAATGGATAATGTAAAAGGAAAAAAAAAAAACCTCAGACAGAATATAGTTGTCAAGTTTCAAAAATAAATATTGGTTTTCTTTTTCCTTTTGATTTTGAACTCTACTAATCTGTCCTTTGATGTCCTTGTTTAAAATTGTTGCCTCCATGACTGCTTTTTGGCTTGGTGCGGTCAGGAGGCATTTTTTTTCATAGAAATTTTGAAATCTGGTGAATTAGGAAGGAGTCTAGGATTGAAATAGCCGTCTTCTTCAAATTACACAAATTCAAAAACAACATAATCTATTATCATCAACCTCGTTCACATCATTAAAGCAACATCAATACATCAACAATCACCACTTATCTAAGCTAGAACTAGGAAGGAGTCTAGAACTGAAATAGCTGTCTTCTTGTTGATGCTGTTACGTGTCTTGGTTTCAGAAGAAATGTCAAACATAATTTGATGCAAATGAAGCCTATTAAATCAAGTTGTGTGGCTCTGTAATTTAAACTTTGGAGTGTTAGTGTAAAGGGTTATCTTCAAGATGTCAATAACTTTAATTGTAGATTGTGAAGAGAAATTGATTGTGCAGGAACTTCGTCTCCTTGCTTGGGCCATTTTCTGTGGCAGAGGAAGTTATAGTGCTCCGTGGATGTGTCAAGCCTACCGCGATTCCATCAAATGAAGTGAATTTTGAGTGTTTTTATCAGCTGAGTAATTCCATTCCAGGGAAATGATAATTTTATAAACTCCATATCAATGAAAATGTTTGCAGGTGATTAAAATAAGTTGCTTTTAACGATGAGCATGTTGTTGTTTGTGGTTGAAAACAGAGCACGAGCTGCTGCTACTCCACAGTGAGACTTAGATTAAAGTTGTTGAATATTATTAAATTGATTCTGATTCAGTGCTGGTGGGGCTTTTGTATTTCTTCGTCTGTGTTTCAGTTCTCAAACCTTATGCATTTTAATTTGGCAACAAGATCTCTCACATATTCCAATTTGTTACAGTACAGTAGCATTGAAAGTATACTTGAAGGAAAAAACATTGGAGGGAAATAAATATACTTATGCATTTTAGTTTGCAAATTTAAGTTATGTGAATTATGAGCAATTTTCTTTAAACTGTGTCTTGTTTTCAGGGTTGAAGGTAATAAAAAGCTCCCTTTAATTTTTCTGTCTAAGGTAAACAACATTTGGTTTTGAGGAGTTTCCAACTTCCCACAGGCTTTTTCGTCATTATATGTGTAGTGTATGACAAGTCCAATTACTGGGTCTTATATAATATGAAGTTTCAAGTCTTATTTACTCCTTCCTCTATGCACAACATTTCTAGTGAGGATATGCTCTAATATAACATGGCAGCCAATGTATGCAATTCTACCAAAGACTTGCATCTTGCCAGTTCTAAAGAACATATTCCTCCAGTAATTAATATAAGACATATTTAAAGAGTTAATTTTGATCATAAATATAAGATATAGTTTACATATTTGTCAATCTTTTCCTGATTTACCCATATTAATGTTCTCTTAATAATAATCAAGGAGGAGAGGGAATGAGAAAATTAAGGAAGATGACTAGGGATTTTTAGAAAATATATATCATATTAATTAACTTAATTAACCTTCTTAATACAATCAAATTAGGTAAATATATCTTATATTAAGAGTTGAAGGAGTATATTAATTTGGTCTAAAAATAATACTCATTTTGTGTTTTTATAGGATCCTTTTAACTGAATTTTGTGGTTTAGACAATCGGTTACAATTAATTAAAAGAAATAAATGTGAAATAAATTAACTTTTTTCCTCAGCTATGCTCTTGTTTATAAGGGGGAAAATAAGGGAGAAAAATGGGAGAATTGTGAAAAAAGACCTCATTGGCAACTTAATTGTCAAATGAGATATGAGAAGACATCTGCATATGAAAGGAAGATATCTGCATACGGAAGAAAGATTTTGTGCATACGGGGGAAGATTTTGGCACACGTATAGGGAAGAATTTTACACACAGGGAAGATCATCTGCACATCGGGAAAGATATTCTGCACATGCGGAAGATAATTTGCATGCGAAGGTCCCATTTGACAAATAAGTTGCCAATGAGGGATTTTTGCACAATTTTCCCGAGAAAAATTCTTGTGAGAAAAAGAATGAAAGAGAATGTATGGAAAAAATTAAGAGAGAATATAATTAATTAGGAAAAAATTTGATAAAAATTCATTTAATGTTCATACAACCTTAAACTGGATTTTATAAATAGGTCCAAAACAATTTAAAAATTTGGATTTTATAAAAAGAACAAGAGCAAGTAGATAGTAATTAGAACTTATCATTTAACACGCTTTGAGCACACAATTGACCCTGACATGACTAACAAATAAAAAGTTCGATCCTTTCATCAATTAGAGGAAGTTGTAGGGAAGTGATAGAGCAATTCAATTTTAAATGCGATTTTTCACTGAATTGATTGTATGATGGAACTCGTCATGTTGCCATTTATTTGTCTAAATTAAAGCATTGATAAATTCAAAGGGACTTCCTAATTCCAATCCTTTTTATAATATATTGGCCAAACAAATCTTTTCTTATAATATAAGGAATATAGTCTTTTTCCTAATACACATATAAAACATTTATTATGTTTTTCTAATAATATCTTTATTTAATATTAGTTTTTTTTTTCTAAATTACACCAATAAATTTAAATAATGATACAATTGGGTGCTTCTTTGAATTCTAGAAAGAAGCCATGAATTTTAAGCTTTTCCTTAATTTAAAGAATAAGGATGAAAATGCCTTTAAAAAATTAAAAGGAGTAATTATTATTCGAGCTAGATACATTAAGCAGAGGAATAAGTGTTAGTGAAGTAACAAAGTAACTGGTATGAAGCATCAACAACATCTTTTAAACTTGGCCAAACATTTTGTTGGATCTTAGTTTCCTTCAATCTTTCCACATGCAATGCAATTGCCCAATAGCCTTGACTTCATGATTAATTTGGTTTCACTAGAACCTTATCATTTAACACACATTCAGCCCTGCCAGACCTTTTTTCTGGTCATTAAACGATGAAGTTGTAGGGAATTAACTAATTTGGGGGGTTGAGTTCAGCGGAAGGAGCTAGTCACTCACAATGTAGTGAGCTAAAATTTGAATTTCTACTGAGACAGGTGTCCACATTAAATACTTGAAAGCACTTCGAATAAGATTGCCTCCAATTAAAAGATATTTGTGTAGAAAAAAAATAGTTGTTGGGAAATAACAGTGGGTTGAATTTTTATTAATTTTTCATTGAGTTTATTGTATGAGGCAACATGTCATTATCTTTTTGTTTAAATTGAATTAAAGCGTTAACAAGTTAACGTATCTCTTCAATCTTTTTCGCAAGATAATAAATTCTTTATTCTTTTTGTAAAGTATTGTACAAAATATTTATTGTATTTTCTATATCTCTTATTCAATATTTGCACCATATGGATTTAAATAAGGGTAAAACAGGACACTTCTTTATTCAACCCATCAAAAATAATTTCTTCACTTATTATAATTAATTGTATAGAAGAACTAGGGGGCGTTGAACACCTAAAAGCTACCCAAATCATTTATTAAAACCATACTGCAAGATTTATTTTAAGCAAAATTATAATGTGTATAAAAATCTATAAAAAGCCGTGCTAAATTATTAGAGTACAAGTTGAAGGAAGAAAATTGACCAATCAACATATGAAAACAGAGCATGAGCTATTACTCCTTCAAAGTGTGTTTTAGATGAAGGTTGTTGAACATAATTAAACTCATTCTGATTTGGTGTTGGTGGGGACTTTGCATTATCAATCTGTGTCTCTCTTCTCAAACCTTGTGCATTTTAATTTATATCAGTACGTTTGAAACCAATCACTTCCAAACTTAGGATTTCAATTTCTTGGCTTCTTACAATGCAACTTCATTAATATGTTTCTTGATGCAGAAGTCCGGTAACAAAATAGGAAACTTGGAATGTATAGCCCATCTTCAATAGGTACAGTGATAAAAAAGCATCGGTGCAGTGAAATAATCAATATCAAAACTTAAAGATGATTATATTTAGGATGAAAATGATTTATCATCTTTTAATTTTGTCTATTTAAAAAGTTACTTCTCTTAAGTCTTTCTATTTTGCTGGATTTCTGTCTGTTTACAGAAGTTTTCAACTTCTGCCGTGGAGGCTAAGAAAAAAGTCTTAATGATTTAGCCAACTGTATTTGTAGTGTAAATTGTGGTGAATCGCAAATCTTTTGTCTGCTCTGGATTTAGTTACATATCTTCTTTATGATGCAAACCATATATTCAGTCATTAGTATCTACTAACTAATATTATACCCAAAAAAACTATGAACTAATATCATGTTCTCATGTCTTTGCAGATGAACATAGTGTGTGTGTGTGTGTGTGTATTCAGTCACCCTTCTCGCCCAAGAAAAGCTGACAATAAAAATGATGGATAAAAAATTTTGAGATAAAAAAACGAGCTCATTTTAAATCTTGAATAATATGAGTAACATGACACTCTTATTTCAAATCTTAAAAGTAAAATATGACCTAAAATACCTTAACAAATAGGTGACTGCATCAAAGAAACCCTCAAGAACTGAAGCCAAAATGAGCTCGTTTTCATCAAGTCTTGTACAAACTTGTATATAACCACATTATTGTGCTGCAGATGGTATATAGTAAACAGCATATCAGTCATAACTGAATAATGAAACACAATAAACATAATTACAGGTTTAAGTCAAGAATTGGCAATAACTGCACAATTCGTTATTAAGTCAGGACCCTACAAATGAGCATAAATTCTTGACTCACATTAGAGGTTTTGCTGACATGCATGCATAAAATAAAGTACACCAAAAAAAAAAAAAAATAATGTCACTTCATATAATGACTAGTTTCTGTCCGGGAATTTGCATTTACAGTCTTATTGAATACTTACTTCTCAAAAGCTAATTTTTGCATTGTTTGTTGGCCAGTCATCTGAATAGTTCTTGACTGCTAATTTTGCAATGTGGTTTGAAAAATAACCGAACAGCAAAGCATTCCATAGCTTTAATTTTCAGATTGCTCCTCATTTTCATAACTCTGAATTTTGTTTTTAGTGTCATTGTTTCTGAGTTTACTTCAAATAATAGTTTCCGATCCTTGTATGAAGATAGAACATTTAAATTGTATTACCGATTCCACTAGGAAGAAGGTGAGGAGATCAGAGAGCCAAGTAATTGGCAGTATTGTTCACCTCTGCATTCCGATTTTTCGAAATCAGATCAAGTTTTATTATGGTATAAACACTTCAGAATTTATTTGCTAAGAACAAAAAGATTTCATTTAAATTAAAGCATGAAGGTGATTTCTTGATCATATGCCTATGAATGTCATAAGACAAGAGATCTCACTTTGTATGCAAGATTGGATGAACTTCCTCATAAAATTGACTGTGTGTGCCGGATAAAAGGATAGTACTCAACAGAAATATGATTGCTTTAATTTATTGGTATATCTCTCTCCTCTTTAATATTGTATCCCTTAAGTATACTTCAATTTTGGTAGTTGACAGCTATATTTAAGTTTTTTTGAACAACATAAATTAATTAATTGCATTGCTGATCATATTTCTTTCTTTATAGAATTTCTGCCGCCTTGCAGCATAAGTGAGCTTTCTTGATGGATCAGTGAATCAGTGATGCTGTTCTCTGGAAATCATGGGTCTAGTAAGCTAAGGACCAATTTTTAAATGGATACCTAGAGCCTGAGAGGTGTGGGATGTAACATCTGTAATTTTATGAATTCCTTTCGTCCCTTTCATCTAGGCCAAAACTGAAACATGGTACATAAAGGGGCAAAATTTTCACTTTGATGTCTAATGCTTCCCAAGTTTACTTTCTCACTTGTACCCTACACAAGTTTCTATTTTAAACTCATTGGAAGCATCAAAATGAGCAAATTCTATCTCTTTCAAATTGCTCTGTACGTGCAGTGGCTGTCAATTGCGAAAGGAAAAGAGATTTTCAACATCTCACTCCACCAACTACCATATATAATTCAATCATTAATCACGTCCTTAATCAAGACTTAACCTTAAATCAAGCTTTCTATACTTTCTTAAAATTTAGCAGCACCTCCCCTGGTTTAACTTACATCTCCAAATTACGCAAATTCAAAAGCAACACAATCCATTATCATGAACCTCATTCACATCATTAAAGCAACAACGATACATCAACAATCACTACTTAACTAAGCTAGAACTAGGAAGGAGTCTAGGACTGAAATAGCCGTCTTCTTGTTCATGCTGTTACGTTTCTTAGTTTCTGAAGAAATGTCAAACATAATTTGAAAGTGCGGGAGCATAACAGCAAGTTCTCAGTGCTTATGCTTTCTTCTGCTTTCATAACCGTTTTTCCTTTCTTTGGCAAGCTTTCTTCTTTTTCTCTGCTGTTAGAAGAAGCCTATTGAATCAAGTTCTGCGGTTCTGTAATTTAAACTTTGAAGTGTTAGTGTAGCATCGAAAATATACTTCACGAAAAAAAAAATTGAAGTTTGCAAACCTGCAATACAAAGGATTAATGTAAAATTAAGTTATATGAAATAAGAGTTATTTTCTTTAAACTCTTGATTGTTTTCAGGGTTGAAGGTAATAAAAACCTCACTTTAATTTTTCTTTGGGTAAACACAAAATTTGGTTCCAAAGAGTTTCCAACTTCCCACAGATTTCTATGTCATTTTATGTGTAGTGCGTGTTATATAAGTCAAATCATACGTTCTAATATAACATGGCAGCCAATGCATGCAATTCTTCCAAAGACTTGCAACTTGCAAGTTCTAAATAACATATATTAATTTGGTCTAAAAATAATACTACTTTCGTTCCCTTTTATGAAATTCTTTAAATTGAATTATGTGGTTTGAAAAATCGGTTAAAATTAGTTAAAATTAATAACTGTGAAATAAATAAACTTTTATTTTTCAAGTATGTCCTTATTTACTAGGGTGTAAGTAAGAGATAAAAATTGTTGTGAGAAAATGGATGAAAGAGAATATATGGAAAAAGATGACGAGAAAGAAAATACTCAATTAGGGGTAGAATTGATACAAATGTATTTAATGTTCAAATAAACTTAAAATAGATTTTATAAATAGGACCAAACCAACTTTAAAATTAGATCTTATAAAAATGACAAGAGAGTAGATACTAATCAGAACTTATTATTTAACATGCTTTGAAGTTTGAACACATAGTTGACCCTAACATCACTAACAATTAATAATTTCGATCCTGCCATCGGTTAGTGGAAGTTGCAGTGAAGTAATAGAGCAATTTAATTTTAAATGTAATTTTTCACTGAATTGATTGTATGATGGAACTCATTATATCATGATTTGTTTGTCTAAGTTAAAATATGGATAAATTCAAAGGTACTTCCTAACTCCAATCCTTTTTATAATATATTGGCCAAAAATATCCTTTTATAATATAAGGAATATTTAGCGTTTTTCATAATACAAATATAAGTATTTATTATGTTTTCCAAACAACATCTTTATTTAATATTAGTTTTTATTTTCAAAATTGCACCAATAAATTTAAATAATGATAAAATTGGGTGCTTCTTTGAATGTTAAAAAAAGTATGAATTTTAGGTATTTCCTTAATTTAAATAATAAGGATGATAATGTTGGAAAAAAAAAAGGATGATAATGCCCTACAAAATTAAAGGAGTAATTATTATTCCACCTAGACACATTAATTACAGGAAGTTGCATTGTAGTGAAGTAACAGAGTAATTGGTATGAAGCATCAACAACATCTTTCAAACTTGGCCACACATTTTGTTGGATCTTAGTTTCCTTCAATCTTTACACATGTAAATGCAATGTCCCTAAAGACTTGACTTCATGATCAATTTGGATTCACAAGAACCTTATCAATTAACCAGCATTCAGACATGCCTTGCCATTGATGACTTCTTATTTTTCAGATACATTTGATATATATTTTAATATATTTGGGGAGTCATTAATTATTAAATTAAAGGGATTTGAATGAGATTTTGATAAGATATTAGTTTGGTACAAAATTTAGGGGGTTTCATTATAAATATCAAAGCTTAGGATATAATAATGATATTGATAATAAATAATAAAAATTTAAGATTATTAAAAATGAATAAAATAAAGTGAAAAAAATATTTCAGTTTATCATCGTCATCATCATCTATTTCTTTTTTATCTTTTTATCCTTTTTTTTTTATTTTATTTTGCTAGACAATCAAATACAGGAAGGAGAATTTGAAACCAAACGCGTGTTCTTGATAAAAATAGAGGGAGGAAGCTGGTATAGTGCCTTTCTAGATTGACAGTGGCAAAAACAATTTTTTTTGATTTGACTTTTGGACACTTAAGTTAGGGTAGAAGTTAGATAATATAATATAATTTATATTTGGATTAGCAGTGGTAGAAGTGACTTAATAAGTTAGGGTAGAAGTCATGAATCTTAATAAATAATATATATAGGATTTTTTCCTAATTAGTTTTATTTGTGTTTTCTAAGAGCAGTATTAATAGAAAAAAGGTAAATACTAGAAACACCTAATTAAATATATTCAATGTGTTTTTTTTACATATGACTATTGAATACTATTTTATTTCTTTATCTTTTTAGAGATTAATTAAATATTAATGATGGAGATTAATTCGAGTTGGAGTGGACTCATAATTAAATTTTATTATTTATTTTTTGTTTTCAGGGTAATTTTATAAACCTCAAAATTTTGGGTATTTTACAATAATTTATCCTGTTTGTTTTCAAGCAAGTGGTATGGTACCCTCCCTTTGTTTTTTTCCATGTTTCTCTTCCCTCTCTACTACTATGCCGTGGCTTTTTTTTTTTTGGGAGAAGCAACATGAAGTCTCCTTTGCTAATATTGGGCGTTCTAACGCAAAAGTAAGATTGCCCTAACGCCTTAGCAAACATGCATATTTTCTCTCACCGTATGTTTTCATCTCTCACCGCATGTTATCTCTCCCACGACGCTATGTCAAACAGACCCATAATCAGTTCTGGAGGATAAAATAAAAACTTAGATCACACAACCGTCTTTAAGCTCAGGCAATCGGAATACAGAGACAAACAAATCACTGCCTGGACCTTCTTTATCACAGCGAGATCATAACGGAGGGGGAAAAGAGAACGAACCAACGTCTTCACTATCTTCACTGTGACTCTTCTTCTGTGATGCTGACCAAAGAGGAGAGAGAAGGACGTTGAGAAGAGTTAAAATATGTATCATTGCTCTTTGTTTCCTCACCTTTCTTCTTCCCTTTGTGATTCTGAATTCTGGAAAGGTTCATTGCTTTGAGATTAATTTGACTATGATTATAAGTAGCCATACTATATGCTCTAGGATTATTTGAAGGCTTGCATGGATTGAGTACTTATTTCCCATTTTTTATTTGTGATTAAAGTCATTTTTATGTTGATTTTACTCTTGTTGATTGGCCACCAATGATGTTGATTAGTTTACTTGATTGATGCTTGAGAGGGCTAAGTTAATCATGTAAGAACTTGAGATTTGCAAGTTGAATGGATGGTTTTGTTAATAAGGTAGAGATATACTTAGTAGCCTCATAGCCAAAAAAGGATTTTATTTAGAAATTGGGTTTAATTAATCTATTAAGAGATTAATATATTAATTGAATTAAACACCTATTTGGTGTAACACCCCATTTTTATTCACCAATATTCCTTATAAATATTTGTGGCGTTTGATGGAATAAAATGGTGAATTTTGGTGCATTCGGAATGACCAAAAAACCTTTTATACCATCCCATTTTTAATCACCAATATTTCTTGTATGTAATGGATGCATTTAATGGAATAAAATGGTGAATTGTGACGTACATGAATTTTTACAAAAATATAGTGGCAAAATGATAATTTACCAATAATGCAAGAAACAATCCATATTTTCCTTTTCCCTTGGCATTTTTGGTTAAAAAAGGGAGAGCAATGGAGAAATAATTTGCTTGTCTTAAAATGAATCAAGAAAGAGTGGTTTATAGCCAAGTAAAATTGAGAGTTGAAAAGTCAAAAAGTTAGTGTCATAAAACAAAGTCTTACATGTTAATTACAATGTAATGCATGGAGATATTACAAGGCAATTTTCTCTTGCCCTTTCAAGATGCTTTACTGTCAACAAGGGAAAGTGAAGGGAAATGAATTTACGTGGGCCATATTAAAAGAGCAAGAATTAACCATGGCCAAGTAAAATTGCATGTGGTAAAAAAATGCAATAAAATAATATTGAGGAAACAGGAAAGTAGGATAATTTTTTAGGATAATCATCTTTCCTCAAGCTCATTTTTGTTCAGTTGAAACTAAAATAGAGAGAGAGAGAGAGAGAGAGAGAGAGAGAGAGAGAGAGAGAGAGAGAGAGAGAGTTGGACAAGGTTGAGAGCTCAAGAACAAGAAGCTAGGGTTCCAAGAGCAAGAAGCAAAGGTAAGAGCATGTAAATCAAGTGTTTATGTGAGGGTTTCGGTTAAAGAATCAAAGAAAGAAAGTCTCTATGGTTCTATCTCTTGGAAAGTGTGCATATTCTTTTTTCTCTGGTATGGGTGACCAACATCACCGAAAATTGCCACTGGATCGACCTCCTGATGTCCTAGCAAGTGGCAGAAGAAACAAAAGAAAAATGATTCTCCATAAGCAGCGCTGGACACGCATATATCATATGAAATTTCCCAGCTGAATGTATCTAAAGAAATTGATTTCACGGAACAGGATAGCCCTATGGGTCGAGTGCAAAACCAAACTGAAGCACCTCAGCTATCCTACAAAGATTCTCTTCTAGGATTTAAGGGGATAGCAAATGGAAGTAGTAATATGGAGGATGAGGAGCTATTATCTGATGTCCTCCATAAGGAGTGGGAAATGCTGGAGCTCACTGAGGAAGTTAGACTGCTCATGCAACACTATCCAGTAGTGCCAATCACAGCGGAGGAGTACAGTGAGTGGTGCAAACCTTGGAACGCTTCCTTGGTTATCACTATGCTAGCTAAATGATACAATGTATATAGTTTAAAAAATCATCTCTCTCACATCTGGAAAACACTGGACTTTGATTTAGTGGATTTGGACAATAACTTCTTCATTGTTAGATTTTTGCCTAAAGAAGGTTGGGCACATTTATACCAGCGGGTGCTTTATGATGGCCTTTCGGTGGTGCAACAACACACCTTCCTGGTTCAGAAATGGACACTGAATTTTGAACCCTTCAATAATCCTCTGGGACAGTTTGTTACTTGGGTCAGAATTCCTAACATATCTATGCAATGTTACAACACAGAATTCATCACAAGGCTGGGAAACAGGATTGGGAAGATGATGAAGATCGACATGCTTGCCCCATCGGCTCAGCCGTCCCAAATTGCAGAAGAGGCTGGTCTCTCGGGTAATCGCGGCTCACTCTGCTTACAAAGTAGAATATGAAGGTTTGGGGCTCATTTGCTTTGCATGTGGCTGATACGATCACCAGAAGGATAATTGCCAGTGGACTTATGCTGAAGCTAACATGGAAATATTAGAGAAATCTCAAGCAACTCCATTGGTGGTGACTACGCTGTCAACGGAGATGAAACCGGCCAAGATGGAGGAAAGTTTTGGGGAGTGGATGTAACCCCCTCCGTAATTATATATGAAATACACGATTAAAATGAAATAGAGACCAATAATAATCAAAATTCATTTACATTCCCATCCTTATGATAGGATTTTCACAAATTTCTTTAACAAACACTTTAACCTGGTCTCACATTCATATTTCGAATACAATTACTTCGTGAAGATAAACTACATTCATATAAATATCAGAGTGCACAATAATAATACCGGCAATCTCGGGTTCATATCTTCACTAAAGATACGTAGGCACATATGCCTTTTACAATTTCTCAAATGGGGATTACACAAATTTCAATCCAAATACACCTCCACAACATATACAACCATATATCCATCCTAACATATACAACTCTAAATACATCCAAATCAACTACCATTATCCCAAATAGCAATGATAACCAACTACCAAATCCAAATGCCTATAAGGGATTCTCACCGCCCCTAGTCACTTGCTCCTTCCTTAAGCCACTTGTCCTGTCTGAAATGTTGGTAGGGGAGGGTGAGATTCTAGAGAATCCCAGTAGGAAATAGATACCAATATGCATGCAAGATAAGTGTTTAATGCATGACATGCTTGCATCACAATAACTCGTGTTCACATAATGATATATCCGCATGCTCAATGTTTCAACAACATACTCATGGCCATAGCATAAATAGAAACAGAGCTTCAATCATTCATATATGTTTCACATAATCAAGCAAAGTAATAACATACATCAATACACAAACACAAATATCAATACATGTAGGAGAGGTAAGTTCCCTACACTTATTCTTTCCACATATGCTCCAGCATCGGCTACTCGAGATTCGGGCGGATATCAAACCATAATCAGGGTGAACATAAACCCTATAACCAAAGCAAGGACATAGGGTCATTCTCTTTTCCAAATTCTTATTTTCATAACACTTAAAGTTGGTTACCATTCATGACCTTTAGGTGGCTAATCAAAGCCTAAACACATGCCTAAAGGCTTCGGAAACACTTGACCAAATGTCACCTTTTAAAAGTCCAAAATGCTGATTTTTGGGGGTTGGCTGCGGCCAGCCTACCTATGGGCCGTGGCCAATGGATGCATAGTAGGTCTTGGGCCGCGGTTCATAACCTTTGGCTGCAGCCAAGAAAATTCTGTTTCTTGGCTGAAATTCCAAAACTCATAACTAATTCTAGAAAAATCGAAATGAGGTGATTCTAAAGCCAAATGAAAGGTATATAAGTCCTCTTCATAGGAAAAATATGGACCATTACTGGAAATAACCATACAATCCTAGAATTACACAAAACTCATCACTACCCCAAAACAGAGTTCTGTTTTAATCCCAAACTTTGGACAACCATATCTCATAGAATACTAAACAAAATGACACAATATATATGTCCATTTTGAAGCTTGGGATGTGAAATTTAAGACTGGAAAGTTTCAAAATTTTATGAAATCATTTGGTCATTCAAAACGTCCACACAAATAAACTGCCCAGAACAGAGTTCCAAGGGACAGATTTTCCAATTTTCTACCGAAGTGTCCCATGGCTCCAAAATTAACAATCAAGCCTATTCCCACATAAATTTTCACAAGGAACAAAATGGTAACCTCAAAATGACCAAAATCACAACCTATCAACATGCCCTATTTTGACCAAAGCACAAAACCAACACAAAAGGTGCCAAACTTCACATTTAAGCTTCAATGCAATTTTATCAATTCAAAACACTAAACAAGGCACCATTTCCATAACAATAACATACCATACTCCCCCATGATCCTAAATCACGAAAATTAGGGCAAAAATTCCAGAAATTCAAGGCCCAACCAATGGCCACAAAACTTATATGAAAATGAAGCTTTCACTCACCTCAACAACTTTCCCAGAGAAGTTCTTTGGTTCACCCAAGTCCACAATTTCGTGAGAGCTCAAACACCACCAAATGACAAATCTAAAACCATGAAAGTGAAGCTCTCAACTCAAGGAACAACTTTAAAGAAGAGAATTTTTCTATTAGAAGCCATTTAGAGGGTCAAATACTCACCTTTTACACAAAGTTCTTCCTCACACCTTGGGCTGCCATAGCTGAACGAAAGAGAGAGAAGGAAGAGAGATGAAGATGATGATGAAGCATAATGGGATCAGATTTTTTTCTCCCAAACCCATGCCTAAACCACAAAGAGAGAGGGAGAGAGAGAAATGATATTAAAATGTTTTCTTGACTTTTCTACACTCTCTTGCTTCATCCCAACTTGACACTTGTCTTGATCTCATGCAATCTCACAAAGTAAACCACTAATTAGCCACTTAATCCCTCTATTAGCCATTTACTCTCACACCTCATTTTCTCTTAGTTAGTAATTAATTGCTCCATTAATCACCCATTTTTTCAATTTTTCCAACAATTATGGCATATTAATTAAAATTTCCATACAACACATATTTAATTCTTTTCCTCTTCTTTATGTGCCATTTACCCTTATTTTAGCCCAATAATTATTTCATCACATAATTATGCTAAAATACAAGGTGTTGGGCATTTCCAATAATAATTCAGATCTCAAATCCACATTAATCCACATAATCATTCACAAGAATTGTAATTAGCCCTTAATCAAAATTTGGGGCGTTACAGTGGATGCTGGTCGAAAGAGGGAATCGAGCTTGGACTTCAAGGAAGAATCATGCCGTGAGTGCTTTGGTGGAGGTAGGACATGGATCATAGCATGTCAGACCAGCTACGGTAAAGCCAGGGGAATTGCAATTCAAGGAGCTGGTCGACCTAGATGTGGAAGATGAGATGATGAATCGGGGAGGCAGCACGGACTCTGAGTCTGCAAAGAGGGTGGCTGAAGCACAGAGATATTGAAGTGGCGGTGGAGTGATGGGGAAGGATTTAGTCTCAAATGATAAGACACAACACAAACCTGGGGATTCAGGTAAGCTGGGCAAGCAGAGGGGTCAAAACTCGACTAGGGAGATGGGGAAGGAAAGTAAAAAAGGAGATGGGCTAAAATTTGGTGGAAAGGTCCACTATGTTAAGAAAACAAATAAGAAAGGGGGAGCAAGGAAGGAAAAGGGCAAAAAATGGGATGGGCCAGTTAGAAATGTTTTGGGCCGTAGGGAGCAAGTGGTGGTGGGTGGAAATATAACCCAAATGGGCTCAACCCAACTTGAGTCTTCTATGCACACTAAAATCCAATTTGATCAAAATCAAACTTCAAACATTTTATTATTGGAAGGGCTAATGAACATGACTGCGCATGCATCTGATGCCTTCATGAAAGAAAAATGTGAACAAAGTGAAACTTTAGCTTGCAATACTCTTCTCCTACCTTCAACATCTATGGCATTGGAGGATGATGTTGGAGATGATTTCATGATAGCAGAAGCAAATGGTGGACCCAATGTCGGGTAAGATATCCTTCTTTTCATCAATTAATTTAGTTATCATGATTATTAGATTATAGAATTGTAGGGGTGCTAGGGCCGAAAATTTTCCCACTACCATCAAAGCATTGGTCAAAGATAATGCCATTGATATCTTATGTCTTCTTGAAACCCAGATTAGTGGTGATAGGGCAGATAGTATGTCTAGGAAACTTGGCTTTAGTAATTGGATTAGACTCGATGCATCGGGGTTTGCAGGGGGTATTTGGATTTTGTGGAATGACAACAATTTCTAAGTAGACTATCTTCTTTCTACTACCTAGCTTGTTCACTATAGAGTCACTGACAAGAAAAATAATAATATATTTCTTGTTACTGTGGTTTATGGTGAACCAGTGGTTACTAGAAGGGAAGGTTTATGACTTTCGCTACAGGCGATTGTTTGTAATGTGGAGGAGTAGTGGTTGGTCTTTGGGGATTTTAATACTTTCATGGAACTAGCTGATAAGATGGGGGTAATTGTCCTTCTATTCGTGCTATGCAGCAATTTATGGATTGCATCAAAACATTGGATTTATTGGAAATTCCTTTTGTAGGGGAACAGTTTACTTGGGACAAAAATGGTGTCAAAGAAAGATTGGATTGGGTTTTTGGAAATTTGGCATGGGAATTAGGGCATCCGGAATACTAAGTTTTTCATAAACTTTGATATAAATCTAATCATAGACTTATCCTCATCTTGAACGCAACAAATAATGCCCGTGGACAACAGAGACAGAGTTTTAGATATAATGCAACATGGGCTTTAGAAGAGAGTTTCTCTAATGTTGTGTGTTAAGCTTGGGATACGGTGGATTGGCATGAAGGCAAGCGAAGATTCGACATTGAGGCTGCTAAATGGAATTCTAGTATTCTTGGTAATATTTCCAAAAGAGATTGTAGCTCCACCGAAGATTAGAAGGTATAGATCGAGTTCGTCAAAATAACTTATCTAATGGTCTATATAAAATTGAGCAAAGACGTTGGAACGAATACAACAAGTTCAATGCTCAAGAGGAACTCATTTGGTACCTGAAAGCTAGGTGTAGATGGCTTGCTTAGGGGGATAAGAATACTAGATTCTTTCATGCCTCGATAATGTTCCAGAGGAAAAAACAAACAATAGAAGCTCTCCAAGATGAGAATGGAACATGGATTGTGGATCCAGAAGAACTGAAAAAAATGGTTGGAAAATTTTTTAAAGACTTGTATACTAGTGATGGGAGTGTACAAGATTCTCTCAACTGGACTACAGAGTTTCCCCTACTTAGGAATCAGGACATTGACAAAATCCATGGGGAGGTGAATGATATTGAGATTAAGAATGCTGTATTTATGATGGGGGCGCTTAAGGCCCCTGGACCGGATGGATTACAGGCTCATTTTTTCCAGACTCAATGGAATTGTGTTGCGGGGAAAGTCTGTAAATTCATTCGGGAAATTTGGCAAGATCCAGGAAAGATTAGGGATATCAACCACACTCATTTAATCTTTATTCCTAAAGGTGATCATCTTTTGAGTCTGAAAGATTTTTGACCTATTTCTCTCTATAATGTCATATTTAAGATTATTATGAAAGTTATTGCAGAGAGATTAAAGGGGGCGATGGCTTATGTGATTCAACCACAACAGTGTAGTTCCATTACTGGGAGATAGATAAGTGATAATATTATTATTGCTCAAGAGGCCATACATACCATGCTAAGTAGGCATAGGAAACAAGGTATTGTGGCAGTTAAAGTAGACATGGAAAAAGCCTATGATCGATTGGACTGGGGCTTTATCCATTCCACATTAGTTAGGGTCGGTATACAAGAGGACATGGTGAACCTTATCATGACTTGTATAGCTTCGGCATCTATGGAGGTTAGATGGAATGGTATCGTTGCTACCAGGTTTCATCCTACCCGTGGTATTTGCCAGGGTAATCCTCTTCATCCCTACCTGTTCATCCTCTGTATGGAGTGACTTGGGCAATTGATTAATAAAGAGGTTAATTAGGGTCGATGGTAGGGATTAAGGTTCAATCGACACACTCCTACTATATCACATCTTTTCTTCGCAGATGATCTCCTTCTGTTTATAGAGGCTACTACGTCACAAATTGAGTTAATGAGGGATATTGTGAAAGCTTTTTGTGACGTCTCAAGTCATAAAGTAAATTTGGCAAAATCTAAGGCTTGCTTACCTAGGAATGTTAATTTTAACAGGGCCTTAGAATTAAGCCAAAGGTTAGGAGTTAGGATTATAGGAGATCTGGGGAAATATCTGGGAGTGCCTCTTTTACATAACAGAGTCACCAAGATCACATATTATCCCATTATTCACAAAGCTCAAAGGCGTCTGGCAAACTGAAAGGGTAGATTTCTAAATTTGGCAGGCAGAATGGTGTTGATCAAAGCTGTACTCTCGGCCTTTCCTAGTTACCAAATGCAAACTACACTGTTGCCTAAAGGGATTCTTAAGGAGCTGGAAAAGGTGAGTCGAAGATTCCTATGGAACCAAGGCACCGAAGGTAGGAAAATGCATCTCATCACCTGGGGTCACATTAAGAAGGATAAGGATTATGGTGGTTTAGGCATCAAAGATTTGCAGAGCCAGAACATTGCCTTCATTTTGAAGTTGTGCTGGGGAATTCTAACCAAACCTGAAGCCCTTTGGGTTAAATGCCTGAAAGGAAAGTATGGGTATGGAGATGGTGATTACCCAGTAGTGTGCAGGAAGACCAACTCTTCTAATGTCTGGCGTTGCATCACTACTATTTGGGGGAAATTCTATAAGGGTGTAGGGAGGAGTTTGAAGAGTGGACGTACATCTAATGTATGGTGGGATCTCTGGACTCTAATTGATAAACCTCTAATCCATTTTGTGGATAAAAATATTCACCTACTGGATCTATGTGCGAAAGTTAGTGATTTTGTACTGGCTAATGGGGTGTGGAATGTTCACAAATGGAGAGAATTCCTTCCACATTGGGTGGTTGAGATCATTAATAAGGTAAAACCACTATGTGAGAATGGAGAGGATATTTTCTGCTAGAGAAATGCTTCTGATAGAAATTTTAGTGTCCACGCTGCCTACAAATTGGTGTTTGCCTGGTAGGAACGAGATGGTTCGATTCTGTGGAAAAATGTGTGGAAAGTACCAGTGCTAAAGAAAATCAAGATGTTTTTATGGCAAGCTATCCATGAGAGACTGCCTATTAATTCACTCAGAGCTACGAGAGGATTATCTATTACTGATGAGTGCCTATTCAAATGTGAGAGAGTTGAGAGCATCCTCCATATTCTTCATGATTGTGAGATTGCTAGAGAGGTGTGGTTATACTTTATTCCTCCTAACTCTCATTTTAGATTTTTTCAGTCTGATTTGCAGGTATGGCTCAAGGAGAACATAGCTAAAACTAGGGGCATGGATCATTTTCATAAATGGCTATAGCCCAAGGCTTTCAGCCTCATTTGCTGGTTACTATGGAAGAATGGATGTTGTGGGATTATGGATGGTGCTCAGAGTGATTCTCATGAAATCATCCACCGTGCTACGTATATGATGATGGAATCCAATTTGTATGATGCCTTTAAGCACCAGATTTTTTAGTTTCAGGGTAACGAAGATATAGCCTGGCACTCTCCTCCGGAAGGTGCTGTTTGGATAGACACAAATGGATCTGTCAACTCGTAGGGACATACATCTTGTGGGGGGTTGATACGAGACGGATGGGGCAACTGGATTCTGGGATTCTAGAAACGGTTAGGTTTTGTTCCATCCTCCACAACAGAATTGATTGCCATCTTAACATGGCTTCAACTTTGCAAACAACAAAATTTCTGTAAGGTTGTTGCGTATACAGATTCTCTTGAGGCTTATCATTTGATAATGAGAGAGGGGGGGTCACAATCATCCACTGAAATCTGAGATCAATACTGTAAGGGATTTACTGTATTCAGAATGGGACATCGAGCTTCATTATATGCCACGTGATGCTATTAGGAGTGCAGATTTTTAAGCCATGAATACCCAGTAGATGCAAGAGGATTTGGTGGTCTTATCAATACCACACCCTGGTTGTAATTTTTATATGGCATGAGATCTGAATCTAGTAGCTTAATGCTTTTGTAACTCCCAATTTGTAATTGGGCACTCTATTATATAAAAAAAATCAAGTATTTGTGCCTTCCAAACTCCTTAGAACTTCTTCTAACCTCTTATTCTTCTTGAAATTCATGGTTAACAAGCTAAATCAAGAGAGAAGAGAGAGAGGGCAGAGGCGACTTAGAGAGAGAAAGTGGTGAAATCAAGAGGTAGTCTCATAAATTTGATCCTCTTGTGCTATAAGATGTTGTTGTGGTCGTTGTTGTTGAATTTGGCTTGGTTTTGCCTTGTTTTGTGACTTTGGGATGATGAACCCTAAAATGTTATGCTGCAAAAATTTTCTCTAATCATGTTTATTTAGTGTTTAAGTAGTTAATCATGTTATTAGAAGTGGAAGGGAAGTGGTTAAGCAAGAGAAATCAAGAAAACCCATATTCCCTCCCAAGAACCCTAGTTTTGGCCAAGTGCAGAATACTGGGAAGGAGCTCGAATTTTGTAATTCTGATGATTCCATTGGATTTAGAAGGGGAAATTGTGTAGGTATACATGAGTTCATGATTTTTGGATGTTGGTATGCAAATCTAGAAATTTATGAAGTTGTAAGTGCATACTGTTTGATTGTCTCACTAGAGACAGTGGTATTGTGCAATGAAATTCATTTGTCAAACCTTGTCCAAAAATTATGAAACCTGGAAGGATTAAAGTAGACATATAGAGCTTTAATTTGATAGGAAATTTGTAAGTTTTGGACAAGCATATTAAAAGATATGAATTTTCAAAGTTGTGCCCTATTTCTGGAAGGAAATTTGGAACAGTGCAGGTTTGGCGAATTTATGGGAATAATGTGAGTATACTGGTAAGACTTAGTTCTTTTTCCATGAAAATACATTTAAAGTGCTTCATTTAGGCTTTCAAATCAATCAAAGTGGATTTTCCTAGAATTAATTATGAATTTCCAAATTTGACTGAAAATCTGCTAGTTTTCTAGAAATAGTGAAATTACACTGCAAAAACTGTTATAACTACATTAGATAACCAAAAAAATTTGATTTGAAGGGAGTAATAGTATAAGTAATAACCAGTTACTTGTTATTTTAATTTGGATAGGGGTTGGAAATTTCCCGAGCCAAAACCAAGGTTAAGACCGACTAAGGAATTGAGAAAGGAGTTAAGTAGTAACTTTTTCTTTCATATACTATGTAATTATTATATGTTTGAGTATGCCATTCTCTGTAACATGAGCACAATGTCTTGGGCACGCATATTAGCCTAGTTGTTGTATAGGACTCAATGAAGGCGCAGAGTTCAGCCAGGGTCACAAATAGTCTTTTGGCCTCGGATAGTGTACACACAACATTCTATCATACACAACATTCTATCATCTAACATGACATAGTGTATTGCATATTTATTTTCACATTTTATATGTCTGAAAAGAATGTTGCTATTGAGATTCACTCGAATCTCACCTTTTTTCAAATTGAAAAACCTTACAGCCAAGGCTAGTGGTTTGAAGGGAAAGGTAGGGGCTTCCTGTAATGCCCCAAAAGATGATTAAGAACCAATGACTCAAAAAGTGAATGTAATTAATGTTAAATGAACACTTTTGGAGAATACGATGTGAATTATGATCTGAATGTGCAGTAGTTAGTGCCTTAACCCTGTATTGAAGCTTAATGGTGTGTCAAAGCTTAAAATGAACCATAAGAGAAAGGGAGGGTGCATGGATGAGGAATTGAATGTGAAAATGTGTTAAGTGTTGATTCAATAGGAATTGCTATAGTCAGGGGCAAAATGGGAAAAAGAAAAGTTACTGGTTAATTAGTTAGTAACCGAAGAGGGAATCCACTAATAAATTAAAGAGTATGTGGAGAGACTAATTGTCAAGAGAATAAGAGAGAGTAATCACATGGTTGCGTGCACATGGAAGAGGTCACAAGATGGTGACACTTGGCCTCACATGAGCCTTTAGTTGACTGTCAAATATTCAACTCATTTTTCTCTCCCCTCTCTCTTGAAAGTTGGCTAGAGGTAGTGACATTTTCTCTTATATTGTGTATAATACATAATATGCATGTCTTACTATTGAATTGTGATGAATGGAAATGTCAATGTGAAACATGCTGTTGTGAAACACGCCGTTGTGAAACATGCTGTTATGAAACATGCCGTTGTGAAACATGCTATTGTGAATATAGTGAAAGTTGTCGTAGAAATGCCGTTGATGTACTACTATTGTATGATTTCCTTACATGCTTTGTGTTGTACATGTTTTAAGTGAATTGTTACTACTAGGATTCTTTTAAATCTCATTCTTTCCATTGACTAACCTACAGCTAGGGCAAACAGTTCAAAGGAGAAGCATGTGACGAAGGGTGGCTAGAGCTCTTAACTAGGAGTTTTAGTTTTGGGTGGTTGGTTATCATATTTTGGATTATTGTATATTTTATAAGTGTTGCAAATATGGATAGTTTCATGTAATCCCCAATATGGGAAACTGATAGGGGCGCGTATGCCTTATAAACCCTTCACTCAATGAATTGGTGAAATTTGAGCGTTGTCAAGAATTTTTGTTACACTCTGATATGTATGAGTAAAACCAAACTGCACAGGCCAAATATATTCAAAATGTGAACTTGAGACCATATTGAACAAGTCTCGGAAAAGGTTTTTAAAAAATGCACTTTAATATAAGACCACATGTTGTCTTTAAGATGTGATTTTTGATAAGTTTTGAATTATCTATTGGTTTCTAATTCAATCTAATGACGCGATTTCAAACTATAATTTTAGCTATTAAGTTAGGGGGTTACATTTTTGGTATCAGAGCTATAATTCTTGGCAAGGGTAGGTTTTGCTAGGATAGTTGCCATAGTTCTTTGGCTTAGTGATAGTGATGACCTGTGATTGCTTGTGGTATACACATGAATGTTCTTGCTATTTGTTGATATGAGTTTTAAGGAATATGTGAATACATTCACTGTGATATTGACGTAGTGAATCATTTTTAGAGTTAAAAGGCACTATAGTTCACCTGGAAGTTAGACGTGTAGAGCTAGAGGTAGAAGAAATTCATGACAATGTACTTGATCCCATGCAAGAGAAGATGGGTATGCTGCTGGAGCAGTGTGATATGATTAATGAGTTAAGGGAAGAGCTCTGAGAGGAGAAGGAAAATCGTAATGCTGACAGGGTTCAATCGACCCATGAAGAGACCTAAGAGGAAATACATCACGGAGAAATAGCTGTAGGGTCAATTTGGACTCAGGAGTCCTAGTCTCATATTGCATAGAACCAAGAATTACATGGGGTACCGCTCGAGATGAGAGAGATCTACAGTATTTTGTCTCCAAATTCTCTAAACATCTACCTCTGGTGTTCAGAGGGAGGTTTGAACCCCAAGCAGCTGAAGATTCATTAACCCGGTTAGAGAATATCTTTGAAGTCCCAAATTGTCCAACTGAGGTGAAGGCATACTTAGCTGTGTACAAGCTAGAAGGGGATGCCGATCGATGGTGGTAGAATATCGCTCTGACATTACGGAACCGAAATGTGCAACTGACTTGGGAACTGTTCCAAGAAAAGTTCAATGAGAAATATTTTTCCAAGTCAGTAGGCTCGAGAAAGAATCAGAATTCCTATCAATTAAGTCTGGCGATGTAGAGACATTCGATGACTACCTTTCTTGATTCATCCAATTGGCTAGATATTCCTCTTATCTGCGATGTATGGATGATGAAGAATGGAGCTCTAACATGTTGATTTGAGGGTTAAGACATGAGTTGAGAAAAAGGTTAGCAACCTACCAGTTTATTGAATTGAACAAAACGGTGGAGGAGTGCAGAATCACCAAAAACAACCTAAGGGATCTGTACTGAGCTAAGGGTGGTAGCAGTCGTAGTAAGCCTAGTAAGGGAAATACTTCCTAGAAGCGGAAGGGAAAGGGGTTCTCAGCTAAGGGCTGTGGTGAAAAGCCCTATCAACTTGAGGGTCATGATAATTAGAAACCCCGAACAACATTGATATGTACTCATTGTGGAAGAGCATATCCTGGCAGAACTTGTATGGGGCAAGTAGTTTGTTATAATTGTAAACAGCCATGACATATTGCTACTGAATGCCAATGACCACCGATAGAGCTAAGGCCCAGGAATCAGTGTAGGGTGTTCGCCATGACACACGAGGAAGCCCAAAAGTCCCCCTACTTGATTCAAGGTAAAATCCTTCTCAATGGTAGTTTATTGCAAGCTTTATTCGATTCGGGTGCAAGTCATTCTTTCATTGCTTATGACTGTGTAAAGCTCCTAGGATTTCATGTTCATATACTTGCATTTGATTTGGTTGTATCGACGTTGATGGGTGTCTGGCCTGTGACGGCTGAGGCTTATTTAAACTATGTGATAACTATTGAGGGGCATGAGTTTACTGTCAATTTGATTTGCTTGCCGATCCACCAATTAGAAGTCATATTGGGTTTTGATTGGTTGACAATGAATAATGTGCTACTTGATTGTGGGAATAAGAAAATAGTTTATCCTACTGCACGGAAGGATGATGTGAATGCTAATTTGAATCTCTTCTTAATGGCCAAAGCTGAGAAATGTGTAGAGAAGGGATGCCAGGGGTATATGGTATTCTTTTTCCATGCAGGGAGAGATAGAAGAAACTCTAAAAGGTATACCCATGGTAAAAGAGTTCCCTGAGGTGTTTCCGGATGATCTTAGCGAATTACCTCAAGAAAGGGAAGTGCAGTTCCCAATTGAAATTGTACTTGGAGCTGGTTCTATCTCAAAAGCCCCATACAGAATGGCCCCAAATGAAATGGCAGAGTTAAATAATGAGATAGAAGATTTACTTGCAAAAGTGTTCATTAGACCTAGTATTTTTTCGTGGGGAGTTCCAGTATTATTTGTCAAGAAGAAAGACGGGGGTATGAGATTATGTGTGAACTACAGAGAATTGAACAAAATAACCGTCAAGAACAAATATCCTCTTTTGAGAATCGACGACCTTCTAGATCAGTTGTTTGGTTCTTGTGTATTCTAGAAGATCGATCTCAGGTCGGGTTATCATCAGTTATGGGTAAAAGCAGAAGATATTCAGAAGACTACTTTTAGAATGAGGTATGGGCACTATGAGTTTCTAGTAATGCCCTTCAGGTTGAATAATACACCTATAGTATTCATGGATTATATGAATCGAGTCTTTTGATAGTATCTAGATCAATTTGCAGTGGTGTTTATGCATGACATTTTAATATACTCCAAGACTAGAGAAGAGCATGAACACCATTTGAGAATAGTGTTGGAGATATTACTCAAAAAGTAGCTTTATGCCAAGTTGAGTAAGTGCGAGCTTTGGCTTTAGGAAGTAAAGTTTGTAGGCCATGTTATCTCGCAGGTAGGGGTCTTAGTGGATCTTAGTAAAGTGGACGCTGTGCTGGACTGGAAGAGGCCAGAAACTGTTGCTGTGATACGTAGTTTTCTGGGTCTTACTGGTTACTACTGGAGATTCATTTAGAATTTCTCCCATATCACCATGCCGATGACCAAGCTCATATGAAAGAATCAGTCATTTGAGTGGGATGAAGTTGTGAAAACAGTTTTATTGAGCTGAAGGAGAGGTTGACTATGGCGCCAGTAATGATTATACCTGATCCCAGCTTGACTTATGTTGTGTATAGTGATGCAAGTAAGCAGGGATTAGGGTGTGTCCTTTTGCAGTAGGGACATGTAGTGGCCTATGACTCCCAACAACTAAAGCCTTATGAAATAAACTATCTCACTCATGATCTGGAGCTTGTGCGATTGTATTTGCATTGAATATATGTCGATATTACCTGTATGGTGTGATGGTAGAACTGTACTACGACCATAAAAGTCTGAAATATTTGTATGATCAAAAAGAGTTGAATATGAGACAACGTGGGTGGATAGAGTTGTTCAAAAACTACAACCTGGAGATTAAATATCATCTGGATAAAGCTAATGTTATTGCGGATGCTCTTAGTCGAAAGATAGTGCTAGTTGCAGCAATGATGATACAAGAGAGAAAGTTGATAGAAAATTTCTAGGATATGAATTTTTTGAACCATATCATCTCTATGCTAATTACTTTTTTTCCCAAGGGGAAAGAATCTGAGGGCTGAAATTGAAGAAGCTCAGAAGTAAGATGATCGGGTACAGTCCATACGGAGAGCGAATGATGAGAAACTCGGGACTATGATTTTTTGCCTAGTGGATTGGTTTGATACAAAAAGAGAGTATGTGTTCCATTAAAGACAGACTTGAGACAGAAGATCTTAGATGAGGCACACAAGAGCCGGTATACTCTTCACCCCGTAATGACCAAAATATACCACAGTTTGAAATCTATGTTTTATGGCCAGGATTGAAGAGTGATGTAACTAAGTATGTAGCACGGTGTCTCACTTGTCAGAAGGTAAATATTGAAAAGGCCACTGGGATTACTCTAGAGTCCTGAAATTCCAGAATGGAAGTAGAAAATTATGACTATGGATCTCGTTGTGGGGTTGCCCAGGATCAGAAACTATGATGCGATCTTAGTGATTGTTAACCTATTCACAAAGTCAGCGCATTTTATACTGATCAATGCTAGTTATTCTCTGGACAAACTGATTGAGATCTATATTCAAGAGATAGTGAGACTTCATGGCACACCGAAGAGTATCATTTCAGACAAAGATCCTCATTTTACTTTGAGATTTTGGACGGCTCTACATGAAGCTTTGGGTACTAAATTGAGATTTGGCACGGCCTATCATCCTCAGACAGACGGACAGTCAGAAAGGACTATTCAAATGCTAGAAGATATGTTAAGAGCGTGTGTCCTAGACTTTAAAGGGAATTGGGATTACTTTATTCCACTTGCTGAGTTCGCCTACAATAATAGCTACCATGCGAGTATTCAGATGGCTCCGTTTGAAGTGTTGCATGGGAGAATTGCCAATCACCTCTGTGCTAGAAAGAACTGTCCAAGGGAAGGTTGTATAGGCTAAATCTTGTTGTTCAAACCTCAGAGCTGATTAGAATCATTAGAAAGAGGCTCCTTGCAGCGTAGAGTCGATAAAAGTACTATGCATATAAGAGAAGAAGACCTTTAGAGTTCGTAGTGGGTGCTCATGTGTTCTTGAGAGTGTCTCCGGTAATTGGTATTAGGAGATCAATCAAGCAGAAGCTGATCCCGCTATATATAGGTATTTTTAAGATTCTTACAAGGAGCATGTAGCCTATTGAGTAGCCCTGCCCCTAAAATTGAGTAGGCTCTATAATGTGTTCCATGTTTCCCAACTAAAGAAGTACTAACCAAACCCCTCATACATTATTGAGTATGAAGAGGTCAACTTACAAGACAATTTTACCTATATGGTAGAGCTAGAGTAGATCATTGATAGGGAAGAAAGACAGCTCAGACATCGAAGCATTTTGTTCGTGAAAGTGGTTTGGAAGGGAATGACTTAGAGGGAAGCAACTTGGGAAGTGGAAGCTGAAATGCAGAGATGTTATCTTGAGTTTATGGCTTAAGTGGTGTAACAAATTTTGAGGGCAAAATTTGTTCTATGGGGGGATAATTGTAATGCCTTAAAATATGATTAAGGGCTAATGACTCGAAAAGAGAATGTAATTAATGTTAAATGAACACTTTTAGAGAATATGATGTAAATTATGATTTGACTAATTGTTAAGAGAATAAGAGAGAGTAATCACATGGTTGCATGCATATGGAAGAGATTACAAGATGGTGACACTTGGCCTCACTTGAGCCCTTGGTTGACAGTCAAATTTTCAACTCATTTTTCTCTCCCCTTTCTCTTCAAAGTCAGTTAGAGGCATGGAGGAAGTGCAAAAACTAACATCATTATCATCTTCTATTCTCTCTCTCACTCTCCATTTTTACCCAAGCAAGAAGGAAAGAGAAAGAAGAAAAATCAAGGTAAGTGAGCCATTTTGACCTTAAAGATGACTCCTTTGGCCTAAATCCTCTTCATTAATCTTGACTATCTTGATGAGAGTTTTATCTCTATGGTTTTAGATTTTCAAGAGGAGGTGTTTTGTGAATTCAAGGAAGGCTAGCTATTGAAGAATCAAGGAACAAGCTTGGGGAAGTGAAAGAGGTGAGTAAAAGATTCCTTTTGACATATGTGTTGTAACCATTAGTTAAAGTTCTTGAATTCTAAAAATTTTTGCTTTATTTTTATGTGACATAGGGTTGTATGAATTGCATGGTGTTTTATGGTGGAAATGGTGTCTTGTTGTGTCATTTGAACAATGACATTAGTTTGGAGTTTTAAATGTGGAGTTTGGCAATTTTGGGTTTTATGTAGAAATGTTGTCCCAAAATAAAACATGTTGATGGAATGAGAATTTGGGTGTTTTGAGGTTTCTATTGGATTCCTTATCAAAAATTGTGTGGAATAGTGTTGATTGTGAAAATCTAACCTTTGGAAAACACTTGGTGAAAAATTGGAAATTCTGGAAAATTGTTAAGTGTAAAATGTGTGCAGGGGACCGGCATTTCATAGGGTTTTGAAATAGCAAATGGTGTCAAAATATTGTGAAATTTTTCAGTTTTTTATTTCACATTACAAGCTTTGCAATGGTATAAAGTTTGGGTTATTTTGATAAGTGTATACTAAGTTATGGTCATTTGAAAATCAGCTAGGAAACAGGCCAGTGGTTGACTGCGGCTAGGGAGTCTTGGCCACAGCCTAAAACCTTCTGACCAGTTCTTGGCCATGGCCGATAGGGTTCTGGCCGTGGCCCAAAACTCTCTGACTTATTCTTAATTGCTACCAGTGGATCTTAGCCGCAGCCCAAATCTTTTTGACCATCCATGGGCCCCGACCTATGGATAGCTTGGCCGCGGTCAACTCCTTAAAAACTGCATTTTCAACTTTTGAAAGATGGTCTTTGGTCAAGTTGTTCCCAATCCTTTAGGCATTTGTTTGAGCTTCAAGTAGCCACCTAAAGGTCTCAAATGATGACCAACCTTAAGTGTCGTGGAGTTGAGTATTGGATCAGAGAATAACTCTTCATCCTTAATTATGGTCTATAGGATTTGACATTTGCCCTGCATGTGATAGACCAGTGCCTGAGTACGAGCGGAGAGAACAAGGTAGTGACCTTTTCTCTTATATTGTGTATAATACATAGTATGCATGTCTTATCATTGAATTGTGATGAATGGAAATGTCAATGTGAAACATGCCGTTGTAAAACATGTCGTTGTGAAACACGTCGTTGTGAAACACGCCGTTGTGAAACATGCTATTGTGTAATATGCTATTATGAAATATGCCATTATGAACCATGCTATTGTGAATACAGTGAACACTACTACAGAATTGAGATATAACCACCCCCAAAGACGTCCCAAATTGAAAATTGGGTGGTTAAAAAGGGAGGCGGTGGCATTTTCATAATTATATATATGTAGGGGAACCTTTAGGCGTCCCAAATTTGAATTTGGGACGTCTAAAGTGCTTCCTGGCGCGAAATATAAATTTCATAAATTTTTTTAGCGCCTGGAGATGACTTTAGGCGTCCCAAATGCCTAAAGTAGGGACTTTAGGCGTCCCAAATGACATTTGGGACGCCTAAACCAGGACTTTAGGCGTCCCCTATCCGCATGTCAGACACTTGTCTGACATGCGGTCTTCTCATCTATCACACCCTCTCCTCACATCCTCTCAACAACAACTTTACTCTTCTTCCTCCTCTCCCCACCCACACCGTCGGCCCTCCTCTGTTTTTTTTTTCTTCAACTCCTCCCTCCTCCCTTGTTCAAGCTCCACCGTTGGCCCTAGCTTGTTGAACTCCTCCCTCCTCCATTCTTCTTCTTCCTCTTTGTTTCTTCAACGGCTGCAACTGTGTCTGCTGCAACCTCACCTCCTCCACAGTGGGTAGATTTTTGCTCTCGCCTCCACCTTCGTCCTTCCATTGTTGTGCACACCACCGTGGAGCTCCAAGTCTTCTCTACCTCTCAAACATACTAGCTAGTGGGCGCCCTGATCAGGTTGGTTTATTTTCTTCGTTTTTTTAACAGAATGGTTTATTTTGTTTTTGAAATATAAATTAAATGGTTGAGATTGTGCTTATTATATATTGCTTATATTTCTTATCTATTAAGAAGACTTATTATATATTGCTTATAGCCTGATGTATAATAGAAACAAGTCTTCTTAGTTCTCACCCGTTCCATTGTGTTAAATATGAGTAAAGTTTAAAAGTTAATTACTCCCCTGTTTCAATTTTCCTCTCGTTAATTATTGAGTAAACTTTGTTCTTATAAGATAAAATATTATATTAAATAGGGATGTAGTTAGAAAGGTTTTAAATTTAAAGATTTGTTTGACTATTTTGGATCATGTTAAAAGTGACTTATAAGAACGATTAGAAGAGTATTAAATTTTAAGACAAAGTTTTTGAACTTTTATTTATTTATTTGTTCAAGTGTAACATAATGAAAGTGGGTCATAAAAGTTTCTTCCAATCATTGATTAGTGTATGCCACATGAAACCAATACAATTCATAGTTGTTCATGAAACCGTTAAAACCTCTCATTAAAATCCTACCATGAATTTGGCGAAACCATTTGTTATCTTTAACCCCGTTTAATTTGAAACCTCATAATAAGCTCAATATGTTAACCCTGTTAATACAAAGCCGTTTCTACGGCTTTTCTAAAAGTATAATAGATCCCTGTTGTTCAGTTTTAGGGAAATCTAGCTTTTATAAGGCAATATGGAGATTTATCCATACACACGTAGTGGCACCACCCCATTTCATTGGTCTTGTTCCTGCACCATTAATTAGTATATATAATAAAATAAAATATGATTTATTTAAATTAAAGAAATTCTTGTATTAATTACACACAATTGTTTTGTTAATTCCAAATTCTTGAATTATGAAGAATAATTCAAGCCAAAACTTAAAAAGAAAACGATAACCCCAATATTCATTAAATGATTTTTATCTAAATATTTTCAATAAAACAATTTTATTTTTGGAAGAACTCAACTTAAAATTGTTTTGTTAATATGAAACTCGTTTTGTTTTTAATTCTTCCAAACCTCAAAAAAATTCTTTAATTTAATCTTATTGTATTTATTTTATTATACATTAATTTTATATACATATACTTATTAAAAAAATAAGTTACATAGCACTGAAACCCTTTTAATAGGAGAGATGAGGCTAGGAGGGGGTAATAAAGTTATTAAGCCCATATTTTAAAATTCTAAATTGGGTTGATAACTTAATTAGGCAATCCCATCATATGTCGTTGAGAATTGTACTAAACGTGTGAATGTTATTGGTAATGCCTTAGGTGGTAACAAAATGGATCATAGTTGGATAAATGCTTTGAGAACTAGTGAAGAATATGAGAAAGGGGTGGACGAATTTATTGAATTCGCTAAAAAGAATGCTCCTGCAAGAAATGGGAAGTATTTTTGTCCTTGTGTCAATTGTTTGAATGAGAGTAGACGGGATGTTGATGTCATAAAGGATTACCTACTTTGTGATGGAATAAATTTGCGATACACAAGGTGGATATGGCATGGTGAGGAAGTAACTGATTGTCCGTCACACAAGAAGGAAGCCGTGGATGTCATAGATGAAGATAGAATGGAGAGAATGATTAACGATGTTGAGGCAGAATCCTTTGCGCAGTCGCAGGAGTATGACAGCCTGCGGAGTGATGCAGAGACACCATTGTACAGTGGTAGTAAGTACACGCGGCTGACAGGAACATTACATTTGGTTAACTTAAAGGCAACTTGTGGGTGGACCGATAGTAGTTTCACATTGCTACTTGAACTATTGTGTGATATGTTTCCGGAGGATAATGTACTTCCAAATCGTATGTATGAGGCCAAGAAAATCCTGTCTACAATGGGTATGGAGTATAAGAAGATACATGCTTGCCCTAATGACTGCGTACTGTACAGAAATGAGTACAGAGGTCTTAGTGAGTGTCCTAAGTGTAAAACTGCACGATACAAAGTGAAAAAAGATGGTGGTTGTGGTGATATGACAAGTAAAAGGCAACCTTTAAAGGTTATGTGGTATCTTCCAATAATACCACGTTTTAAACGTTTGTTTGCGAGTGCAACAAAAGCGAAGAAGTTGAGATGGCACTCTGATGAGAGAATATCTGATGGCAAATATCTTCGGCACCCAGCTGACTCTCCACAATGGAAAAAAATAGATGAAATCTTCCCTCAATTTGGCAGCGAGCCGAGAAACCTACGGCTTGGGCTTTGTACAGATGGCATCAATCCGTATAGAACTCTTACTAGCACACATAGTGCGTGGCCGGTTCTCCTTGTAATATACAACTTGTCTCCCTGGCTATGTATGAAACATAAGTATATGATGCTATCTATGATGATTTCTGGACCAAAATAGCCAGGGAACGATATTGATGTCTATTTGGCGCCTTTGATTGAGGACTTGAAGAAGTTGTGGGAGGAAGGCGTAGATGTGTTTGATGCTTATAAGAAGGAGTCTTTCAAGCTACGTGCAATGATTTTCACAACGATAAACGACTTCCCTGCGTACGGAAACTTGTCAGGGTACAGCGTGAAGGGTCACAAAGCATGCCCAATATGTGAAGTAGACACACACTTCCAACAACTAAAGCATGGAAGAAAAACTGTCTACCTTGGCCACAGGAGGTTTCTTCATCGGTTCCACCCGTACGTAGGATAAGAAAGCGGTTTAACGGCTTACCGGAGCATGGAATGGCTCCAAAGTCACTAACCGGAGAGGAAGTCTACAGTCGAGTGGAACATATCCATGTCACTTTTGGTAAGAATCAGAGGGTTGCAGCTGAGAAGAACATATGGAAGAAGAGATCCATTTTCTTTGATCTTCCATATTGGCGTTCGCTTGACGTGAGACACAGTATTGATGTGATGCATGTGGAGAAGAATGTTTGTGATAGCCTTATCAGTACGCTTTTGCACATACCAAGGAAGACTAAGGATGGGATTAATGCGAGATTATACCTTGTCGATATGGGAATAAGAGAACGGTTACATCCACAACTAAGAGATGATGGTAGGAGGGCATACATGGAGCCAGCAGCGAATACACTATCAAAAGCAGAGAAAAGAAGTTTGTGTGGGTGTTTGTATGAAATGAAGGTGCTGCAAGGGTATTCCTCGAATGTGAGAAGATGTGTCTCAATGGACGATTTGAAGTTAGTGGGAATGAAGTCCCATGATTATCATGTGTTGATGCAACAACTATTACCAGTAGCTATTAAAGGCATAATGAAAGATGAAGTACGAAACACAGTGACAAGATTGTGCGTTTTCTTCAATGCTATCTGTAACAAAGTCATTGACACTGAAAAGTTGGATGAACTAGAAAATGAGGGTTACATTATTTTGTCACAACTAGAGATGCACTTTCCACCTTCATTTTTTGATATAATGGTGCATTTGGTAGTTCATTTGGTGAGGGAGGTAAGGCTATGCAGTCCAGTTTACCTGAGGTGGATGTACCCTTTCGAGCGATACATGAAGATCTTAAAAGGGTATTCTAAAAATCCTTATCGACCAGAAGCCTCAATAGTAGAAAGATATGTAGTTGAGGAGGCTATGGAGTTTTGCAAAGATTATATGTCAGGGAAGAAGAAACAATTTCGGCATGAAGAAAGGAGAAGCAAGGGAACACGAGGACTGAAAGTGAAGAGGTGTTGCAAGCCTACTTGTATATCCTGAATAATACGGAAGAAGTTCAACATTACATAAATGAACACAGAAACACTTTGAAGAACAAGAATCCAAGGAAGAATGACATGCAGATTGCTATTGAGCAAAACAAGACATTCATGCAGTGGTTCGAGGAAAAGGTTTTGCACGAGATCGGTGTGTCTGAGACAATCGAGTGGCTAGCTTAGGGGCCTTCGTTTCAGGTCATTACTTGGACCGGTTATGATATAAATGGCTATTCTTTCTATACCAAAGAGCAAGATGACAAAAGTACCATGCAAAATAGTGAGGTCATGGTAGAAGCTGAATCTATGCACTTTTCCAGTTCGAGAGACAAAAACCCCATATTAGCGTCTATGGCCTATTTTGGAGTTATAGAAGAAATATGGGAGATGACGTACAACAAGTTCAAAGTTGCTTTATTTAAATGTAAGTGGGTTAGCAACAATGCCGTGGTAATAGATAAACAATTTGGATTTGTCTCAGTCGATCTTCGAAGAGTTGGCTATAGAGACGAGCCCTTCATTTTAGCAAGCCAGGCGAAACAAGTGTTTTATGTCACCGATCCTGCCAGCAAAAACATGTCCATTGTCCTTAAAAGTAAAAACCAGAAGTATGGTGATCCAACCTTCAACCTTGATGACACACCACCTTTCACAACAACTACACCTCGAACAAATGAAGTAGAATTGGTAGATGATGACGAGTATGCTGTAAGAAATGACCATGGTGAAGGACTATGGGAAACAATATAGAGTAAGACCTTAATTTATAAACGAGAACTGTGTTTTTTCTGTTTTACTTCCCGCTTAGTATATTTCGTTTTCATTGCAATTTATTTACGTTTCTGATGTCGCTTTTTGTGTGTTAACAGGAATATGGACAACTCTAGTGATGACGAGAGGCGTAGAGATGACGAAAGCTCTAGCAATGACAAAAGGCCTAGAGTTGAACCCCCTACAAGAAGGAGGGTTAGAGGCTGTACAAAGATGGGAGCATTGGTTGCACGTCATGAACATCAACAGGAGAGGCTGCATATAGACTTTAATGACAATCTGAATCCAGTTGGTCCTGAGGAAGACCACTTCATTAGCTACATAGGACTTTTGGCTCGAAGCAAAGTGCGTATTACCTACGATAATTAGAGATTGGTTCCCCCAAAAACGAAAAACATGATTTGGCAGCAACTTTTGGTATGTAAGCTAAGTTTTGATGCATTGTAGCTTTGTTCTTATTGTTTGAAATATAATAATCTTATGTTTTACCTTGCAGCAAACATACGATGTCCCAGACACTACGGAGATGTATAGGCACTGGATGGATGAGGTTCGTGTACGTTGGAAAGGTTTCAAGAACAAGCTAACAGCGCATTACATTCGAGGGGCCCTTAGGGGTAAGGATCCATGTGCAACGTATACGTATTTGTCTCCAGAGGACTGGAGGTTGTTTGCGGCATCACGAGCAGATCCTGAGTTTTTGGTAAGATTTCTGTCATCATGATATAGAACTTGTAATTTTCATATACTTTATATCGTTGATTCATTTTTTGTTGTTTTTCATTCATAGAAATTAAGTGCAGCAAATGCCCAGAGGCAAGCAGAAAATAAAGATCAACATTTCATGTCTCGCGGTGGATATCGGAAGCTTGAGCGGCAAATGATGGCAGAAGAGTTACAGAAAATGAAGGAAGCAGCGGAATCTGATCTTAGCGTTGTTATCCAGCCACCGGCACCTCCTCCACGTCACAAAAAATGGAAAGCAGGGAGGATTAAGGCTGGGAAGTACATAAATCCGACTGTTGCTGAGGTTGCTGCGAGGATTGTAAGTAGTTATACCATAAGTACCTAATTTTTTACATGTTGCGAGTGGTTTTGATACATTTACGATAAACTGCATGCTACAGGATGACCTGGACGAGCAGAGTAGCCAAGGTTCATTCAATCCAAGTAGATGGATGGACATCTTGTCAATGGCTATTGGGAAGGCAGATGACCTTGGTCGTGTTCGAGGAGAGACACGGGGAGTTAGTGCCGCGAGGTATTTTGGACGAGAGCTGTAACCCCCTTCCCACCTTAGGCCGAGATTAAGTTCTTAAACTCATAATTAAGTTGTAATTAGAGACCGTAATGAAATTGGGACTTAATAAGATACTCATTTGCCCAATAATCAGATTTGCAAAAACTTTTTCAAACATATTCACAATGGTCTCAAATTCCCAATACGAATTAATAATGGCCTAAGCAGGTGGATTCCATTTACAAATATCAGAGTGCAAGTAAATTCCCGACACACTCGGGTTCCATTCATAACAAAAAGGGATTTACACAAGGCACAAAGCCTACAATTCATACCCTTTTACTTGGGGATTACACAAAATCCACTATATACAATTCCAAAATATACAATGATAACCATAAACTCCAAAATATACTCCTAAACAGGAGCTCTAACTACTCTTCATCGCCCGCTTGCCTTTCGATCCTTCAGCCCTGTCTAAAATGGTTAATTTTGAGAGAGTGAGATTCTAAAGAATCCCCGTAGTAACAAGTCAATCATATAATGTACAACAATAATGCTTGTAAGCAAATCATTATCAACAACAAGCAACTACAACGGCAATGGTTAGTATGGCACATGCCATCCCTGACGATTGCTCACGCTGAATTGCTCACGTTGTTTTGCATCACAACAATCAACACAGTATAATTCACCACAGCTGGGATCCATATAAAGTATTTCATCACGCAAGCCACATAGGCAAGATACACACACACAGCCCACGGCTGGTTTCACAAACGCCGCCCCACGGGTCGGATTCACAAAGATCCATGTCGATTACGACGGCAGTCCAACGGCCGAACTAGAGATGACCACTGTCACTCCCTATACGGCTCACGCTGACCTGCTCGCGCCGTAATGGACCATGGCACACATTTCACAAATTCAACGATAAGTTATGCATGCCAAAACATCATACAAGATATGAGAGAAAAGCCACTACCTTGATCCTTCCGGGCGTGCCCTAGCGCCGGTCTCTCCCGAGGAAGGCAAATGTCGTATCCCATCATGATTAGGGACGAAGAGTTACATTCAATTCCAAGACTTAATTAACTTGAAACACTTAATTTTGGTTATCATAATTGACTCTTAAGAGGCCCCAAATGCCTCTAATAAAAGCCCTAAAAGGTTGGGAAACACTAGGTTAAAGATCCCCTTTCGATAACACAAAGTGCCAAAACACAAGGTTGGGCTGCGGCCCAAACATGGTCAGAAGTCCTTGGGCTGCGGCCCGCCACTCATGGGCCGCGGCCCAAAACAGGCCAGAAAGGTTTGGGCCGCGGCTGCCACTCTTGGGCCGCGGCCCAGAAGTTTCCTAACTCTGGGCTGAACTTCGAAAAACCATAACTAATTCTAGAAAAATCGAAATGAGGTGATTCTAAAGCCAAATGAAAGGTATATGAGTCCTCTTTCAAGGAAAAATATATCCCTTCACTGGAAATCACTACACAAATACAGAATCACCAAAAACTAACCACTACTCCAAAACAGAGTTCTGTTTCAATCCCAAACTTTGGACAACCATATCTCACAGAATTCTAAACAAAATGACATAAAATATATGTCCATTTTGAAGCTTGGGATGTGAAATTTAAGACTGGAAAGTTTCATAATTTTCCAATACCATTTGGTCACTCAAAACGCTCGTGCAAACAGACTGTACGAAACAGAGCTCAAACCAGTCAACTTTCCAAATTTTCCCAAGTGATTTTAGTGAACCCAAAATCAACAACCAAGCTCATTCCCACACAAAATCACTCAAGGAATTCAATGGGAATGCCAAAATCACCAAAATCCTATTCCATTATCATGCTTTGGTTTTGGGTAACATTAAACACTAAACTCCCAAAATCTCCAAACTTAGCAATTTCAAACCCAATCAATTCTATCTATCCAAAATGCATTCCAAACATACAAATTCCATACCAAACACATACCAAACTCCTAATGGCCTTCATTTTCAAAAATGAGCCCAAAATTCCAGAAAATTCAAAGTATTTCAAATGGTATGAAACTTAGATAGAAAGATAGGTCTCACTCACCTTATCAACTTTCTCAAAGGGAGTTCTTGATTCTCCAACAATCAATTTTCGTGTGGCACAAATCACAACCAAATGACCAAACTACACACACTAAAATGAAGCCCATTACTCAAGGATCAACTTTAATGAAGGGGGTTTGAGCAAAGGAAGGCATTTACTTACCCAAAAATCAAGCTTTCTTCTTTCCCTTGCCTTCAACAATGGTGGACTAGAGAGAGAAGAGAGAAATGAGAGAGGGAGCACGAGAGAGAGAAATGAGATGGAGAGGAGGAAGGCAAAAAGTGATCATTTGTCCTCATGTGCTCATGTCCAACCACCCCCATATTGCCACTTGTCAACATCTCATGCATTCCCACAATGAGCTCACCACATCACAACACATAGGATTCCGACCCCCGGTCAAGGAATCACAACCCTTGATCTTAAATACCACTCACATGCACCAATATTTCCAATTTCCATTAATTATGACATTAATTAATATAGTCATAAAACACTTAATAATCCCATTTAAATTCATAATTATCCATAATAATCATGATTAACCCATAGTCAAAAATTGGGATATTACAAGAGCCACGTTATTCGTCACAAGCTGGACCTAGTAAGGACGTTGTGGCCAAGATTCGCGAGGAGCTCGAACGAGAGATCGAGGCCAACCTTCGCGACAAGCTCCGACAAGAGCTGTTGCCAGAGCTTCAACTTGAAATGGCAAAGATGTTTGAAGCACAA
This sequence comes from Inga laurina, assembly GCA_963855925.1. Classification (NCBI taxonomy): domain Eukaryota; kingdom Viridiplantae; phylum Streptophyta; class Magnoliopsida; order Fabales; family Fabaceae; genus Inga; species Inga laurina. The sequence continues at coordinate 39,998,746 of OY979705.1, forward strand.
AGGGCAAGGGACGGGCATAGAACTCAGGAATCCCCGGCCTTCAATAGCACCAGAGGAAGTTACAACCCTCTGGAGCAACCACTTGGCGCCCCTTCTCCCACTCCAGTGTCGGGACCACTTGGCGACCCTTCTCCCACTCCAGTGTCGGGAGACCCTTGCACCCTCTATTTAGATGATCCACTGTTGCGTGTTGTTGCTGATGCTCTCGTTCACACATATGCTACCACCCACCATAATCAGCAAATTCCGGAGGATTTTCGTAGGGTGAATGTGACGAGTGTTAGAAAGGGGGAAGAAGGTACAGCCATCCCTGTTCCTGATCCAGAGGTTGGTACGTTAGGTCAAGCGATAGGATCTTTCATCCTTTGGCCTCGCAATCTTATTGGTTCAGACGCAACACCTCCAATGGTAGGAATTACCTTACTGTTACTGAAAATCTGTTGGCATCCTAATAACAATTTTTTTTTGATGTTTTAAAAGGATGACGAAGCTGCGAGCAAATGGCCCTTCTTAGCACGGCTTCAACAGATCTACAAGCGCATTAAACAGATTGACTTGAAGATGCCTCCAGGGATTGTGGGCCAAGAGGAGTATCCCTACACGATTGACAATAAAGATCTCAAGCAGTTTATCAGGTTGGAGGATATAGATGCAGGCTGGGTCAAATTTGCAGTCCGGTAAGTTTTTTTTTCAATTTTCCCATAGAATTTATTTAGTGGTTTTTTGTTTTCATACATTCAAGAATTGATTCCTTATTTTAATTCTATTATAGCACCTTCCACGATCTCTGCACAAACATGGAAAGAAGTAATTGGTATGGATTCTTATGTCCTGAGAATACGACAGGGGATACTTGTACTGTGGCGCATAGGACTCACTATGTCGGCTACCAAATGGCACAAACCAAACTTCGTTGTTATCTAGCACCCATTGTCCAACGGTTTGTATTTACATTTTGTCAATTTAAGAAGTTTAATAAATAATTGTCTTCTCACTCATCTAACTTCATTTTAATGTGTACATGTTGTTAAAGTTACCACTGGACTTTGTGTGTTATATGTCCCCACCGCAACGTAGTCTATTGGTTTGATCCCTTGAGTAAAAAGCCAGACAGAGATACAAAATCCGTCTTTGACACGTAAGTTATTCTGTTTGTATTTCATTGACAACAAAAATAAATGAATGGTTCTAATTTCTGTTCATTTTGCTTTTCATGATAGTGCTTGTCAAACATATAGAATCCTAGGTGGGTCACGCGAGGGTGCAGTTGTTAAAAAGCCAAAGTGGTTTTATCCCATAGTAAGTACATTCGATCCTACCTAATTGTTTCATTGACGGTCCTTTTAGACATACCTTTATTGATTTTAACAACCAATTGCATCCCTTTGATTAAAAGTGCCCTCGGCAACCTGGCCACACTGAATGCGGATATTATGTTATACTTTATATGTATAACATAACTCAAAGTGGAATTACTAGCGATTTTGAAAAGGTAATTGCTTCTTCATTCTCAAATGATAATATTTTTGGTGTTCTAATCGAAATGCTAATTAATTCATTTGCTTGAGATTCATTTCATCAAAGCTTACTTTCTAATTTTCAGATTTTTGATAATGAAGATGCCTACCTACGTGAAGACCTTGATTTGATCAGAGATCTTTTGGCTGGACATCTTCTTCAACATATAGAGCAGTAAACTTGTTATTTTATATCAGTTTGTACTTGTGTGATGACAGCGTTTTGACACTTTCTGGTTGTTTTTTGTTGATATATATAGTAGTAGGTTGTATGAAAGGTTATTGTATGTATATATCGTAAAGATTGTAGTGCTGGATGTCCTTACCAGTTTGTAATGGACAGTGTGGTTTATGAATCCATCTTCTATTCTGTTCTGCAGTTTGAATTTGTTGGGTAATACAGAATGTAAATTATGGTATAAAAAAAAATCTAACTTTTAGACGTCCCAAATTAAGAATTGGGAGGCCTAAAGTCCACCAGGGTGGGACTTTAGGCGTCCCAAATTGTAATTTGGGACGCCTAAAGTCAGACTTTGGGCGTCCCTATCATTTGGGACGTCTTTTGTTTCAACTTACTACGCCCCCAGTATATACGTCCCCCCGTTTTGGGACGTTAAAGGTGCCAAATTTGGGAGGTTAAAGCCCCTTTTTGTAGTAGTGGAAAGCTGTAGTAGAAATGCCGTTGATATATTGTTGCTATGTGATTTGCTTACATGCTTTGTGGTTATACATGTTATAAGTGAATTGTTACAAATAGGATTCTTTTGAATCTCATTCTTTCTATTGACTAACCTATAGTCAGGGCAAGCAGTTCGAAGGAGAAGTATGTGATGAATGGTGGCTAGAGCTCCTAGCTAGGAGTTTTAGTTTTGGGTAGTTGGTTATCGTATTTTGGATTATTGTATATTTTGTAAGTGTTGCAAATATGGATAGTTTCATGTAATCCCTATTATGGGTAACTGATAGGGGCGAGTATGCGCTCTAAACCCTTCACTCAATAAGTGGGCGAAACTCGAGCATTATTGGGAATTTTTGTTATACTCTGATATATATGAGTGAAACCGAACTGCACAGGCCAAATATAATCGAAATGTAAACTTGAGACCATATCGAACAGGTGTTGAAAAAAGTTTTTGAAAAACCCACTTTAACACAGGACCACATCCTGTCTTGAAGATAGGACTTCCAATAAGTTTTGAATTATCTGTTGGTCTCTAATTCAATCTAATGACACAATTTTAAACTAGAATTTTGGCTATTATGTTAGGGGGTTACACTACCGGTGCGTAGAGTCTTGGTGTATACCATAGCTCCTATGGTTCTCTCTGTTTGTACTTTTGAACTCTATACATTTATATATATATATATATATATTTCAAACCCTACGGGGAATTTCCTCTATTGGAAACAAATACTTCATGTCAGTATGTTTTCGTTATTTCTATATGCCTTATGGAACTATGCACGTATTACTATGTGAATATCAAATTGTTAAGGGGTTTGATATTTGGTATCAGAGTTAAAAGCGGTTCTGGCATTTTTATAATAGTATACTTATATGGTCTTGTTTGCATGGTGATAGGAAAAATGTGCGGACGACGATAATGGCATGAGAGATCAATTCCATCACTGAACCAGCGACCCTCAATGTAGCGGATCCCTGAGGGACAGCTGTAAGTGAAGTACTAGGCATCATGTGGTGTCAGAATGAGGAGGAAGACCAGGAAGAGTATACCAATGAGACCAGTATATGGCCCAGAGTTGAAGCCTATATGATCAGCCTGGTTGTTGATGGGAGAGTCAAGACATCTATTGTAGGATGGATCGGAGGAGGACCCGAGCATAGTTGACATCTCCTGAGTGGAGATGGTACACGTTCCCTATGACAGCAACCAGATGAGGAGCTATGGGAGTATGTGTGAGGCTGGTCTAGACGAGCATTGTGAGCATACAATACCCCAGTAGATTAGTACCTTGCCTACCTAGGCACAGTGGACATTCTGTACAGGAGGCAGGAGTCGTTGGAGATTGATCTGCCAGATGAGTTTTGGATCTTTACTACCATGGACTTCTTTCAGGACACGACCATTTAGAACCGAAAGAAGAATGACATAGTTGAGAGAAGCCTGAATGAACACTTTGGGTAGTTCATAAAGCATATTATAGACTTCATACGGAGGCACATGTTCCTTAAGTGATATGGGGTTCATGCACTATATTTTGGGTGATTGGCGGTAGCCAGCACGTCTTTTGAGATAAGGACAGTCACAGGGAACCACTGAATGGAAGCAAACAAAGATGGTCTCTATGTTTTGTATTTGGTATATAGGAAGTTAAGCGTGCTTAACTTAGGGCAATCACGGGATGGGTGACCCCTTGGGAAGCTCTATGTATAGTAGGATTTGATGTGTAGAAGTGACAAAGACTTATTGTACAGTAGTTTTAGGATATATGATGTGTAGCACTTTACCTAACTGTTGTAATATATATGTTATATGCTGTGTATGACTTATCTGTGTACTTAACATTTTGAGAAATGACAAAAATGCCCTTATTTCATATGAACTTATTTTTCTCTATTTTTATATAGGGACATACAAAGATGGTGCGACCAAGAGGGGGGACATAATAATGAAGTATCAAACCCTCAACCTAACCTAACCTAATACAACAATAGATTCTGGGAATGTTGACACAGCAACTGGCTACAATGAATGAGATTAAGGAAGAGCTGCGAGAAGTGCAGTAGAGGCAAGATCATTTGGAAGAGCTGGTGAGTGAAGACGGTGAGTAAAATCCGCCCGAGGGACCTTAACTAGAAGATCCTTTTCTTGATCCTGAAGCTGATATACAGATCTAGGTAGGAAGGTTTAGTAAACAGAAACCCCCTATGTTCAGAGGGAAGTTTGATCCTTAGCAAGCTGAAGATTGGCTAGCACGACTAGAGAAAATTTTCAACATCCTGTTGTGCCATGATGAAATTAAAGTCATGTTGGCAATTTATAAGCTAAAAGGCGATGCTGACATATGGTAGAAGAATACTGAGATGATTTTTAGGCGAACGAATATTCCGGTAACATGGGAATTATTTTGGGAGAAATTCAATGAGAAATACTTTCCTTAATCAGTCAAGCTAGAAAAGGAGAAAGAGTTTTTGAACATACATCAGTATGAAAAAGAAAGTTTTGACGAATACCTGGCCTGCTATATCCGATTGTCTCAATATTCAACATACCTTAAATATAGGAATAATGAGGAGTGGAGCTAAGATATGATAATAGAAGGGTTAAAACTAGAGCTGAAAAAGGAACTTGTTTCCAAACATTTCATTAAGTTTAATAAGGCGGTTAAAGAGTATTGGATCACAGAGCACAATCTGTAAAATCTATAGTACCACAAAACATTTAGCAATAAGAACACAATTGGAAGTAGGAACTCTTCTAAGAAGCGCAATTATCAAGGCGGTCCTTTTGGCTGAAGTAGTAATAAAAATCCATACCAGCCTAATAGCAACAGTAATCAAAGACCCTTGAGAACAGAACCTACAGATACCATGGGAATCTTTACCATTCTTGTCAGACATGTGGGTAAACGAAGTAGGCATAAGCACCTGTAAGGAAGGTGTTAGGGTCAGAGAGACAGATAGTTTGTTACAATTGTCATAAACTAGGACAGTTTGTAAAGGATTGTCGATAGCGACAAGATCCCAGAGACACTAGGGGGCAAGTTCAAGGTAGGGTTTTTTCTCTGACACAGGAAGAATCCCAAAAATCACCATAATTGATTCAAGGTATAATTTCTGTAAATGGTAATCTGGTACAAGCATTGTTTGATTTAGGATCTAGTCATTCATTCATTGCATACGACTGCATAAGATGGGTAGGCCTGGGCGTGTATCAATTACCATATGATCTAACGGTCTCTACACCTATGGTTAACAGGTTCATTACAACCGAGGTTTGCTTAAATTGCATCGTGAATGTAGAGGGACACGAGCCTATAGTAGATTTGATTTGTTCGCCGCTGAATAAACTGGAGGTAATTCTCGAGATCAACTGGATGACCGTAAACAATATATTACTAGAATATGGAAGAAGAAGGGTACATAAAGGTTGTCAAGGATACATCATGTTTTTCTCTATGCAATCAGAGGCTGGAACATCATTGGAGAGTATCCCTATAGTAAATGAATTTCCTGACATGTTTTTGAAGGATATCAGTGGATTACCCTTAGACAGTGAAGTAGAGTTCGCTATTGAGACCAAGCCTGGAGCAGGATTGATATCTAAAGCCCTATATAGAATAGTGCCAAGTGAGATGACCGAGTTGAAGAAGCAGATTGAGGAGTTGCAAGAAAAAGGGTTTATCAGGCCCAGTGTCTTGCCATGGGGAGCTCCAGTGCTTTTCGTTAAGAAGAAAGATAGAAGCCTATGACTCTATATTGACTAGAAAGAGTTAAACAAGTCAACTGCTAAAAACAAGTACCTGCTTCCCCGAATTGATAATTTGCTTGATCAACTATTGGGTGTTTGTATGTTCTCAAAAATTGATTTAAGATTCGGGTATCACCAACTCAGAGTGAGAGTAGATAATGTGTTGAAGACTGCTTTTAGAACAAGATATGGCTATTATAAGTTTTTAGTAATGCCATTTGGGCTGACTAATGCACCTACAGTGTTTATGGACTACATGATTCAAAATTTTTGTCTATACTTGGACCATTTTATGGTAGTCTTTATCGATGATATTCTGTTGTACTCTTAGAGTATAGGGGAGCATAAACACCATCTAAAGACTGTATTGAACACATTGAGGGACAAGCAACTCTATGTCAAGCTAAGAAAATGTGATTTTTGGCTTTCAGAAGTTAAATTTCTAGGCTATATGGTCTCACAGCAAGGGCTCTCAGTGGATTCAAGCAAGGTGGAACCAGTACTGAATTAGAAGAGACCATAAACTGTATTTGAGATATGCAGTTTTCTAGGTCTTGCAGGGTATTATCGACGGTTTATACATAATTTCTCTAGAATAATTTCATCATTGATAAAGTTAACATGGAAAACTCAATATTTTGTGTGGGATAGCAGTTATAAGAGGAGCTTCGCAGAGTTTAAACAGAAATTAGCAATATCACCAGTGTTGACAATCCCAGATTCGTAGTTAACTTTTGTAGTTTACATAGATGCTAGTGGGCATGGATTGGGATGTGTTGATGCAGCAGGGCCAAGTCGTGGCGTATGCATCTGGTAGTTGAAGCCTCAAAAACAGAGATATCCCACACACAATCTTAAGTTAGCAACGTTCATGTTCACACTGAAAATCTAGAGACATTATCTATATGGGGCAAACATAGAGTTGTGTTGCGACCACAAGAGCTTGAAATATCTATATGATCAGAAAGAGTTAAACATGCAGCAGTGTAGGTGGATGGGGTTGCTCAAAGATTACAATCTAAAGATCAAGTATTATCTAGGCAAAGCTAATGTAGTGGTAGATGCATTGAGCCACAAAGTAGTGCAAGTAATAGCCCTCATGATTCATGAGCAAAAGCTAATTTAGAACTTTAGAGATCTTAACTTGTTGAATCAAATTATGAACAATAGTGGCAATATCAGTCAAGCAGAGAATGACCTAAGAATAGATATAGAAGAAGCTTAGATGCAGGATAGACGTGCCCAGTCTATTAGGGATATGATCATAGGGGGAAAGACTCAGGAACATGACTGTGACCAAGTAGGCTAGTCAAATACAAGAAGCAGATATACGTTCCACCTAATAGAGTTGAATCGACAAATCCTGGAAGAGGCATACAAGAGTAAATATACTCTGCACCTAAAAGTAACCAAGATGTACCACAATTTGAAGGCCACATATGGTGGCCAGGTATGAAGAGAGATGTGACAAGGTTCATTGCTCGTTCTCTTACTTGTCAGAAAGTAAAAGCTAAGCATCAATGACCATCAAGGCTTTAGCAAAATCTTGGAATTCCTGAGTAGAAAGGGAGAGCGTCACCGTGGATTTTGTGATAGGATTACCCAAGGTTTGAAATCATGATGCAATTTAGGTAATAGTAAATTGATTCACTAAGAAAACCCATTTTCTCCTAATAAGTATTCATTACTTCCTGGTAGACTCATAAAAATCTACATCAAGGAGATTGTGCGTCTGCATGGTACACTAAATAACATCATATTTGATAGAGATCGTCAATTCACTTTCAAGTTTTGGAGGGTAGTGCACGAGGCTTTGGGTACCAAGCTCTGATTTAGGACGGCTTATCATCCTCAGATTAAAGGTCAAACTGAAAGAACAATATAGACCTAAAGGACATGCTCAGGGCGTGCGTGGTAGATTTCAAAAGCATTTGGGATCAATTCCTTCCCTTAGCAGAATTAACATATAACAACAGTTACCATTTGAGCATTCAAATGGTTCCCTATGAAGTGTTGCATGGAAGGAAGTGCCAATCACCCTTGTGTTGGACAGAGTTAATTGAGTGGAGATGTATGGGATAGATATTGTCAACCAAACAATAGAGCAGATAAAGTTGATCAAGCAAAGATTGTTGGCTACTCAGAGTAGGTAAAAGAGCTACGCTAACAAGAGGCGAAAACCTCTTGAGTTCAAAATTGGGGATAATGTATTTATGAAGTTTCACCTATTACCGATATTGGCAAGGCACTAAAGGTGAAGAAGCTGAGCCCTAGGTATATTGGTTATTTGAAATATTGTCTAAGATTAGGCTAGTAGCGTACCAAATAGCTTTACCCCAAAGCTTGAGTAGGATGCATGATGTCTTCCATATCTCACAGTTGAAGAAATATCAACCTGACCTAGAACATGTGGCCGAATATGAAGATCTAGACGTGCAGGATTATCTGACATATGAGGTCATACCTAACCGAATCATCGATCAGCAGGAGAAACAATCGAGGCACAGAAGTATCCCATTCATTTAAGGGGGGAGAGCTGTAAATCCCATTTTTAGTCACTAATATTCCTTGTATGTAATGGATAGTTTTAATGGAATAAAATGGTGAATTGTGATGTACATGTATTTTTACAAAAATGTAGTGGCAAAATGGTAATTTGGCAATAATGCAAGAAGCAATAAATATTTTCCTTTTCCCTTTGCATTTTCGGTTAAGAAGGGGAGAGCAATGTAGAAATAATTTTCTTGGCTTAAACAAGAGAAATCAAGAAAACCCATTTTCCTTCTTAAGAACCCTAGTTTTAGGCCAAGTTGAGAACAGTGGAAAGGAGCTGGAATTTTGTAATTTTGATGATTCCATTGGATTTAGAAGGGGCAATTGTGTTGGTATACATGAGTTCATGATTTTTGGATGTTGGTAACCAAATTTGGAAATTTATGAAGTTGTAAGTGCATGTTGTTGATTGTCTCACTAGAGGCAGTGATTTTGTGCAATAAAATTTGTTTGTCAAGCCCAGTCACAAAATTATGAAACTTGGAAGGATTGAAGTAGACATCTGGAGCTATAATTTGATAGGTGATTTGTAATTTTTGGACAAGTATATTAAAAATATGAATTTTCAAAGTTGTGCCCTGTTTCTAGAAGAAAATTTAGAACAGTGCAAGTTTGGAAATTTTTTGGAAACAATGTGAGTACAGTTGTTAGACTTAGGTATTTTTCCATGAAAATGCAGTTAAAGAGCATCATTTAAGCTTTAGAATCAGTCAAAGTGGATTTTCCTAGAATTAATTATAAATTTCCAAATTTGATTGAAAATCTGCTAGTTTTCTGGAAATAGTGAAATTGCAATGTGCAGAAACTATTATAACTACATTAGATAACCAGTAGAATTTGATTTAAAGGTAGTAATACTACAAGTCATAACGAGTTACTTGTTTTCTTTAATTTGGATACGAACTGGAAATTTCCTGAACCGAAGCCAAGGTTAGGACCGACTGAGGAATTGAGAAAGGAGTCATGTAATAACGTTTTCTTGCATATACTATGTGAGTATTATATGTTTGAGTATACCATTTTCTGTAACATGTGCACAATGTCTTGGACATGCATATTAGCCTAGTTGTGGTTGGGACCCAACGGATGTGTAGAGTTCAGCTAGGGTTGCAAATAGTTATTTGGCCTTGAACAGTGTACACACAACATTCTATCATACACAACATTCTATCATCTTATATGACATGGTGTATTGTATATTTATTTTCTCATTTTATATGTCTAAAATGCATATTGCTAGTGAGATTCTTTTGAATCTCACATTTTTTCAAACTGAAAAACCTTAAAGTTGAGGTAGTGGCTCAAAGGGCAAGGTAGGGGCAACCGGTACGTATAGTCCCAGTGTATACCTGAGCTATTGTAGTTATGTATGTTTGTACTTTTGGTTCTTTTGAACACTCTGTACATTTATGTGTGTGTATATATATATATATTTCAAACCCTATAGGAATTTCCTGTATTGTAAACAAGTACTGAATGTCAGTTTGTTTCCGCTATTTTTGTATGTGTCACGGAACTGTGCTTATTACTCTGTGAATATTGAAATGTTAAGGGGTTTGACATCTCTACTCGAGGTTACATGAATATGGGCTAAAACATGACATAAAGCCAATTTTTATCTTCCAAAATGCCCATTATTAAAGCCCAAATTTTAGAAATAAAAAGCACAATTGTTGGCCTAATAATAAGGGTGAATTTTGGCCAAGAAGAGAGAAAAATGAAGAAGCCACAATTAAATACAAAATTGTATTGGAAAACTGGTAATTTTCCAATAAAGCGAAGAGATAAATTATTTTCCCAATTTCATGAGGCCATTTTCAGCCAAATAAAGAAAATAAAGGGAAAATAAATATTTGGAGATAAATATCCAAATTTAGAGCAATTGTGATCAAGTAAATAAAGTTTGAAAAGTCAAAATTATGAAGTAATTAATTATTTGAGGAAAGAGAATTATGACAAATGCAAGAAGTTATTTATTATTTCCCTTCGTCTTTGAATTTTCAGTCAAATGGGGAAATTGAAAGGAAAATATTTACTTGGTAGCTAAATATGCCATGTGGAATTATCCCTAGCCAAGTAAAAAGATTGAGTCATAAAAGTAAAATGCACATGGTAAAAATTAGCATTAAAATATATTATTCCAAAGGAGGTGTAATAGGCTATTTTAAAGCATCATCATCTCTTTCCTAGGCGTCATGTTCGTCCAAGTTGAGAAAAATAGAGAGAAAAGGAGAGCTTTAAAGAAATAACAAGAACATGAGAGTTCAAGAGGCAAAGATCAAGGTAAGTAGGCTTGATTTCAAGTGTTTATGCCTCTAAAATCATAGACAAGCTCCTCTAATCTCTTTTCCCTCTTGAATAACATGTTTAACAAGCAAGAATCTAGGCGAAAGAAGAGGAGAGAAAGTACACCTAGAGAGAGAAAGAAGAGGAATCAAGAGGTAATCTCAAGAACGTTGATTATCTTGTTGATTATAGTATTTTTGTGGTTGTTATTAGCTTGATTTGTGGCTGGTTTGGTTGATTTTGTAAAATTGGGATGATGAAACCCTAGGGCTTATGTTGCTCAAATTTCTACAAATCATGATTAATGATCATTTAAATGGTTAAACATGTGATTAGAAGTGAAAATGAAGGTGTTTAAAGGATTAAATCAAGAAAATCACAATTTCTCTTTTCTTGGACAAGTTTTGGCCATACCCAGAACTGAGGTTTAGAGCTAGAATTTCATCAATTTGATAGTTCCATTATGTTTATAAGGGAAAATTGTATAGGGTTTATGTTAAGTGTGAAGTGTGAAAAGCATTAGAATGTGAAATGACAAAATGATCCCTAAAACCCTAAGTTAGGGGCTGCTATGGGCAAAATTGGCTTTTGGCAATGAATTTGGCACATATGAGGTCAAAAATGGATTCTGCATGCAAAAATTTGTAGGAATAGCTTGTGTCATAATTTTTAAAAAAGTACAATTGGACTGGGTACAAAGGGACTTGGATCGCGTCCCTATGGGTATTTTCGTATTTTTGCAGTTTTAAACTAAGATAACTAACAAAACGAGTTTAAAATAGTTCAGAGTAATATATGAATGAGTATTAACTGAATTCTTGTAAATTTGAAATTTTAGGACTGGATAGTTTCCTAAGTCGGGACTAAGCTTAGAACGGTTTGTGAGCCGAAAAGGGACTTAAGGTAGTAACTATATCCTTCATACACTATGTGATCTTATATATGCTTTATGTATGCCATCTTTTATGATATGCATAATAATGCACACACAGTATCTAACTGGTGCTGGAAAAGCAAAAGTACTGTTCGGGGGGAAGGCTAAAGTACCCAACGGCCTAAGGGGATTTAGTTATGATACATAGTACCAAGAGGGTACATTGCCCCATTTATGGTCATGAGCCTAGTTGAGGTACGGACATGTATGGGGTTTAACAGTAGTTGGCCCTAAATACATGCACATACTGATTATGAGTGTTGTGGTGTTATTATTCTGTCGCATTATATGGTACTTGGCATATTTATTTATCTTATTTCCTATGAATGATTGCCTGTTACTACTGAGATTCATTTGAATCTCACGATTTTCAATATTTAAAAATATTCCAGCAGAAGCTAGCAGCTTTAAGGGCAAGATAGTAAATACCGGCATTTGAGGGCACCGATTCAAGTAAGAGTTGTTGTTGGTTATCCCTAGTTTATTTTTTGAATTTTGAGGATCTGTATATATTTTTCAAACCCTATGGGGATTTTTTGTATTGTAAACAAGTGCTCAGTATCAGTATATTTATGCTATTTTTGTGTGCCTGTGGAACTATGCTTTTATTACTCTTGCAAATATCAAAATGTTAAGGGGTTTGACATTTGGAGACTTGTGAAAGCATTTATAGGTATAATAATGTCCTTTGTTAACATAATTGATTTTAGGATTCAAATAAAAAGGGAATCTAATTAAGTACTATTGAAATACAAGGGAGATAATAATCTTAGGCTTCTCCTATCTTGAAGAAAAGTCTTAACTTTAAAATTTTCAAACATACTTTCTTTTAAACAACTTAAATCTTAAAATATTCTCACTCAACCAAATTAAGAACTTAATTGAGATAATTAACTCATTTTTGTTATAGTCCTTGTGGGAAAGATATTTATATACTACATGCGACCCATTCACTTTTGGTTAAGCTAAACAGCTAATAAGTTTTTGCCACCAATTGTTATTTGGATTTACAGGTAACTCTTGACATATGCAAGGCACTTTGGCAGTCCTTCCTAATGACCTTAATAAAAATGTCATTTTGAAGAAGAGGAACTTAATTCTGATTTGGAATATTTGAAGGAACCAAACTCGCCCACTCCAAGCATTATGTGAAACCTTAATGATGATCATATGGATCGTACTTTGGATGAGTATAGGGAACAAGAGAGTGCCACCTATCAATCTAGCATCCAATTCTGAGCTATTACTGCTATAAATTTTAAGATGAAGCCATTTATGCTTCAAATGCTCTAGATGATTGGCCCATATTTGGGAAATCAAAATAAAGAGCCGACTGGGCATTTGACAAGCCTTGTTCAAGTCTGTGAAAACTTTAAGCAGCAGGGAGTGTCTTTGATGTACTGAGATTGATAAACTTCCCTATGTCTTTAGATAAGAAGGCACAAGCTTGGCTCACAGCTCTACCTCACAATTCCATCACTAGATGAGACATACTAGCATCTCAATTCAAAGAAAGATTCATTCTAAAGGTTAATGAGTGGTATAAAGAGTTGAGGTATTGGGTTTTGCACAAGAACCTGGTGAATTCTTCCATAAGGCATGAGAGAGATTCAAAGAAATGTGTCGCAACTGCCTTAATCATAATCAATTGACTTATATGTTGTTAGAACCTTTTTGAGCTGGATCGGATCGACTTACCATCTTTATGCTCAAGAATGCTTGTAATGGTGGGATTGACTAGAAAAGAGTGTTGAGTTATGAAAGTTATATGATGAGATTGCCTTTAGTACTATGCAACTATATGATAAATCACGATATGAGTATAAGACTTAGAAGAAGCCAAATACTTCTCATCTGTCTGCGGACATTGCCACTTGTAACCCCCTGCCTTTGATCACGTAATTATAATTCGATATTCGATAATTAAATTAGATTAGAGACCTTTGAATAGCTTAAACACATTTCAATCTCCTACTTTGTAGTAGGGTTTTCACAAAAACATTCAAAATCTCTTCTTATTCTTGGTCTCCATTTCAAAATTCGAATATAATTACCTGTGCAGTTTATCTACATTCACGTATGACAGAGTGTATTACCAAATCCCCGGCAACTCCCGGATTCTATACATATATAACCTGAGGGTTAAAATATCCACTAGGGGATTACACATCCGAAATCGAATACATAATGCATTTTTCAGCATATACAGTAATCCCAAGTTCAAAACGAATAACCAACATCTGCAAAACAGATATACCCCCAAGGGTCCTAATGGCTTCGGGTCGGCCTCTTCTCCTTTGAGCCACATGCCCTGTCTGAAAGATTAGTCATAGGAAAGAATGAGATTCGAGAGAATCTCAGTAGTAACAAACCACTCATACAATGTATAAATACTAAGCATGTACAGAAATCATAACCAGCAACAACAGCAGCAACAATCTCAAAGATACATGGTTTTCACCACAAACGACAGCACTTACGGCTGTATACACAATACGACAGCTCTCGCTGTAATCTTCATCACAACAGCTTACGCTGTAATCACAATAACGACAGCTTGCGCTGTAAACAACAGCTATCACCAGCTATAACCGCAGCAGCATCACAACCATCACAGAACCATGATAACACACACATACAAAGCATTACACACAGTATAAGAGAGAGAGAGTCACTACCTGATCCTTTCCTGATGTCTCTGGGCACTATGGACTCACGAGGACAGCAAATATCAAACCCTGTAATCAAATTAGGGACAACTCGTCAATTACTTTTCCAATTTCTTATCTCTATGATACTTTAAGTTGGTTATCATTCGAACTCTTTAGGTGACTAATATGGGCCTAAACATATGCCTAAAGGGTTAGGAGAAACTACCCCGAAGACCCTCTTTCTTGGAAGAATTTATAAATTTTGGGCCGGCTCACTCGAGTGAAAGGAGTCTTACTCGAGTGACACCCCCCGCCAGCACTCGAGCACATGCGAATGACCTTCAGCGAGTGCTTGCCCGAGAGCAAACTTTGCTACAAACAAACACTCTCACTCGAGCACAAAGGCTGTGCTCGAGCAGCAGCCTCAGGAGCACTCGAGCACCAAGAAAGTGAGACCCCGCTAGTGACAACCCGAGAGTGATCCCTTCCTTCTAGCCACAAGTGCACTCGAGCACAACCCTAGTGCTCGAGTGATCTCTCCATATTCGCGAGTGATCACGCTCACCCTCAACAATCTACCCACGAGTGATAACCCGAGACGCTCACCCATAGCACCAGCTACACTCACACTCGAGCACGCCCTCGCTCACTCGAGCATGTTCATACTTCACTCGAGCATGCCCATGCTCACTCGAGCATGATCGTATTTCTCTCGCAAATCAGGAAGCATGCTTACGGTTTCTGCCTGAGAACCTTCCTAACTACCCAGAAAATCATGCCATGCTCGAGTGAGTTCTTCCCTCACTCGAGTGATCCTATCAGGTGCCCAAAACGCAGCAACTGATATGATTTTCCAAAATTGATCAATTGAACCCTAATGGTCCTATAACTCATACCATTACTTATTCTCATTCTAACTTCACCATAAACCCATTAATAACCACAAAACCACCAAGTTTCCACTCAACAACAAAATCTCATCTCTAAACCATAAATCCACCAAAACAACAACTTAACACACTTCCTCCTCTCAAATCCCAACCAAACCATCATCATTCACACACTTTTTGACATCTATTCCAACACAATACATCACCTAATTCATCTTTTCTGAAATTACTAGAAATTAGGGCAAAATCCTAGAATTTACTAAACTCACTCAAAAACCATAACATTTACATCAAACTTCATATAAAACTCACCTCTTAAACTTCCTGAAATCAGAACTTGGATTCTTCAACTTTCAATTTCCCTCAAGTTGACACACACCACCAATTCAAAGTCTGAAAACATAGAAATAAGGCTCTTGACTATGTGAATAATATTAATGAAAAGTGTTTAGGCATATGAAATCATTTACCTTAACAAATTTCAAACCCTTCTTTTCTCTTTCTTGCCTACTCCCCGGAAATGGAGGAAATGGAGAGAGAGATGAGTTGGTGAAAATGATGATCATTTGCTTTTCTTTTCCCCATGCATGCCAACGGTTTGAAGAAAGAGAGGGAAGAGAAGAATAGGTTGAATCTTTGACTTAATCCAATGATCCTTCTCTTGACACTTGGCACCATCCCATTCTTCCTACCATGATCTCACATACACTTGCATGCACAAGATTTCATCTCTTGGTCTTTCAATCTTAGCCATTAGTCTTAATCACCAAGGAGTGTTCTCAATGGTATCTAACCAGTCGGTCGATAAATTTACCGTTTTGCCCCTGATTAATACAATGCTTACTAAATCATCATCATCATACACATTGGCATCACTATACTTATTATTTACTTCAAAAGTGCTTAATTAATGTTAATCACATCACTTTGAAGTTATTAATCCTTGATTACAATCCAGGATATTACACCACTCAACTTGCAGCTATGGCCAAGATGTTTGATTAATTTGAAATGAAGATAGAGAAGAGTTCTTGTAGGGGCATTCATGCTACATAAACCTCGTGCCTCTTTTGTGAAACTTATGGAGAAAGGCATTTTTATGAGGATTGTCCCATACTATAGAGATAGTACATTATTTAACAATAGTCAGAGATATCCTCATGACAACCCCTATTTTAACACCTACAACTAGTGTAGGTGTAATACCCCGAATTTTGAGACTCGAGGCTAGAGAATAAGCGTGAGATTAGTGGATTGCTAAGCCACAGTTTAGCAAGATCCCAAATTGTGATTAAGGGTTAATGAGTCCAAAAGTGGATGTGGTTAGTGATAAATAACCCTTTTGGAGAATATGATGTGATTTGGCACTCGAATATGATTCGTGTGTGTTGTGAGCAGCACCGAAACCCTGTATTTGAGTTCAATTGTGAATTAACATCCAAATTGACTTAGAATAGAGGGAAGAATTGAATGGGGTATTGTGATGGAAATGTTGTCCAGTGTGAATTTTGTCTGGCCAGTTTTCTCGTGTGGATGTTTTTACTAGGCAAATGATGTCAGAAAATTATGAAACTTTCCAGTCTTAAAGTTCACATCCCAAGCTTCAAAATGGAAATATAATTTGTTCCATTTCATGTTTGGAACTGGGAGATATGACCGTCCAAAGTTTGAGGTCGAAAATGGACTCTATTTTGGGGCAGTGATGACATTTGTGTAATTCTGGAATTGTGTGGTGATTTCTAGTATTGGTAAATATTTTTCCTATAAAGAGGACTTAAATACCTTTCATTTGGCTTTGGAATCAACTCATTTCAAGTTTTTTAGAATTAGTTATGATTTTTCAAAGTTTGGGCAGAAAATCTGCCAGAAAATCCGAAAATGTCAATTTTGGAATTATGACATCATCATAAGGGAATAATGACATAAGCATAATATAACATATCATCTTCTTCCTCCAAGCTTCAAAACCGTCAGTTTATTCAGCTGAACAAGAGGAAAAACGTTTGAGATTTCTAGAGGGAGAAAGGAGAAGAGAACTCGCAAGGTAAGCCGATTTCTCCGATGATCTAGCTCCTAACGCGTATAACTCTGATCCTAAGCTACTCCTTTATGTTCTTTAAGGTTTGGAAGCTCTTCCTTTGGTGTTAAAACAGCTAGGGTTTCAGCCAAGACAAGGAAAAGCTAGTGGGAGCTTGAGGTAACTTCCAAACTCTTGTGTATTGACTATTCTGGCTGCTGTGGACAATTTAATCGGTGAAATTTCGCCGGATTGTCATTGGTTTCAAAAATGGAAAATGGGTGTGTGGGGCTGTTATGCTGCCCAAATTGGTACTAAATAGTAGTTGTAACCTAATGGAATAGTCAATAAAGTGGTTAGGAGTAGAAAGGAATGTGTTTACGGAGCCGAAACTGAAAAACCCCAATTTTTCCCAGAGTACATGTATATTTCGGCCAAGCCTATAAATGGGTCTTAGAGTTGGATTTTCAATGATTTGATGATTCAATTGAGTTCATGAGCAAAAATTAGGTGGGGTTACAGTTGGGCACTTTTTCAGAAAAGGCCGAAAAAGCATAATTACGAAAACGCCCTTGAAACCCTTAAAGTAGGGCTGTCAAGGGTAATTTTGTAATTGACATTGAATTTGATAATTTCAAGTTCGGAAATGGATTCCTTGGGTGAAAATATGTCAGAATAGCCCATGTCAAAATTTCAGAAAAAGTACAGTCGGATCGGGTACGGTGGGGCCGGGCCGGGCCGGGTCCCCGGGGGCATTTTAGTAAATTTTCAATATAGCCTCATATAACCCCCATAAACACTATGGAAGTGTCTAAATGGTACATTTGACATTGTAGGATCGAATGTGAAGCCCCGAGTTGCTGGCACGTAAATCGAGGAGAAAAGACTGGAGGTAGGGGACTTACCTTACTTGCATGTATTCGATATCTTTGCTTGTGTAGTGATGTATGTGATTGCTTTACTTGATTGTGTAGAGCATATTTGAATAAATGAAGCTCTGTTTCTGTTTTCGCTGTGGCCATAGTCTTGTTGTATGAAACATTGAGCATGCAGAAATATCATTATGGGGTATGCATCTAGATAAAGCTAACATGTCATACATATAGCATCTATCATGCATGCATTATGGTATTTGTTTCCTACTGAGATTCTCTCGAATCTCATTCTCCCCTACCAACAATTTAGACAGGGCAAGTGGCTCGTGGAGGGAGCGGCTAGGACTCTTTCGAGATGAGATTGTGTAATCCCCATTTGAAGAATTGTAATGGGAAATTTTGCCCTGTATATCTTTAGCGAAGGTATGTACCTGGGATTACTGGGATGATTAAGTTGTGCACTCTGATATTTATATGAATGTGATTTATCTTCGCGTAGTAATTGTATTTGAAATATGAATATGAGACCATGTTTATAAATGATTTCAAAAACTATTCGTGAAAACCCCGTCATGTGATGGGTTAGTAAATGTTATTTGATTATTATTGGTCTCTATTTCATTTTAATCACGTATTTCGGATATAATTACGGAGGGGGTTACAGTAGGTGGGACCATCCTAATTTCTCTTGGAAGAGTGGCCCAAAATAGAACCTACCTAATCATTATGCTTCTACTAGCCAACTTATCAAGAGTGAAGAGTTATAATGAGTAAGGCTAAATAGCTTCTTAATTGACTGCCTTTAACAAAAATAGCCTACCTAGTAACACCGTTCCCCATTCTAAAAGGGATGTTAAGGAAGAATGCAAAGTAGTGACTTTAAGAAGTGGAAAGCAATTAGCTGACAATCCTAAACCTAATAGAGTAAAAAGGGGTGCTAGTAATAAGGTTGCTACTAAACAAGAAGATGAAATACAAGAAGAGATTGTAGTTAAAGAGGATAATAGTGAGATAAGAAAGGAAGCTAAGGAAAACACTGATTATGTGGTTACAGGAAAACCTATTGCACCTAAGAATATAGATGAGAAGAAGAGGAAGACCCACACATCTTTTTCAAAGTATATGCCTCCCTACAGTTCCTTCATAACTTAAGGAACATCAATATGATTGGCAATTTAAGAAGTTCATTGAGATGTTCAAGCAACTTTACATCAACATACCATTTGCTGAAGTTCTAGAACAAATTCCTAAGTATGCTAAGTTTATGAAGGATATTCTATCTAAGAAGAGATGGTTTAGTGAGTTTGAGGTAGTTGCTATAACTAAGCGTTTAACTGATAAAATTAATCAAATTCCTCCAAATTTGAAGAGTCTTGGGGGTTTTTCTGTTCCTTACCACATTAGAGATAACTTCTTGGGGAAAGGAATGTGTGACCTTGGAGCTAGTATTAATCTCATGCCTCTATCTATCTGCAACCAATTGGAATTGGGTAAAGCTCGTCCAACTATAGATACTCTTTAGTTTGTTCACAAAGGTTTATCTCAACCTCATGGAATTATAGAAGATGTCTTAGTAAAGTTTGACAAGTTCATCTTTCCAGTAGAATTTTATTGTATTTGACTTTAAGGTAGATAAAGAAGTACTTATGCTATTAGGGAAACCATTCCTAGCAACTACTAGAACCTTGATTGATGTAGAAAAGGATGAGGTGACTCTGAGAATAGCTAATGAGAAAGTCACATTAAAGGGTCAAATTTTCTCACCATCTCAGAATTTTGTGGAAACACACACTAGGACTCAAATTTTTCACAAGCATTACAAAACGCAAAAAGGAGTTACGAAATTCATCAATTTTTCCCCAAATGACAATATCCATGTTTTGAGCTAATAGAGGGCAAAAGATCAATTATTCTCACCATTTCGAATTTGTGTGGAAATATGCATTAGGACTTAAATTTTCCCAATGATTCCAGAATGAAAAAAGGATTTGTTAAATTCAATATAGAACCCAAAAAGAGGTCACAAAATTTATTCAATTTTCCATGAATCACATATTGGACATGCTTTATGCCCTTTCACACTATACCTTGACAAATTTTCGTATGCAGTAAAGTCATTTGTCATGGTGAAAATCATTACACGTTGCTTGAAGGACTCCTTATATGCATCAAAGACATCTACGCCTTCCTCCTACAACTTCTTCAAGTCCACAATTAAACTCGCCAAGTAGACTTCGATATCGTTTCCTAGCTGTTTTGGTCCAAAAATAATCATAGAAAGCATCACATATTTGCGTTTTATACATAGGCAGGGAGTTAAGTTGTATATTCATGAAGAACCGGCCACATATTATATATGCTATTAAGAGTTCCATATAATTGATTCCATTTATACAAAGCCCAAGCCAATGGTTTATTGGCTCACTACCAAATTGAGGGAACATTTCATCTATTTTCTTTCATTGTGGAGAGTCATCTGGGTACCGAAGATATTTTTCTTAAGATATTCTTTCATTAGAATGCCATCTCAACTTCTTTGCTTTTGTTGCACTCATAAATCAATGCTGAAACCATCGTATTGTTGGAAGATACCACAATACCTTTAAAGGTTGTCTTTTAGTTGTCTCATCGCCACAACCACCATGTTTCTTCACTTTGTATCGTGAAGTTTTACACTTCAAATACTCATAAGACCTTCATACTTCTTTCTGTACAATATGCAGTCATTAAGGCAATCATGTATCTTTTAATACTCTATACCCATCGTAGACAAGATTTTCTTGGCCTCATACATATGATTTGGAAGTACATTATTGTCTGGAAACATATCATACAACAATTCAAGTAGCAATATGAAACTACTATTGGTCTACCCATAAGTTACCTTTAAGTTGGCCAAATGCAAGGTTCCTGTCAACCGTGTATAGTTACTCCTAGGGTACAATGGTGTCTCTGCATCACTTCATAGGCTGTATTATTCATGTGATTGCGTAAAGGATTCTACCTCCACATCATGAATCATTTTCTCCATTCTGTCTTCATCTATACCATCCACAACTTTCTTCTTGTAATACAAACAAGCAGTTACTTCCTCACCATTCCATATTCACCTCGTGTATCGAAGATTTATTTCACCATAAAGTAGATGATCCCCTATATCATCAACATCCAGTTGACTCTCATTTAAACAGTTGAGACAAACATAAAAATACATCCCATTTTTTGTAGGAGCATTCCTTTTAGCAAATTTAATAAACTTTTCCACCTCATTCTCATATTTTTCACTAGTTCTCAAACAATTCATCCAACTATGACCCATTTTATTCCTACATAAGCTATTTCCAACAACACTCAAGTTTAGAACAATTGTAAATGAAGGGATTTCCTTTTACTAATTTTTTTAAAAATGTTTTGGCAGCATTTCTCCTTAAAAGTGAGACACCCCAAAATTTCAATAAAAAACCATTTCAACTTAGTTTAAACAAAACTAACTAAATGAGGCAATTCAAGACAACATCAGTAATTTAATTCAACAATTTCATTAAAGGAATGAAAAAATTTTTATTTTTTTTCTTTCTTCATAAAGGAATATATTTAATGAGTGTATATTTTAAAACTATACATAATTTAATGAATGTATATTTAATGAATATACTTATAGCTATCTTAATCTTCTTCACTGGTTGCCATAGGAGCATCACCTGTGGATTAGAGGGCACAAATTTCTTTTTATTCTCATCCATTGCTTTTGAAAATCAAAGTAAAGACAATAGCTCTTCTTGTCGCTTTGAAATCTCATCAATCACAAATTATATCATCCACTGTTTTTACCACCCACCCACCCCCCAAAAGAAAAAAGAAACAAACTTATTAGATGATATAAAAAAGTTGAATCTATACTTTTCAAAATTATCATGTTTCCTAAAGTTACAACTTAGTCCCTTTTTGACGTTGCAAAAGTATTTTAAATTATAATTTTCAGAGGCATGATTGCTAAGTTTTAAGGACTAAGAGTAATAGTGAAAGCTGAAAAGCCTTAATTTTGAAACTTCAAAAAATAATTCTTTAAATAATTAAATTTTTATCAAGTTCCAATTCTTCAATAAAATTGTTTGCTAAATATTTTGCAATAAAATAATTTTTTATAAAAACAGTAATGATGGATCTTGCTGCTCTAAAATATTATATAATACTGACATATTTATAAAATTGTGGGATTCTATCTATAATTGGCCTTGCCCTTTACTTGAAGGTTTAGAACTATGTCCTATTCATCCCATACTTATACATGTGTCTATGTACAAACATATATAGAGAATATGTCCCAATATTTGTAGATTAAGATGATTTACATTTTTTTTTAATTTGGAAAATTTGAAATCTGCATCAGTATTTTTAATTTTGTTGTTATCCAATATTATTTGATTCTAGCTTTATTGTATCTAAACTAAAGAAAAACTCTCAATTTGATTTTTCTTAATTATAAAGATGGAGCTAGAAAGAGAAAGTTGTAAGAGGGAAAAAAAATATAAATGTGAAGGTAGACGAAAGTTTTTTCAAATTCCAAACATATAAAATGACATCATAACTGATTAAGTTCATGTGGTCATAATGAATTGTTTGTCTTATCAGGATTATAAACTATAACCATTGAATTCAAGAATCAAATACGATCCAAGTGTTGTACTCATCACCATTTCTATAATATGCTGAATTTGAAATACAAAGCTACATAATTTAAAATACAAAGCATTTTATTAAAAAAAAAAACCAAACCTGGATAGAGGGCCGATAGTGTAGAGGGAGAGAAAGAGAGGGAGGAGCTCAGTGTTTGTGCCATTGAGGAGAAAGGATTGACAGTGGTGAAAGGGAGAGAGACGTGACAGTGGTGAGAGGGATGGTTGAAGGAGGTGAGAATGACGGGCCTAGCAGAATGTGTGTGTTGGAGAATGATTGGAGCATGAGAAAATGAAAGGAGTTCTCAAGCTAGCAAAGAGTAATGAAGGTATGAGAAAATGAAAGAAGGCCGAGGAGCTAGCGGAGAGTGATGGAGATGTGAGATTGAAAGGAGGTTGTGGGTTAATGGCTTTAGAAAGGGTGAACAAAGTACGAAGAGAATGAGACAGGTTGCCAAAGTCCTTTTTCACAGTGAAGAATAGAGGTCGTAGAGGAGAGGGACGGAGGTGTGAAAATGAAAGGAGGTCATAATAGAGAGGGATCGAGGTGTGAGATAGATTGCCTATGGAGGTCACAGGTGATAGTACATATACTCACTTAGACTGGCACTTTGACAGGAATAACGAAAGACTGGACATTTATTGGGGCAGCCTTTAGGTATCCTATAACATTGGGATGCCTAAAGGTACCCTTTAGGCATCCCAAATTCAAATTAGGTCGTCTAAAGTACCATTTTAGGCATCTTAAATGTCAAAAGGGATAGCAAAAGGAGGGCTTTTGGCACCAAAAGCCCTGCTTTTAGCATCCCTTTTGGATTGGGATACCTAAAATGGTACTTTAGACATCTGAATTTTTATTTGGGACCCCAAATTTGTCAAAATTCTTGCCCAAAATTACAAAAATGTTACTGCCTTTATTTTTTACTTCCCTTTTTAAAAAATGGACATTTTTTAGGGAATTAAAATCTCTTCCTTGTAGTAGTGATAGCTTATTAGGGCCTTCTATAGTGCATGCGTCAGTAAGCATTATATAAGGTATTTTATTATTTCCCTCCTTAACCCTGCTTCAACATTTCCAACGGCTCCCCAATTTGTAGCAGCATCGTATCCTCCTCCTTTCCCTTATCCTGTTGGTCTTCATTCCCTTTTTCTTCTCTTTATACATGCTCATAACTTCCAATAGCCTCGTCCTTTCTCTTATCCTCTTAGTCCCCACTCCCTTTTCCTTCTACATTTCCACCTTTGGTCCCCACTTCCTCCTCCTTCCTCATTTGCTTTTTCCCATTTTCTCTTCCAAACAGTCCCCACTTCCTCCTCCTTCCTCATTACCTTTGGTGATTTGGTCCCATTTCCTTCATCCCTAGCTACCCAAGTACCCACTCCCCTTTTTTTTTGTTTTTTTTAAATTTTAAAGCTGCAACCACTTGCTCTTTCTATTTTTTTTGTTTACAAACTTATTTTTCCAGGTGTTGTGGTTTAAGTTTCAGCTCACTCAAGTTAAGCTTCTTATACACTATATGTTTTTTAATTTCTAAGCTTACAAATTTAATTTTATTAGTAGTTAATAGTTTAATTTGCTCAATATCTTTTATATTTAATTTATTATTAAAAATGAACAAATTATCACATTTTTATAGGCTGAAAAATAATTGAGATAAATTTAAATGTTGTTATATATAGGTTGTATGTGAAAATATATAGTATTTATAATTTTTAGCTCTTGCAGTAATTGTTATTGTTGAGTTGTATAAGTAAAATAATTATTTATTTTTAACACCTGTATTTTATTTGTTGGTTTGTAATGCTTTCTAATTTACCTATAAAATGTGTTGGCAAATATGATTTCTTTTTATATGAGGTTTGAAACATTATTGTGATATATTGGATTAATTGATTGATTATTTATCAATTAAAAGAGAGGGTTTAAGACATGAAAAAATTCTATTTCTAAGATGTTATACTACTAATTTTATTAAAAAAGAACAAAAGATAAAAGTATTTTGTAAATGCAATAGTCAAGCAACTAAGCACTTTTTCAAAATAAGTTGAAGGTATAGATGGATCAAAAATGGATGTCAAATGATTGGTGTTCAAGGGAATATATAGATAGTATGAAAGAGTTTTTTAGATTTATAATTGGGCATACAAAAGATCCTAACATAATCTTGTATCCTTACTTATCTTGTTGTTATAGAAAGTAGATTAGTCCACTTGATTTGCTAGATCATTTAGTGTGTCATGGTATTGATCAAACATTTAAACTATGAAAAACCCATAGTAAGACGGATAACGTATATAGTTATCAAGGTCATACCACAAGTGGTGCTTCGAATGAGTTTGACCCAAGCATGTGTGATGAAGATGATGGTCTTGAAGAAATGCCAAATGTTATCGAATGGGTGATTTATAACTGTCCTAAAGAATTTGGGAAGTTGAAAGGCAATGTAGAGAAACCATCATATGCGGATAGTATTAAATACATATGATTGCTAGTAGTGTTGAAATTGTACAACTTTAAAGTGCGTTATGGTTTGTGTGATTTGGATTTCACCGCATTGGTTGAACTTTTGTAGGATATGCTTCCAAAAGAAAATGAACTTTCGACCAAGACATATGAGGCAAAGCGAATTCTTTGCTCTACTACTGGTATATGTTTTAAGAAGATACATGCATGCCCTAACGATTGCATTTTATTTCCAAATTAGTATGCAACATTATAGAAGTGCCCTAAATACAATGCATTTCGATATGGGAAGAAAGGAAAAAGTCCTTCAAAGGTCATATGGTATTTTCCCATTATTTTGAGATTCAATCGACTTTATAGTAATTAGAGATTGCTAAGCAGTTAGCATGACATGCATATAAAAATATTGAAGATACCAAGCTTAGGAACCCTACATATGCTCCTCAATGGAAAAAAATTGATCATGAGTACCCTGACTTTGTAAAATAAAGTAAGAAAACTATGCCTTATACTGTGAACTGATGGAATTAATCCACATGTAGTTCAGAGTAGTACACAAGCATGTAGCCTGTGATATTAATAATTTATAACCTACCTCCCCATTTGATCATGAAACACAAGTTTATGATGCTGTCTTTGTTAATTTCTAGGCCAAGGCAACCTGGGAATGATATAGATGTATATTTGGTCCCTTTATTTTATGATTTAAAGCTGCTTTGGGAAGAAGTCGTCAATATGTATAATAGGTATAGGGAAGAAAGTTTTACTTTGAAAGCTATGTAATCTGGCACAATTAACAATTTCCCTGCTTTTGATAATTTGTCTCAATACATCATCAAAGGATATTGAGCGTGCCCTATATGTGAAGATAACTCTCATTTAGTGTGACTATATCTAAGAAAAATGTCTACATGGGACATCAAAGATTCTTACCAATGAAACATCATTGGATAAAGTGGAAAAAGGCTTTCAATGGTGATTTAGAAGAAGGTAGCTTACTAAAGATGTTGACAGGCACTCAAGTTTTTTTAAAGGTAAGAGACTTAAATAATGATTTCGGCAAGTCTTTTGCAAAACAAGTCGGGATAAGATGTTGGAAGAAAAAGTCTATTTTCTTTGAACTTCCATATTGGAAGTCTTTATACGTGAGACATTTTCTTGATGTGATGCACGTAGAAAAAAATATCTGTGATAGTCTAATTGGCACACTACTCAATGTGCAAACGATAGTGTCAATGTGAGGTTGGACTTAGTAAACTTGGGAATAAGAGAAGAGTTGGCATCAGTTGAGCAAGGGCGCCGTACTTATCTACCTCCAACAGCTTACACTTTATTGAGGAAAGAGAAAAAATTGTTTTGTAAATTTCTACAAGGAATTAAAGTTCTATAGGGCTATATTTCAAATGTAAAGAACCTTGTATAAGTGAAAGAGTTGAAGTTAAAGAACCTTAAATCTCATGATTACCATGTGCTCATGCAAAATTTCCCACTAGTTGGTATATGGTCCATTTTACCCCAAAAAGTAAGAAACACTATCACTAAACTTTGCATATTTTTTCAAGTTGCTTTGTAGTAAAGTGGTTGATTTAACAAAGTTGCTAGATTTGCAAAGGCTAATTGTTTGTACACTATGTGAACTTGAAATATATTTTCCACCTTTTTTTGATATTATTGTCTATCTAACCTATACTTAGTCAAAGAGGTTCAAATGTAAGGTCTAGTGTATTTGAGATGTACCTAAATGAGTGATTTATGAAAATTTTAAAATGACATGTGAAAAATAGATATTGACTAGAGGTTTATATTATTGAACAGTACTTGGTTGAAGAAGCAAGTGACTTCCGTGCTAATTTTCTATCAAATGTTGACCTTGTAGGGATCTTGAAGTCTCATCATGATGGACGAATATCTGGAAAGGAACAAGTTGGAGTAATGTATTAGCATATTAGTGATTGAATGGAAGCAAGCTTACTTCTATGTAGTATATAACTCTAATGAGGTTGAACTATTTGTTAAAGAAGACAACGATGCTCTTTGAGACTTATATGGTGATAGGAATGAAAATTTGATAACAAAAGAACACAATTAATATTTTTCAAGTTGGTTAAAAAGGTGTATTATTGATGAGATGTAGAAGAATCTTGATTTAGTTTTTGAATATTGATATGGTTATCAAATGGACCAAGTTTAAATGTATTATCTTACAATGGTTATGCAATCAACAGTTACATATGCTATGCACAAGACTATGATACATGGAGCACGATGTATAATAGTAGGGTAACACTTGGTACTGAGTTTTGGCATAGATCTAGTGCTAAAAACTTACATCCTATCTACACACCAATGTCATACTTTGGTGTCACTGAATGCATATAGGAGTTAGATTACTCTATGTTTAGGGTCCTTGTCTTTAGATGTAAGTGGGTTAGCAACAAGAGTGGATTGTTGACATATGAATTAAATAGGGTTTGTTCAAGTGAAATTTTCTAAAGTTAGGTATAAAGATGATCATCTTATTTTAACATCACAAGTAGAACAAGTGTTTTTCATTTTGGATCTTGCTAAAAGAATTAGTCCATTATACTCTAGTAAAAAAATCATATAGAACAAGTTGAGGATGAAAGCAATGAATATTTGAATATTGTTTAGGATGATCTTTACTTTAAGAAGCTGGGTTTAGAAGATATTGGTGTACATAAAGATAAAGATGAACATTTATACATAAAACATGATCATGAAGAGGGGATTTGAGTCAATATATCAATTCCTACAACTATGAGACTCAAGAGAAACACAATTCTCAATTCAACAAGAATGATGAGAAAGAAAATTTTAAGCCAAACAAGAAAGAGGAAAAGATAATGAATATCTTGACTTTTTCCCTATATGTTCCATATTTATTCATATATTTTAAATTAATTTACTTTCATTGGCATGATTGTCACTATGCATATTTTTTTTGGTTCAGTTAACTTGCAGGAAAATGGGTTCACCAAATGAAGATGATTTTGAACATGAGACAAGTGACATTGTTCTCTTTAATATTCCTAGACAAAGATTTGAGGAGGGCTTAACTTATGTTAGGACCAATATGGCCAAGTTGATCAAATAGAGAAGTAAGGGGATCAAGTTTCCACTTGAATAGAATGCCAAA
This sequence comes from Inga laurina, assembly GCA_963855925.1. Taxonomy (NCBI): domain Eukaryota; kingdom Viridiplantae; phylum Streptophyta; class Magnoliopsida; order Fabales; family Fabaceae; genus Inga; species Inga laurina. Next base: position 40,027,199 of record OY979705.1, read on the forward strand.
GAATGTCCAATTGGACATAACAGTAGCTTCTTTTCTTGTTTCATTGGGACTATAGTCCAAGATAGAGTTCCAATTACAACTTAGGATTGGAGACTAGAGAAAAAATATAGGGATGTCATATAGGATGAAGTCAAGGAAATACATTAATTACTTTATCATTTGGGTTGTTTTGTTTTACAGAATTGCAATCTAACAAATTATCTATGGTTTTTTTTTTGTTATAGTCTTGTTTTTTATTGGTGATGATTGTGAGAGGTACGTGCTAAGAAAAGCCAGTATACTTATGAGAAAGTTTCATGCCGATCTCGTAAAATACTACATAAGGGATGATAATGAGAATATCATTCCTATAGTGCTAGATTTATATGATGGAATCATCACTCAAGAATTTTGGGATGAGTTTTTGAAAATACATACAACTTAGGAATTCTAGGTAATGTAATAATAGACTTTACCGACTACTTGTAATAATTTGTAATTAATATTTATTGATATGAATCATTTGGATCTAAATAGGAGTTAAATGAGAAAAATTGCTCTAATGAGACCAACATGGCATATCACTACACAAGAGGATAAGTATCATATACATAGTTGGAGCAAAAAAATAGTAAGAACTAATAATAATTTCATATATATCTAATTTGTATGACTAATTTTTAATTTCAACTAAGTTTGATATGCAGATAGAAGAATTAAATTCAAATATTACAGAGGTAGCATGACATGATTTGTTGCTGGCTGGTTGCACTAATAAAATAAGTGAAATTCCTAGTGAAGAAGCTAGAAGAGTTGCATAATATTGTGTAAGTATTGGATTATACAATAAAGAATTAGATTTACTTAAATTATTCTATTTTGTGAAACTAATAGCATTGTAATTTATTTTGTGATAGCAATCAATGACACAAGAGATGTTAGAGTTGACACAATATGTTAGTCATGATGATTTGCTGAGCAGAGTGTAGCTCAAGTGGTAGTGGGGATGCATTGAGGTGCTACTTACCCCCAGGTAGTGGCTTCGATCCCCACGGAGGCGAAAAACCTCGCTTGGGGACTGAGGGACTCTTGTGAGTCCGCAGCCATCGGACCTAATTTCCAAATAGCAACCTGTATACTGACTGTCTCTTTGGTGAGTCAGAATTTTCTAGATTGCCTACACAAATTTTGAAAATTCATATCTTACAATATACACATCCAATTTCTGTGCTCTAGTACTTTATTTAAAGCTCTATAAGTTTATTTTAAAGAAAAAAATCACACTGACAAAATACAAAGTTAACCCAATGGAATTTGCATATTAACTCACTATCTAAAATATGGAAAGCAAAATGTTTCCAGTTTTCTGTCCAAAGTTCCAGAAATCATAGCGTTTGTTCTAGATATCCAATTAATGTGTTCTAGGACTCATTTTAAATCTTAGGATGTGTATTATTTCCTTGCCAAACTTTATAGATAGAGGACACCATAAGCCTTGTCAAAACCACACCCAATTATGACTATCTCAGTGATACTACAAAATCAATCCCCTATCACCACAACCTCAAAAAAACCATATTTGTCTTCTTAATATGAACTCTTCTTGAATTTATCATTTAAGATACATGTTTAGATCTCTAATCCTCAAACAAACTAAATCAAATCCACTCAAATATTTTTAGTTTTAGTTTCTGCAAACTCATGAATTTAGTACTCTATTTTTAGTTTGGGAGATCAAGAAGAAAAATGAATATGTAAGCTCAAATCATGGCTTATGACTTAGAATTTTGACCCTAAAAACCTCAACATGTAGGCTGACTTTTGGTGACAATCTTATAGAACCAAAGGACCCCAAAATGCGACCCCAAAACCGACATGCATCCATATAACTCAAGCTTTCTTATTGACAACAACACTTTGCCAAAGACAGCTAAATTTCAGCAACCATTAATCCCCAAAAACACCACCAAATCAACTAAAAGATGTTAGGAAAAGAAAGTAGAAACTCAGCTAAGTATGAATCTAGGTTACATGTGAGTTTCTGGCAACCTTTCTCCTCCCCCGACAAACTATCTTGGTTCTCTCTCCAACTCTCAACCTTCGGTCTCTCTTTCTCTCTTTTCTCTTCGCTCTTTCTCTCTTCTATCTGACTTGTTAAATGAATGAGAAGGAAATTAAAGGCTAGGAAAAAGTTCCTCATGACTAGCAATGAAGCCATGTGTAACACCCTAGTTACATTATCGTTCTGATGAGTCTTTTGTAGTGAATCTAAACCACTAAGTGATATTTCTTGGTAAACAATTTCAAATCCCAACTCCAATATAGGATTTGAACCTGCACTTAAAGGGGGTTTTCTAAAAAACTTAAAACTTTTCAAAGATTGTTTACCATAGTTCCCTACTCATTGTGACTCATCTTTCCTTAATTCTCTTGATTATGTACATAGAAGCATTTCTATACAATTCTTATTAGGGATTATTATTCATTTCTAGTTGTTGAGCCATTATTCTTACCAAATATTAGAGTTCGTTTTATTTCTAGTACTTCTACTTAGTTACAATGAGTTTATCAATCCTGGTTATGACTTACTTAAAATTACACGTATTCGTACTTGCATATCCATAAATATATTCTTGTCGTTCAAATAATTTACATACAGTAAATTAATATACATTCTTTCTTTCTCAATTCCTCATCTTCTTTCCTTCTTGTTCATCTTCAGCATTCTTTTCTCTTGAACTTTCACTATTCACTCTCCTTCTCTCTTCTTTATATTATCTTGGAATTTTTCTTGTCTTTTCTCTTCTTCTTAGGCCTTGGACAAAATCATAAAAGAGGATGGAGGGTGAAGGGTGGAGGGTGGAGATTTAATCTTTCCTTTGATAGCTCCTTAGTGTGACATATGTTAAGTAATTAATCAACAAGTGACATATGTCCACCCAGCATCTTCTTTTTCTCTTTCTTCTCTATTCATGCGTCACTTTATTTTAGGGGAAAGGAGAGGCCTGACAATTTCCCCAGACTCTCAGGTTGGTGTTAGAGAAAGTCAAGTAACTGACTGGATAGGGGACAGATAGATTCCCTAGACTCAGGCACTAGGTGGCATACTCTAGGGATGCCAACATAAAAGGCATAAAGGTGGTGTAATGATGAGGAACACTTGTCACCTCTTCATTTGGCCAACACAAAAGTGGCGTTGTACTTTTTCATCATTAAGGAACATATGTCAAGTTCTTGTTTAGCCAACAAAAAAGGTGTGCCATCATGAGTCATCATTGCCAAAAATCTATGTCTACTTCATGCTTTTCTTTCTCTCTCTACTTCCTCCATTTTCGTTGAGCTTGAGGGAGGAAAGAAAAAGTGAAAAGGTAAGATTTGGTTAGCTTAAATCATCTTCTTTAAAGTTGTTCATAGTAATGAGAGCTTTATTGTTATGGTTTTAGATTTGGGAAAGAAGGTGTTTTGGGAGCTTGAGGAATCTTGGAAGATGAAGAATCAAGGATTAGCTTTGAGAAAGAGGAAGAGGTGAGTGATATCCCCCTTTTGATCTATATATTGTGATTGTTTGATGAGATTTGTGACTTGTAGTTTTTGCCCTAATTTGGTATAATTGTGGAATTATGGTGTATTGTGGTTAGAATGATGCCATAGGGTGTTTTGGTGTCATTGGAATTGATTTAAAGTAATGAAATTTGGGTAATGTGTGTGATAAGTGTGACCATAGGGGGAAAATGTTATTGTGATAGGATTTTAGATGTTTTGAGGTTTTCAATGGATTCCTTGAGTGAAATTATGTGGAAATAGCCTTGTATTAGAGTTTGGGAACCATTTGAGACATATTGGTTAAGTTTGGGAAAATTCTGGTTTTCTACATTTTTTTTGGGTTCTAATAAGCATCACTCAAGTGAACATGGGTCTCACTCGAGTGCAGCGTGATATTTTCCCTTTCCCCTTCGATTTTGGTTGCACTTGTTCATGGAAGAAGCAAGAGTGCACTTCCTCACCTGTGAGTGATATAGGTCTTCACTCGGGTGCACCATGTCACTTGGGTGCACCATGGCTCACTCGAGTGTATGTGTGTTGTGTGCTAAGAGGTTGCTCTCAGGTTATCACTCACAGTTGGTTTGTCAAGAGTGTGAGCTAGCACTCGCAAGTGTTGAGCTATCACTCGAGTAAGGGTTGTTGTGCTCAAGTGCACTTTTGACTTTGGGATTTCTATGCTCTCGAGTAAGCACTTTTAAAGCTTCACTCAGTAGGACTCGGGTGCTTGAGGAGGTATTACTCGAGTGTTAAGGTTATCACTTGAGTGAAAGACATCCATCACTCGAGTGAGATCATTTTCGCTCTAGTGCTACAGTCAAAAAGGGGATTTTGAGGATTCAAAAGATGGTCTTTAGTCAAGTATTTCCCAACCCTTTAGGCTTGTGTTTAGGTTTTGGGTAGCCACCTAAAGGTCACAGATGATAACCAACTTAAGTATTTGAAAGTTAAGGAATTGGAAAAGGGATTAACCCTATGTCCTTGTTTTGATTATAGGGTTTGTTGATCGCCCTGATCGTAAGCAGCCAAAGCTGGAGCTTACGTAGAAAGAGTGTAGGGAACATATCTCTTCTTCTTGTATTTGATATATGTGTTAGTGTGTTGGTGCATGTCTTAGCTTTGCATGATTATGTGTAATTTGAAGCTATGTTTCAATTTATGCTATGGTCATTAGTATATTGTTCGAAGCATTGAGCTTACAGATTGTCATTGTGTTAGCATGAGTTATGTGATGCAAGCATGTCATGCATTAAACATTTATTGTACATGCATATTGATATTGTTTACCTACTGAGATTCTCACCCTCCCCTACTAACCTTTCAGACAGGGTAGTGGATCGAGGATGGAGTAAGTAATCAAGGGCGGCAAGGACTTCCTTCGGGTTGAAGATTCGGTAGTTGGTTATCATAGTTGAGAGTATATGAATTTGGATGTGTATATATGTATATGGATGAGGATTTGTTATGTATTTGAGATGGATTGGTGTAATCCCCATATGAGGGCTTGTAATGGGCGAATATGCCCTATAAAGCTTGAGTTAATAAATGGAATCCGGAATTGCCGGAATTATTACATTGCATACTCTGATATATTAAATGTGATTTGTCTTTGAGTAGTAATTATATTCGGAATGTGAATGCGAGACCAGGTTATAAATGATTTCGAAAGGTATTTGTGAAAACCTCATCTGGTAGATGGGTTTATAAATGTTATTTGGATGTTATTGGTCTCTATTTCACTTTAATTGCGTATTCCGAATATTAATTACGGAAGGGGGTTACATTCTGAACCAAGACATCACGACTTAAATCGGGTTTTAAACCCCTTAAATAACAATGGAGCATTGCAGATTCTGGAATGTCTGTGGTCTGATTCGCCAATGTCATGAACTGACTGTTATAGTCTTCCAATTTGCCCTGTTGCACTAGCTTGAAGAGTTGGTATCTAGCACAATCAAATTGGGAAGGGCCATATTGTTCCTCAATAGCCTTGACCAAAGCGTTCCACTAAGGAATTCGGTTTATCGAGGATTTGGAACCAAGGAAGGACATCACCATCTAAATGCATAGAAGCAATGACCAATCGTTGAGGATATGCAACTTCAAAATATTTAAAGTATTGTTCTGCCTTGAAGATCCATTGTGTAGAGCATCGGACCCATCAAAACAAGGGAAATCCAGTTGCACTTGCCTAGTAGTCGGGGTAAAATATGGACCCTATTGAACAATGGGTATTCTCGAAAAGGGTGAAATCATTGTCACGCCAGAGCTAGAGATCTCAGTTCTCTTGTCGAGATTATCCATTTTCAACAATACAGCTTCCATCAAATTTTCCAGTTTAGTAAAGTGATCCTTAGCGTCTTCAATAAACTCACTGGTCTTCTTCTGCTCTGTTTCAATTCCTTCAGTTTCATGTTTTCGGCCATTCTCTCAATGAAAGCACCTAAATGTTATGATCAAACACTGATAAAATATGAACATAAGGCAAAACTTCTATTTAATATCAGATTTCAAGTATTCATATAGCTATAGCATGAAAAATCTTAGAATTCATTGATAGAAAGAAGTACAAAATACTATAGAATAGAAAGAAGAACAGAAACAAGAGGAGAGATTCGAACAAAAGAGAGAGAAGATCCGAAATCAATTCCACACCACCTCCTAACATCTTTTGTCCTTATTATATATTCTGATATTCGAATTCTCTCAACTTCCAGGTCTTTCTTTTAATTCTCTTACTCTTCCTTGTGGGCCCTTATTCACTCACTGGTATTTCAGCTATTGGGTCATCTATTGTTAGACCCATTCTGTCATTATTCATCACATCTTCTACCTATTAAATGTAAGTGAGCCAAGCCGGCCAACATGAACTTGCCATATTATATAAGCTGTATAGCATAATAAGAATGAAAATCTCTGGTAAGAAAATAAATAAATAAATAAATAATTTGACATGACTTAAGCTACCTTTTTAAAGAATAAAATCATGAACATTCAGAGAAGCAAAAACTTGCTTTCTTAAATTCAAAGAAAGATTCCGTTCAAAAGAATTTTCAGCCTCGTTAAACAAGCATTGAACCGATCTACAATCTAGTGTTTTCCACTTTTTTGTAATGTTGTATTCCTAGCCTATGTAACGTTCCACTTGGATATCTGTACTTATTGAGTATTGAATAAAATTTCCAATTTCAATTCAAAAAAAAAAAAGATCCAGCTCATTACGTAAAAATGCGTGATCTGTCATATATACATGACTCTGATTTTGTAGTTAATTATTAAATCAAATTGTTTATCGTTTATATTTTTGTCCGAAAAAGGAGGCTGAAAATAACAGATATTAATTATAATTTATTGAGTATGTTTCGGATAGCTTTTAAACCCCCTAACACGTGTTTATGAGAAGACTAATTAGGCTTTTGAAATGATTTGGCTTTTACATATATTTAGGATAGTTTTGAGGTAATTGGGTTTTTAAGGAAAAAGTTACTTTTTCCTATGTTTCTGGTTATTTGAGATACCTAATTTTTTATTTATAATTCATGATTTATGGTATATGAGATAAGTATGTTACATGGGTTTTGTCTCAACTCATGTAATAAATGCTTATTTCTTAAAAATAAGCTATTCCAAACATAGCTGTAACATTTTATAGCTTATCACGGCGGACAAACCCGAGGCTTTCAACTTTTACCCAGGAGAAAGAGAGACATGGAAAATGGAGTCACATGATATTTGGGAGAGAGAGGAAAAGCCAAGGTAATTAAACCCGGACCGATAATTAAACCGGCCAAGGTACTGGGTCAAGATCAGTGGGTCAGACTAGAGTCAAACCGAAGTTAATCCGGGACCAAACCGGTGAGAGGTTAAAGATTTTAGGCTTATTAATATGAAATTCTAAAAAAATAATAAAAAAATCATTTTGTTAAAAAAAATAAAAAATCCGGACAGGATCGAGTCACCGAACCGGACCGGTCTACCGGCTGGTTGCCTGGTTTCCGATCCAATCTGGGTTCCATTACCATGGGAGAAAGGAAGGCTGATGTGAGAGTGAGAGAAAGGAAAAAGGGAAGGATGATGTGAGAGAGAGAAAAAGAGGAAAAGAATTTTATATGTATCATTAATTTTTAGTTTCTTTGGTCCTAAATATAAGACATGGTTAATTTTTTAGAGATATTAAAAATGTTAATAAAATTAATTTAAAATATTTATATTTATCATTTTTTTCCAAATTATTTTACCCAACTCATAAATTAATATATAATCTAATGATATATCACATATGATATGATTAAATAATTTATTTAACTTTCTTAATCTCTCAAAATAGTCAACTCTATCTTATATTTAGAATTGGATGTAGTATGTATTATTAATTTGGACAAATTGAGAAAGCAAAATAAATTATTTTCCATCTAAACTTACTTTTCAAAAAGATCATCCAAAAAAGTTTCACTTTTCAAAAAAGTCACTTATACTACCATCAATCCAAATATAAATTACAATATACAATATTGATTTTTATTCAATGTTAAATGTATGAAAGTCATCTTAAATGTATGAATGTCATATTGCAAAAAAAAACAATTTTTATCACTGCTGTTCTAAGCAAAAACATTAGGGAAAATCACTTCCAAATCCCAAGAAAGCAAGATAATAACAGCAAAGTCCCTGAAAAAAGTTAAATATCAGAAAAGTTCCTGGGGACTTTTTCTGTGAATATTTCCCGAAGTCAAATGATAAAGTTGCCCTTAGTTCATTAGTTATTTATAACTTCATCTGTAACCCCCTACCGTAATTAATATCCGGATTACGCGATTTAAGTGAAATAGAGACCAATAGTCCAAAACAACATTTATAAACCCATCAACCAGACGGGGTTTTCACAGACACATTTCGAAATCATTTAAAACACGGTCTCACATTCACACTCCGAATATAATTACGATGCAAAGATAAATTACATTTATACAACTATCAGAGTACGCAATATAAATTCTCGGCAATCCCGGAAACATATCTTCGCTCAATAATCATAGGGCACATTAGCCCATACAACTCCACCATTAGGGATTACACAACTTACTCGAATACATAGACAAATGCTAATCTGAATGTACAAATACATATTCCCAATTACGCATTGATAACCAACAACTAAGCTCTCACCCAGAAATGAGTCATCTTCGTCCTTGGATGCTTGCTTCATCCTCAATCTTCCTTCCCTGTCTAAAATGTTGATAGAGGAGGGTGAGATTTTGGCGAATCTCAGTAGGAAACAGATACCAATATGCATGCAAGAACCATAGTATAAATAGAAACAGAGCTTTAATCATTCTCATATGTTTCACATAATCAAGCAAGGCAATAACATGCATCAATACACAAATACAATTATCAATACATGCAGGAGAGGTAAGTTCCCTCTACTCTTTCCACGTAAGCTCCAGCTCCGGCTGCTCACGATCAGGGAAATCATCAAATCCTATAACCAAAAATCAAGGACATAGGATTAATCCCTTTTCCAATTCCTTAACTTTTAGACACTCAAGTTGGTTATCATTATTGCTCTTTAAGTACCCTCAAACACCTCAATCGATAGCTCTAAAGGGTTGGAAGACTATCCCCAAAGATCCCCTTTTGAACGCTCAAAAACTCATTTTTCACTGCCTCACCTCGAGTGAAATGGTCTCACTCGAGCACAAAAGCCTTCACTCGAGCACCACAGCCCTTACTCGAGCACTGGTACGGAAATCACCTCAAGCACAAGGAAGTGAAGACAGAAAGCACATGCCTGAAAGCACAAGAACTTTCATAGAAAAGGATCACTCGAGCACAAAATCCTCACTCGAGCACAAATACGGACGGCACTCGAGCACGAGAGAGTAAGAGGCTGCGAGTGAACACTCGAAAGCACAAAGAAGTCTTCAGAAACAGGCTCACTCGAGCACGCTGGACCTCACTCGAGCAATGACCAAATATCTCACTCGAGCATCAGAGAGAGAAGTCCAGGAAGTGAGGACCCGAGAGCACACAAGCTCCCAAGGATCAGGATCACTCGAGCACAACCATATTCACTCGAGTGAACACCACATACCTGCGAGTGAGAAGGCATACTCGTTCACCTACCCGCAAGTGACAACCCGAGAAGCAAGTCCTTTGGTGTCAAATACACCCATCACTCGAGCACAAGGAGGCTCACTCGAGTGATGTTCATCTCTCACTCGCGAGTGAGGCAACACTCGCCATGACCGTGGAAGTGCAACAAGAACACAAAGAGTAGGAAACGAATTTGCACTACCGCACTCGAGCAGAGTTCATCACTGCTCGAGTGATATTCCTCCTTCACTCGAGCAGACCCATCTCTGCTCGGGTGATATTCATCCTCCACTCGAGCAGACCCCAGAGTGCTCGAGTGAATCCCTCAGATACCAGAAAACGCAGAAAACAGAGGCATTTCCCCCAACACTTGCCCAATTGATCCAAATGGACCCAAAACCTCTACCAAAGTTATTCTCACATTAAAATACCCAAGGAATTCATTGGAATCAACAGAATTACCAAAATCCCCTTCCATTAACATGCTTTGGTCTAGGGCAATACAATCATCATTTTTCCAAAATCACTAACTTTAATCATTTCAATCCCAAATCCATTCTATCTATTCAAAACTCATACCAATATACCATTTCCAATGCCATATCATGCCAAACTACCCATTACCCATATTTTCGCAATTAGGGCAATAATTCCAGAAATTCCCAACTTATTCATTTGGCGTAAAACATAGATAGAATGGTTGGTTTCACATACCTTATCAACTTCCTCAAAGACACTCTTTGATTCTCCAAACTTCAGATTTTCGTGATCTTCAAATCACCACAAAATGGAGAAGCTACAACCATCAAATTGAAGCTCTCACTCTAAGGAACAATATTTATGAAAAGGATTTGAGCAAAGGAAGCCATTTTCCTTACCTTTTCTCAAGTTTTTCCTTTCCCTTTTTCCTTCCACCATGACCGAATGAGAGAGAATGAGAGAAGGAGAGAGGGAGTGAGGAAATGAACATAATGATACTCCCTCCATTCTTCAGCGAAAAGAGAGGAGAGGAAGAGAGAGAAAATCACACAATAACCCCATTTGACTTTTTCACACACATCTCTCTTCACACACACATTTGCCACATGTCAACTTGCTATTGGCTCACCCAAAATAAGTCACCAATTAGCCATTTAATCACTCCATTAACCATTTTAATCACACATCTCATTTTCTCTTAGCTAGTAATTAATTTCTCTATTAATCACTAACTAATTGCCCAACAATTTCATTCTTTCAATTTCCACTAATCATGGCATATTAATTAATATTGCCACCAACACATAATTATTCTACTTTAATTCGATAATTATCCTCAATAATTATCATTAACCCTTAATCAAAAATTGGGGTGTTACATCATCAGTTATTTTCACAACATGTTTTTATACAATGAGTTAATTTCAAGGTTGCCAAGTTCCCACGTTCACAACTATCATCGCGTGTTATAATAACTGCTTGAGTGATTTTTTACACATTTTTTTGTTGTCTAAATGAAATGACATTTTTCAAAACTCTAAATATGACAATTGCATTTGCTTTGTTTAACAACTGGTTATGCTTGTGTTTACAACATGTTTAGTATTTTTTACAATATATTTTTCAAGTCACAATGAAATTGCTTTTTTAACAACTGTTCACTATTGCAAATTACTTAGTTTACAACTCATTAAGCATGTTTTCACAATATATTGAGTCATTTTAACAACTTATTTCTCATGTATGAATAAAACTATCTTTTTACACCTCCAATTTCAGCACTGAAAATTCCTTAGTTTACAACTAATTAAACGTGCTTTTACAACATATTGAATCATTTTTACAACTTATTTCTCGTGTATAAATGAAATTACCTTTGTTCACATCTCTAAGTTTAACACTGCAAGTTGCTCAGTTTACAATTTGTTAAGCGTGTTTTCACAATATGTTGAGTCATTTTAACAACTTCTTTCTTATGTGTGAATAAACTTTCTTTTTACACCTCCAAATTTAGCATTGAAAATTCCTTCGTTTACAACTATTTAAAAGTGTTTTTACAACATATTGAGTCATTTTTACAACTTATTTCTCGTGTGTGAATGAAATTACCTTTGTTGACATTTACAAGTTTAACACTACAAATTGCTCAGTTTACAATTCGTTAAGCGTGCTTTCACAATATATTGAGTTATTTTAATAACTTCTTTTTCATGTATAAATAAACTACCTTTTTACACCTCCAAGTTCATCACTGAAAATTCCTCAGTTTACAACTAGTTAAGAGTGTTTTTACAGTATATTGAGTCATTTTTACAACTTATTCCTGAGTTTAAGAGGTAGTTTATGTTGTCAAAATGACTCAATATGTTGTAAAAACACGCTTAACTAGTTGTAAACCGAGAAATTTTCAATGTTAAACTTGAAGGTGTAAAAAGGTAGTTTTATTCTGACATGAGAAAGAAGTTGTTAAAATGACTCAACATATTGTATAAACATGCTTAACGAGTTATAAACTAAGTAATTTACAATGGTGAACAATTGCTAAACAAGTAGTTTCATTGTGACCTGAAAAATATATTGTAAAAAATACTAAATATGTTGTAAACACAAGCATAACCAGTTGTTAAACAAAGCATATGCAGTTGTCATATTTGGAGTTTTGGAGAAAGGCCATTTCATTCAGGCAACAAAAAAATGTGTAAAAAATCACTCAAGCAGTTGTTATAACATGCAATGATAGTTGTGAATGGAGGAACTTGACAAATTTGAAATTAACTTATTGCATAAAAACATGTTATGAAAATAATTGATGAAGTTGTAAATGATTGATAAATTAAGGGCAACTTTGTCATTTGACTTGCAGAAATAATCACCGAAAAACCCTTATGGACTTGTTTGATATTTGACTTTTGTTAGAGATTTTTTGTTATTTTATTACTTTCTTAGACTTGGGAGTGATTTTCCCAAAACATTATTTGACACGATTTCAAACGACCCCACATCACCAACGTTTCAAAAACTGTGACCCTACCATCAATTGGCGAAACTTGCAAGAAAGCAACAGAGTAATTACTACTCCACCCAACCAAGGCCCTTTAAGTCAGAGGAAGGTGCAGTGCCATTGCATCATCTTTTTACGTAGGCCCCACATTTTGCTGGACCCTATTTGCATGCGAATGCATTTCTGCTTGAGACTTGACTTCATTCTTCATTGACCCAAAAAAAAAAAACATATACTTTGTTGTTTCGGTTCTAAATATAAAAAGTTATATTACAGATTTAGGTATATTTATGTATTAAAAAATATGTGTTATTTTCTTAAAATACTCATTTAACCACATTGATAGAAATTCACCTCAGTACGTACGATAATAGTGATAATATATGGGAAGAAAGTTATAAGTCTAACAAATGAAAAAGAAATAGGCCGGTTGTCTTGTTTTTATACCTAAAGTAATTCCTCAACTAGCTGCATTGTATGAAAAAAATTCCTAAACTGCTCCTATATAAATCATAGGATAAATATTAATTAAAACTCTCATTTAACAAGCATTCAGATGCAGTGTTTTAATTTGAACTCTACACAGTTTTTATTAATTCTTTTAACTTTTTTACATATTTAGTTGGACTCATGCAATTTTGCCCTTATTTTGCCGGCCAAATCTGTATTGTTTTTGGGTGTTATGAGCTAGGAAAACTATGCAATGTAATGCAAAGAACAGATAAGACCGAGTTGGATATATTAATGGGTCACAAAATTACAATCAAACAGAGTGTAACCCTCTACCTTATTTTCCGTAATTATAATTTGAAAATGTATAATTAAGATAGAGTAGAGACCAATGATTAATTTAAAACTTATTTATAATCTCATCCTTAAAATAGGGTTTTCAAAATTTCTTTCAAAACCTATTTAGCCTGGTCTCATATTCACTTTTCAAATATAATTATCATGTGCAGTTCGGTTGTATTCATACATATCAGAGTGTAAACCTAATTTCTGGCAACCCCCAGGTTTTCATATAATAACTAAAGGGTTTATGGGGCATATTCGCCCCTTACAACTTCCCATATAGGGGATTACATATTCTTATCCCAAAATAATATTTACAAAATGTACAATAACCCCGAACAAAATATGGCAACCAACCAACAAACTAAACAAAAAACTATCCATCCTTGGTTGCCTGCTTCTCCTTCGAGCTGCTTGCCTTGGCTATAGGTTAGTCAATTGAAAGAATGAGATTCAAGAGAATCCCAGTAGTAACAGATCCCTCATACAACATATAATCACATAGCTTGCAAGTAAATTATCAAGCTGTAGCAGCATACACATGGCCTTCACGGCATACACATGATCTTCCCAGCATTCACATAGCCTTCACGGCTTACACATTTACAACGATAGGGGTAGGTGTGACTTGCATCACGTCCATTATTGCTCACACTGTAATACACATTGCCTTCATGGCTTACACAATGCTTTCACAGCATACACATTACCTTCACGACATGCACTAGCCATCACGGCTTTCACATAGCCTTCACAGTAGCAAACTTTACAGCATTCGCAATACACAATTCAATGATATAACAAATATACAATGCATTACACATAGTATAAGAGAAAATGTCACTACCTTGTTCTTTCAGATTGTGCTCTGGCATAGGTGGATTACGAATAGAGCAAATATTGAATCTTATAAACCAAAATCAAGGACAATGAGTTATTACCTATTCCAATTCTTTAATAATTCATAATACTTGGGTTGGTTATCATTATGGTCATTTAACCAAGTCAACTAAGGAGCTGAAGTGGTCAATTAACCTAAAAGACCAATTTCTAACCTCAGAGTTCAACAATATTACATTATGCCATAACATCTTCAATTTTTGCATAATTGACCAAATCTCCTAGAATTTTTCATTAACTTTGAAAAATTATAACTAATTCTACAAAAATCAAAATGGGGTTATTCTAAAGGCTATGTGACCGTTATTTAGTCTGTTTTCAAGGAAAAATATCACTATTAGCTAGTTGGATACACAACATTCCCAGAATTTTCACTTATTGCACACTGTTAGAATTCAACCCAGTTTTCATGACCTAACTTCAAAAATTCATAACTCCCAATGTACAAATCAAATTGATGCAAATGATATATCAAATTAAAGCTTGATATGTATACTATTTAACTGGACAGTTTCAGAATTTTTAGCCATCATTTGGTTATCCAAAAAAAACCACATATTCAGGGTAACTAGTTGGAATTTTGTTTGACAGAAAATCTAGTTTTACATTTTGAGTTTCAATAACCCGAAATTCACAACCCGGGCTATTCCCATGCCGTTTTTCGTATAAAACACAATGGTAACATTAAAATGAACAAGTTCCCACTCATTCCTTATGTCCTATTTTGATAGAAAAAATCAAATTAAATTCCAACAATTGCCAACTTCCAATTTTAGTATCAACTTGTGTCATATGGTTTCTAATCATCATAAAACACCAAATACATAACCAACACACCAGGAATTCTCTAAACCCTAACTTGGGCAAAATTAGGGTAGAATTACACATGTCAAAATACTCATTCAACCTATACAACCAATAGTTCAAATTGAAGCCGATTCTCACCTCTTGCTTTTCCTTAGCTCATTTCTTTGGTTTTTCAGCTTTTGTTCTTGGATGATGGCTTAAAACACCTCCTCTTGAAATTCTAAAATGATAGAAATGAAGCTCTCATCAAGAGGAACAATATTTATGAAGGGTATTTTACCTAGAAAGGTCATTTTCCAAGTGAAAATTCAAGAAGATCTCACCTTCAAGTTATTCATCAACTTTCATCTTTTTCTTTCCTCTTTCATTTTTCTCTTTCTTTTCCACGGTTTTACAGCTGAATGAGGGAGTATAATATGTGTTTAAATGATTCACTTAAGCCCCCAAAATTACTTGGACGAAATTTGAAGAGGAAAGGAGAAAAGACCATGTGTCAACTTGTTGTGGCATCTTGGAAAAAGGTGGACTAGTTAATTAAATATGGTGAGTTGGGTTAATTTGGGTTGAGTTTTCTCTTTACTCCTTCCTCTTGTGCTTGACCGAAATGCTCAATTGAAAAGGAAGAGGATTTTTGACCAATTCACTCTTGGATTATTGCTTTCTGGTCAACTTTTGAACTTGGAAAAACTTGAGACTTGTTGACTTGTTCTTCTTCCTCTCTTTCCTTTTACTTTCCTTTCTTTCTTGACTTGTCGATGGATATGATTTAATTGCATATGCTCTTCTTTCCCTTTTTAAAGTCTTGACCGAAATACCTCTCCTAAATAGGAAAAAGAATATTGATCAATTATCTCTTTTTACTTTATTTATTCATAGCCACAATTGTTAACTTTTCAAATGGAAAAGTGAAGAAGTATATCATTTAAATTATCTTTCCCTCTTCCTATAGTCTTGAACGTTTTTTATCAAGGGAAAATGAAGGGAAATTACTTCTAGCTAATCCAAAAAAAAGTCATGCAAAATTTCTAGGGTAATTTTATCATTAATCCCACCATCTATTCTGGACATTTAGCCCCTGGAGTACATTTCGGGATATTACACATAGCATAGAAGAAAGAAATACAAGGGAAGTAGAAGAAACCACGAGAGCAGAGAGAACATTCCACAACAATCTATACATTCCCCATAGGCATATATAGCCTAGGCTTTAACATGAGACTTTTTTCCTTAGTTGGTTACTGCAAATAACAGCATTATATGCACTAGCGTTCATAGGCCATTTGCTTCCTTTTATTGTATTGAGTATCATAATCCAACCCTAATGATGGCAATACCTGAATACTGGGTTTTATTTTCAAGATTTTGCTCCCAGAAAAGGGGTAGAAAGGCCCAAATTATTCATGAATTGAGAATATTTGCTACGTAAATTAAATCAAATGGTTGTGATAATTTCTAACGTAAGAAATACTTAGATGAAACACCACAAAGTTGGGGTTGTGTTTCACTAAAATAACACCCACCTTGGCCTGATTGATGGTTCCTTTATGGAATCTGCCAAGTGCCAACCCTTGTCAAAAGTAGGGATTTTTTTACTTCATATCAATTGACTAATAGCTTTATATTTCTCCTAAATGGCTGGCCATATATTCATTTTTTGTTGGGAGATGTCATCTTTGAAAAGTTAATATTTGTGAAAAGCATGACAAGTCATCTTAAAAGATGTAATTGGAATTTATCAAATGATTAAACCCATTGAGGAATTACTGGAAAAATTTCACAAAATTGTTGGATAAAATTAAACAGATTTTGAGCAGCATATATATTGATGTTTGTAGCTGAAAACAGAATATGAAGGAACTAACTTGCATATTATAGTAATTGTTGGTGAGGCTTTAGCATTAAAGTAATTGAATATTCATTCAATTTTTCCATTGATGGTATAGGAGAACTTGTGATATCATTATTTTGTACACACGTTAAAATAAAATAACATATAGGAAATGAAATGGACCCCAACGTGAAAAAAGTGAGGAAAGTTCCACATTCTGTTCATTAGGCTCGGAAGACCTGAAAGTGTGATTAAAGTCTGTTCGCTGCCATATACACTCCATCATCACTAGTTGCCATTTCACAGCAAACAAGAGAGAGATCAGAGAGAGAGAGAGAGAGAGAGAGAGAGAGCAAACTGTTGACTACGTACCATGGGTGTTGCAGCTTCATCTTGTTCTTCGTCTTCGAAGAAATATGAAGTGTTTCTGAGTTTCAGAGGAGAGGACACTCGCAGATCCTTCGCCAGCCATCTCTATACTGCCCTGTGCCGAAGTGGTATAGAGACATACATTGATGATGAGATCCCAAAAGGCGATGACATCTCCCAATCACTCATCCAAGCAATTAAGAATTCAAGCATTTCGGTGGTGATCTTCTCAGAAAACTACGCCTCCTCAAATTGGTGTTTGAATGAGCTCATTGAGATCCTTCACTGTAAACAACACCAGAAGCAGCATGTTGTGCCTATATTCTACCAAGTGGACCCATCTCATGTACGGAATCAGAAGGGAGCTTATGAGGAAGCTTTTGCGCAACATTTGAAGAATAACCCAGAGAAGGTGAACCAATGGAGACAAGGCCTTTTTGAAATTGCAAGTTTAGTTGGATGGGACTCTCGCATCTTTAGGTATGTCTTCATCCCCCTCCCCCCCTTTTTTTTTGTGGCCTTCATCTTCATTTTTTAAGAGTTAACCCTGAATCAGTACTCGTCGTTGGCAATTAATTAGCTTGAGATTTATTGTTTAGTACTGGACCTTTGATTTACCTTCCTCATCCAAATCGCTTTTTCTCTGCTTCAGTTCATACAACATCCTTGTTAGTTTATCTGACAACTAATTAGAAATTACGCTTTCTCCTTCAAAATATACACGTTAAATTTTTGAAGGGGTTTGGCTTTCTTTATAACCTACAATTTAGATTTATAATTTTATCATTTAATGCGTTTTTTTTAATCCCCCCCTCCTCTATGCAGCACATTTTAACCTTTTTCTCCCCCCTCCCTCTCACACTTATTCACTAAAATAAGGATATATTTGGAAAGAAAAATTTTATGTCTTACCTATTAATTGCTTTTAACTAATTTTATTAATTGATTTCTTGATAAACGTAAATTGGTTATTTGAAACTTATATTTTGAACTATATAGAGTGTATTTTAAATGGTACTTACTTTGATCCACAACATAATTAATTACTTTAATCAATTAATCAGAACCAAAAAAATGATAGTTAACTTATTAAATCTTTTTTTTTTTCAACTTTACCCATATTAAATGAGGTTTTAAAGAAGAGAAAAAAAATGAAAAGCCACATTTAATCAATAATTACTTTGAAAAAATTGACATATAAATTTTAATTACTCTTAAAGTGACTCATTATAAATCGAAGTACGTATTTGCTTAAAATTAACTTATTTTGTGACCTAGAGTAGTTTGGGCTTCCGTCATTCATTTCAATGAAGTTATCTGATAATTGTATGCCTTCGGTCTCAGTTCTTCATTCTTTCTTTTAAGGGAAAATTATAATAGATGTAGTGGAAATCCGGCGATATCCCCCTTGCGTGTGAGTTAAATATGGACTTGGCACTTTTTATCAAATATTTTTTTGGAAAAATCTACAATTTATTTTTGTGAAAATGACTTATTGGAAAAACCTAGTTTTGAGGCCTTTGAATTTTGAAACATGAATATTTCGGTTACAAAGGCATTAACCGGATTTAATTGTGTTCAACTGGCCATCATGACAGACGTTCATGTTGTAGCCCATTACCTCTAGATTCCAAAAGACCAATCATTAAAATGTGTTTATGATATTCAACGTTCAAAAATCACTATTTTATCGTGTTTATTGCCATTGAATTTTGCCTAACGTTCAAATGCTTGAGAGGAGTATAAAAGGTATTGCCTACAAGAGGTTTAGGCACCTGGCTCAGATATCTCGAGTTCTCTCTTCCTCTCTGACATTCCTCTGTTCTCTCTGCCTTATAGTTGCTTAATATTTTGATGTTCTGTTCACCCTGTATCTATAAGAAGGGTCCGTTTTATCCGAGGGAGTGCCGCTTTTAGTCAGCCGGTGGTCACGGAATAGCTCTTAAGAACAACGTCCTTGGATTTGACTTGGATTACGCGGTGTATTTGCAGGAGTTCGCTAACAATCATTTTATTAGTTAATGCGTTCTTTTACATCCCCCCTGGGTTTTTTTCTCTCTCACAGATATTCTCTGTATAAGTCAAGATATATTTGGAATAAAAATTATATTAATTATATTAATAAATTTCTTGACAATCGGAAATTGATTATTTAAAACTTATATTTTGAATGATATGGAGTATATTTTAACTGGTAATTATGAAGGAAGACCATAAAAATTATCATTATTTGTAAGAACCAAATATCAACGTATATAATTAAAAATATTAATTTGCCTACGATGTACTTCTTCTTCATCTTCTCTTTCATTCTTATGATAAGCAATAACGTCAAACCCATAAAAACTGCAAACCACAGTAAATGTGACTCTAGAAATTCTTTAAGAAAGTGAGAGAGATCACCCGCAAAAGCATATCCCCTAGCATTCTTTGAATATCTCTTCCTCCTCGCCATATGAATCTTTCTTATTGCATATGGATCTTCCTCTCAATAGTACTTCTGGTGGCTAATGAACTACTCCAGTGTGTTGGGTCTGCCATCCATTGCAGCAGAGCTGTTTCATGAGGGGGCTAAGCACAGTTTTTTGAATAAACATTGAATTTCAGTAATTCTTTTATAGATATAAAATTCTAAACTGGATAGGATAGATGGATGTATCTATGTTTCCATTCATATACTCCAAATCCTTGATTTGGTTAAGAAAATCTGGAACTAAGGGGATGGGCTCCTATTATTCTTCATTCAATAGTTTGAAAACTTCACCGTTCTTTCTTTGTCTCACTGGGTTTTGGATAAGTCCATTCACAAATTTAATTACAGTTAGATATGAACCCATTATGTAAGTCTGGGTTTGTGAGATGTTTGCTTGACCTAAGAATGAAAGAGAAGGCCATGGAGAAGCGTGGCAGGCAATTTAGTATTTTCAATTTTACATTTTGATACTTAGTCATTTTAAATAATTACGATTTTTATAGTTCTCATCAATAAATATTATTTTATTTAAGTCATTCACCCTACTTTTCCCTTCTTTTAATTACTTGTCTGTGCGATAACTACATAGGAGAAAGTGAAGGAAAGTACCCATTAAAATTTTATCCAGAATCAATTTATTCTGAATATTGGTATTCTGTGAGCACAAAATTTGTAGAGTACTACTACATTTTATGTACAGAAATTTAGGCTAAAATATATAAAACTCCCTTAAACTTTGGGTCAAATTGCACACTATCTCCCTAAACATTAAAAGTCTAAATTAATTACCTTGATATTTCATGTTTTCACAATCAACCGCTCTATCGTTAAAATTACCATTAAAGTTAACGGTTTTTGTCATGCCATAGTTTTTATATTTTTTATTATATACCATATCAATTAAAAAATAACACTGGGCATGCGACAAGCAATTTTATGTATTTTTTTAAATACTTAAAAAATATAAAATACTTAGAAAAATTTAAAATATTTATTTGACCTTGTCTTTTTTAAATAAAACTTATAAAATACTTAAAATTATATATTAAATGCCACGTGTTATTTTTAAATGATATGATAAACAATAAGAATTGTAAAAATTATGAAATTGCAAAAACCCTTAACTTTAATGGTAATTTGAATGGCATGGGAATTGATATTTAAAACATGAAATATCATTTTCAAAGGTTAGGGAGGTTGTGTGAAATTAACACAAAGTTCAGGATAAGTTTGCATAATTTATATTTTTTTTGTGTAAGTCATGATAATTCTGTTAAAAATTTCTTTAAAGTTTTGAAATTGAATAAAAGAATATACAATTTCGATAAAACTCGTGGAATTGTATTAAATGATTTTAATATTGTTGGCTATCACTTCCCTTAAGAACTCATTCGTTATTTCCTTTTTGATCTTGTGTTAATTTTTCTTTCGCGTTTCTTCAATCATTTTTCAATATTAGGAGGGAAGCAGAGCTCATTCAAAATATTGTCAATGACATTATGCAAAAACTGAATCAGGGATCTTCATCCGCAATAGCAAATATTGTTGGGATTGACGAGAATTCCAATCATATTGAATTATTATTGAAAAAATTTTCTATAATTGGAATTTGGGGCATGGGCGGAATAGGTAAAACAACTATGGCTAAGGTTGTATTTGCCAAATTTCACTCTCAATTTGACAGTTGTTGCTTTATCGAAAATTTAAGAGAAGGGTCTGAAAAATATGGATTAAAGTATATACGTGATAAACTTCTCTCTGAGTTATCAAATGAGACAACTTTTGGGAGATTCTACCATAAAAAAGTCTTCATAGTGCTTGACGATGTCAGCAATACAAATCAATTAGACTACTTGCAAAATGAAGATCCTTCATTGGGACCTGGGAGTAAAGTCATCATAATAAGTAGAGATAAACATGTACTTATAGGAAGAGTTAACACAATACATGAGGCCAGATCATTGAGGTATTACAGCTCTCTTCAACTTTTCAATCTCAAAGCCTTCCACAAACATGATTCTGAAAGTGAATATAAAGAATTGGTTGACAAAGCAATTGCTTATGCCCAAGGGAACCCATTAGCCTTGACCACTTTGGGTTCGTTTCTCTATTCCAAAACTGTAAAGGAATGGGAAAGTGCATTGAGAAAATTAGAAACGACAGCCAATCAAGATATTCAAGCTGTGTTAAAATTGAGCTATGAAGGACTTGATGACGAAGAGAAAGAAATCTTTTTAGACATTGCTTTTTTCTTGAAAGGTGAATCTACGAGATATATAATGGCAACGCTAGAGAGTTCTGGCTTTCACGCAAGCATTTGTTTGAGAACCCTTATGGATAAGGCGCTCATAAGTATTGACTATGTGGTACATATGCATGATTTAATTCAATCAATGGCTTTTGAAATCGTTCGTCAAGAGTGTGTGAAAAATCCTGGAGGACGCAGTCGACTACAAAAATCTGATGAGGTCTGTTATGTGCTAAAAAACAATCAGGTAAGAATTCACCTTTTCAATTAGCTATTTGACAGCTACTAAAAAAATTGTAAATCTAATGTAATTTATTTGCTTTCTTTTGGATTTTTGTATTTTCCAGGGAAGTGATGCGATTCAAGGCTTGAGTTTAGATTTGTCTCAAATTAGATATTTACAATTGAGTGCTGATGCCTTAAAAAGGATGGCTAATTTAAGGTTTCTAAAGTTCTATTCACCTGTGCATAAAATGTCATGTACTGCGCATCTACCTTCAGGGCTTGTTTCATTTTCCAATCCATCAAGGCATCTTCAGTTGGACAAATTTTCTTTAAAGTCTCGACCATTATCAATTTGTGCTGAGAAGCTAGTTGCACTTCACATGCGAGGAATCCACCTTAAAAAACTATGGGATGGCGTGCAGGTATAACATGCAAATATGAGTTAATTTGATTTTGTTTTACAATTAAATGAAGCTTAAGGCTCTTGTTTCCTGAGTAATATTTGTCATTTTCATTGTTGTAGAACTTGGTGAATTTATTGGTTATAGACCTTGCTGGATCCAAACAATTGATAGAGTTGCCAGATCTCTCTATGGCTCAAAATCTTTTACGTCTAGATATTTCTTGTTGTCAAAATTTATGCCATATTCGTCCATCTATTTTATCGCTTCCAAGATTGAGAGTAGTGGAACTCAAGTATTGCAAGAACCTGAAGAGTTTGACATTTAAGAGTCAACCAAAACCTCTCTCATACCTATGTCTCTCAGGTAGCTATAGTCTCAAGGAAGTTTCAGTTTCATCACATGAATTTGATTTTTTATGTTCAGAGGAAACAAGTGTTGAGACATTGAACATTTCAATTGGGTATATGGAGAATCTCTGGATGCTCTCTCTATACGGCTTAACACTAAAGAATCTTCCAATTAATGAGATTTGTTGCATGAGATCTCTTCAACAGCTTGATCTTTATGTTTGTGGAGGAATAATTGACAAATTAAAGCTTCACACCTTATTTGATGCTTTGCTATCTTTAGAATCAATTCGTTTGCCAGGGACAAGCAAGTTAACTGAACTTCCAAGCAATATCAAGCATATCTCCAGGCTACAATCTCTTGACGTAAGTGATTGCAAGGACCTTCAATCTTTGCCAAAGCTGCCACCATCCATAAAAACTGTCAGAGCTAATAATTGCATATCACTGGAGACTGTACCCATTTCAATAACTAGTGCACCACAACTAAGGTTCCTATTTCTGCAAAATTGCTTGAAATTGGAGAACCACTCTTTATCTCGTGTTATGGAATGTACTTATTTCTCATTGAAGCAATCAACGTACACAAAACAAAGAGGTTTTGTTAGTTACCCAGGAAGTAAAGCTCCAGAGTGGTTTACATTTAGTCAGGAAACAAAGGCTTCCAACTATATAACTATTGAACTTCCTCCTTCCACGAACGACCTAGTTGGCTTCCTTTTCTGCTCTGTTCTTTCTCATTTCTCTTATGGTGATTACTTGCAATGCCAGCTTTATTATGATGGTAAGCAGTGCGAATTCTTTGAATCTGATATGATGGAGACAAATTTGGATTCACATCATGTTGTTCTATGGTGTGATCCTTACCCAATTACGAACTTCATTAAAACAATGGACGATAAAAACCCCAATTACATGCCAAGTGTGTCATTTGAATTCTCAATTGTTTCACGGGGTGTTGATGGTGAGATTGAAGCTTGTGGAGTATGCCCAATATATTCCTCAGAACAGAGAGAGTTCCTTCAAGAAAAGGAATTGAAGTTGGAGTCAGTTACAGGGAAAAAGAGGCATCGGAATATTGATGATGAGCAACAGCAACCCACTTCTAGAAAGAAATGGAAGAAGTCTTCCATGCTGAGTTCCAAGTCGAAGACAACTCATGATCTTGATGAGCTGATATTTTCACTCTCACAAATGAATTTGGAATGCATGAACGACAATATTCGTCAGATGTAAAGTATGTATGATTCCTTTTCTAGAATGTATATGCCTTTCTCTCGTTAAAATTTCATCTATCTAGTAAGCAACTGTCTTTATCTGGTATATTTTCCATATTAAATATCTGTTCTGCATTTAAGTAGAAAGCTATTACCTTGTAATGTATTTCATTTTGTTGATATAGATGCTTGAATCTACTTGTTTCCTAACTTAAGCTTTGATTTATTATTGGCTTATTACAGTGAGCGGGTTCCTTCTCAGGCTAACATCATTGGCATTTTCCTTGACGCAGTGTGTAGCAAAGAAGCAATATGCAGTTGAGTAGGATTAAAGGACAATAGGAAACTTGGTGAGTAGCCTTTCTTCGTTGTATAAAATATTCAGTCATCACAAACCATTTGAAAAATAATCAAACAAAACTTAAATTGTGGCTCAGAAGAGTTTCTCTTTTCATAGTTTTCTCTATTTTAATAACTCCTTTTCATAAGTCCTCTTTTTCACTGTTCCCAATAGAAAAGTCTTATTGGTCTCTCCTCCACCTCTTCAATTTATTCTGATTTAATAGTATGGTTCTGGAATTATTCATCTCTTATAAAAATGAATTGCATTTCTTTTTTGTTCATTAAAAATTCCTGTCCTTTACTGTGTCTTTATGCAAGATTGGTAAGCTGCCAATTGATATCATAAGAATTTTAGGAAACTTAATTAAACATTCAGTGATATCTATGTTCAGCTAATGACACTTGGGCCTAAAGAGAACACAGCCGAGATATTGCCTAATCTTGATAAATATGAAACTTCAATAATACTCTTGTATTTATAAAACTAATGGTTGGTTTGGTACAGTTTTATGAACTCGATCTGTTTCGTATGATCAAATGTGGTGTGGGATGTTGATTATGCAGTTAAGAAGAATTTGAAATCGTTTCATATTTACTTATTGTTTCATTTTAGGCAGATGTTTCTCAAAATAACAGCTGTACACGTCTTCCAGATGAAATTTCTTATTCCTTACCATATATATATATATATATAAATACAAAGAATTAAAAATAGCAAATTGTTGTATATCTTCACTATCTGCTTCATGAAATGGGATTAAACTTTGACAACTCAAAACAAACAGCATTGAGAGGTACTACTCCCTCTGGTCCTAATTATAGGACAATATTTGAGAGTTGAACGTGGTCCTAATTATAGGACAAAGTTCTAATTTTTGTCAATTTCTTCCCAAAATACCCCCTTTTGATACTTTCTCAATAATAATTTAATAAGAGTAGATCGGAAGTTGTTGGGGGAGATTGACGACACTGGATTGTGTGAGAGCTTTGAGAAGTCGTGTGTGAGGCAGGAGAGGTACAAGAAAAAACAGAGAATTAATTAACATAATTGGATCCCATTTTAAATTTTCAATAAAGGGTATTTTAGGAAAATAAATATGATTAACTAATTTAACCACTATCCTTAATTTCTCCAAAGTTAGATAAATATGTCTTATAATTAAGATCGGAGGGAGTATTTGTTACCTATGAAGCAGAGTTTTAAAGTGATGAATATGACTTTGAGCAGATTAACTTCTTGTTGGTTGAAAATAGTATGTATTTAGAATTACTTCTTCTTTAACACAGAAATCATTGGAAAGTATTATGTGAAGAAGAAAGCAAAGAATACCATATTATCTTTGAAAACTGTTCAACATTTGTAAAGATTACTGCTGTTTTTATATTACTATCGACAATAATACTGAAAATCTCCTTTAAGAGAATAAATAAATAAATTACGTGTGACCTGACTTAAGAAACTTATATTTGGAAAAAGATATCATGAAGATGCTAAGAAGCAAAAGCTTGCTTTATTAAATTCAAAGAAATAGTTTGTTCATTATAGTAAACCGCGTGATTTGTGTAATATCCCAAAAAGTGATTAAGGGCTAATGACTTTAAAAGTGGATGTAATTATTGTTGAATAAACACTTTTGAAGAATGTGTGATGGGAATTTGGATATTTTAATGATTCCAATGGCTTCCTTGTGAAAATTTATGTGGGAATGATGTTTGGTATGAAAATGGAACCAATGGAAGCAAAGATGCAAAATCTAAAATTCTGTCCAGTGAAATTCTATTCTGGGCAGTCCGTTTGTGTGAACGTTTTGGATGAACAAATGGTGTCTAAAAATTCTGAAACTTTCCAGTCTTATAGTTCACATCTCAAGCTTCAAAATGGACATATAATTTGTTTCATTTTGTTTTTTGAACTAGGAGATATAACTGTCCAAAGTTTGGGATGGAAACTGAACTCTGTTTTGGGGCAGTGATGAGTTTTATGTAATTCTGGAATTGTGTGATGATTTTTAGTAATGACCAATATTTTTCCTATGACGAGGACTTAAATATATTTCATTTGGCTTTGGAATCACCTCATTTTGAGTTTTCTAGAATTAGTTATGATTTTTCAAAGTTTGGGCAGAAAATCTGCCAGAAAATCCGAAAATGGGAATTATGACATCATCTCAATAAAAGATGACATCAGCATGGAATTAAATATGTTCTCATCTTCTTCAGATCTCATTTTCTGTCGTGAGTTTCAGCTGAAAAGAGAGAGAGACGTTTGAGAGCTCTTAGAGAGAGAAAGAGGAGAAATCTCACAAGGTAAGCCGATTTCTCCGACGATCTAACTCCTAACGCGTATAACCTTGTTCCTAAGCTTCTCTTCTATGTTATTTAAGGTGTTGAGAAGCAAATTTGGTGTTCAAGAGGCTAGGGTTTTCAGCCAAGTCAAGGAGAAGCTATTAGGAGCTTGAGGTAACTTCCAAACTTTCGCATATTGCTTATTCTGGCTGTTGTGGGCAATTTAATCGGTGAAATTTCGCCGGATTGCGATTGGTTTTAAAGTTTGGAAATGATATGGCCTAGGGGTTATGCTGCTCAAATTGGGTCTTAATGTTAGTTGTAACCTAATGTAATGGTTAATAAAGTGGTTAGGAGTAGAAAGGAACGCGTTTACGGAGCCGAAATCGTAAAACCCCGATTTTCCCCGGAGAACTCATAAATTTCGGCCAGCTCTAGAAATGGTTCTTAGAGTTGGATTTTCAATGATTTGATGGTTCCATTGAGTTCAGGGGCGAAAATTAGGTGGGGTTACAGTTGGTCACTTTTTCGGAAAAGGCCGAAAAAGCATAATTACGAAAACGCCCCTAAAACCCTTAAAGTAGGGCTGCCAAGGGTAAATTTGTAATTTAACATTGAATTTGATAATTCCAAGTGCGGAAATGGATTCCTTGGGCGGAAATATGTTAGGATAGCCCAAATTAGAATTTCAGGAAAAGTGCAACCGGATCAGGTACGGCGGGCCCGGGCTGGGTCCCCAGGGCCATTTTTGTAAATTTTCATTATAGACTCATATGGAACCTATTCTAAGTGTTTGAAAGTAGGACTTGGGGGTAGGAAATTAATCCACCATTCTTGATTTTGTTTATAGGCTTTGATATTTGCCGCTCTCGTGAGCCAACTGCGCCGAAGGACGTCAGGAAAGGACAAGGTAGTGACTCTCTCTCTTATACTTTGTGTAATGCACTGTATGTGTGTTGTATCATTGTTTTATGATGATTTCTGATGCTACTGCGGTTACTGCTGGTGATAGCTGTCGTTTACAGCGTAAGCTGTCGTTATTGTGATTACAGCGTAAGCTGTTGTGATGTTGATTATTGATTACAGCGTAAGCTGTCGTGATGTTGATTACAGCAAGAGCTGTCGTATTGTGTATACAGCCGTGAGTGCTGTCGTTTGTGGTGAAAACCATATATTTGTGAATTATTGCTGCTGTTGCTGTTTGTGATTTATGTACATGCTTTGTGTTTATGCATTGTGAGAGTGGTTTGTTACTACTGAGATTCTCTCGAATCTCATTCTTTCCTATGACTAACATTTCAGACAGGGCGTGTGGCTCAAAGGAGAAGCGGCCAACCCGGAGCAATTAGGACCCTTGGGGGTATATAGTTGAATTGGAAACGTTGGTTATGTATTTTGAACTCGGGATTACTGTATATTCTGAATCAGGAACACTACATTCGATTTTGGTTGTGTAATCCCCTAGTGTATACTTATAAACCTTCAGGTTTTTATGCATAGAACCCGGGAGTTGCTAGGGATGCGGTTATACACTCTGATATGATTGAATGTATATTAACTGCACAGGTAATTATATTCGAATATTGAAATTGAGACCTGGATGGGAAAAAGAGTTTTGAAAGTTTTGTAAAAATTTATTGTGAGACAGAAAGTTTAAAACGAGGTTAAAGCATCCAATGGTCTCTAATCCGATTTAAATATGTGTTATCGAATTATAATTACGTGTTTAAAGTCAGGGGGTTACATTTTGGTATCAGAGCTGTAGTTCCTGGCAAGGGTAGAGGTAGCTAGGATAGATCCTTTAGATAGTAGTAGGGATATCTGTGAATGATTGTTGTGTATGCACATTTATGTTTTATTGACATGGATATATATATGAGTTTTGTGACTATATGTGCATACTATCTCTGCTAAATTAATGGGGTAAGTTGTTTGTAGAATGAAGAAAACTAGAAGACGCCCCAATATTCCGCGTGTAGACCCAGAGGTGGAGGTCGTCAATGATAATCCACCAGATCCTATGCAAGAGCTGATGGGTCTAATCCGGGATCAAAGAGATATGATAACTGAATTGAGAGAAGAGCTCAGATCAGAGAAAGCGAAGAACAAGGAAGGTCCAGTTCAGTCCACTCCAGAGGAAACTCAAGAAGAAACTCGACATGAGGACACTGCAGAAGGATCAGCACGACCACTAGAATCCCCACCTCGTGCTATTCTGAATCAAGAATCACATGGGATGCCGCTTAGAGAGGAAAGAAACCTTCAGTTTTGGGTCACCAGATTCTGCAAGCATCTGCCTCCGGCGTTTAGAGGAAGGTTTTGTTAGATATGAATAGTTTTGATGATGTCAAATATAGATGTTAAATATGAGCAAAAAGTTTGTATAATATACTTACCTTCCACATTGACTAACTACCATATTTAATGTTGTATATCTTGTAGATTAGTCATAGACATCATTGTGGGTTGATATTATAATGCCTCATAAATGGAGAATAATCATCAAGAAGAAAATCAAGAGGCAAGGAATTGAAGAAAGAAAGATGAAGATTGAAGTTGGGTTATGAAGAATGATCATCAAGAAGAAAAACAAGAAGAAAGAGATTAAAGAAAGAAGAACTTGCAAGATCACATGAGAATATCAAGATTCAAGCTCCTAGAAGTGATACCGGAGGTTTCTATGATCATACGGAAGTTGGAATGGGTCAATACGAAGCTAAAATGATGTATACGGAAGCTATGGTACCTTTGGGGATGATTACCCGAGTAATCACTCGAGTAATATGTCATTTTCTGATTTTGGACGTGTTTACTCGAGGCCTTACTCGAGTAATCTGCCGGGTTATTTGATGAATTACTCGAGGCAGCACTTGAAGTAATGGATACTCTGTTTTCGCGCGTCAGAACATAGTTTCGGTATTTTGATGATATCTCTCCAACCACATGTCGGATCGAACTGAAACCGGTGGCATATGAAACTAGACTTCCAACACGAACTTTTGACACCACGATCACATTCAAAGGAGTTCATATGAGGGAGATATGATCTGTTGAAGTTGACGCATGAATCACCGTCATATTCCAGGACAGCTTCGGTATTTTGAACATAACTCTCAAAATAAATATCGGATTGAGACAAAACCGGTGCCATATGAAAGAAGACTCAAAGAGCTTTCCATGGATAGGTAATTTGACATATTTGAGGTTATATTCTAATGGCTATGCCATCTGGAAGTTGCTGCTCGTGATTTCAGAGATTGTCTAAGAACAGTAGATACTCTTTGGATCATAACTTTCTGTATACAACGAGTTTGGAGCTGATTCTTGTTGCATTGGAATGTAGATAATGAGGGCTTTCCGATGATATATAATTTGCCATGTTTCGAGTCAAAATCAAGAATTTACTTGAAGGCACCACTCGAGTAACTGGTTGATAACAAAAGACTTTACTCGAGTAGGTACTCGAGTAATCAGATAGAAAACTTCCAGTTGCTTTCAAGTTGTCAATGATACTCGAGTAACTCTGTTTCTGAGAAAATGGTGCTCTCGGCATTTTGTACCACTGCAACATTACTCGAGTATGTACTGGAGTAAATCACTGTTCATGAAGAGTTTTTGAACGAAAACTTCAAGTCACTACTGGAGTAAATCACTGTTCATGAAGAGTTTTTGAACGAAAACTTCAAGTCACTACTGGAGTAAATCACTGTTCATGAAGAGTTTTTGAACGAAAACTTCAAGTCACTACTGGAGTAAATCACTGTTCATGAAGAGTTTTTGAACGAAAACTTCAAGTCACTACTGGAGTAAATCACTGTTCATGAAGAGAGAACTTCAAGTTACTACCCGAGTAAGCTATGCAGAAAATGGAAGGTCACTCGAGTAGCCACTCGAGTAACCTGTGAAGAAACTTGATGTTTACTCGAGTACGTACTCGAGTAATGCTTCCCAGAAAAACAGAGCAACGTCCCGAAAATTCTGGAAATCAATGGAATGATCATATAACTCATTCTTATTGCTTCTAATCACTCTAACACTTCATTGTATTAGTGTTTAATGCATTTTTCCAGTAAAACAATGAAGAGATGATGAGAAGAGTCAAAAGCTGAATTTACGGAAGAGGAGCGTCAACGTTCACAACGGCTAGTTTTCAAATTGAAGAAGCCACACTCCAACGGATATATTGAAATGCTCAAACGGTCATCAACCTTCATCAACTATAAATAGAAGAGCATTTAGAGTCCAGAACAACCAATGAGAACACCAACGAGAAACATGCGAAAATCATGAATCATCCCAACTACTCTCTGTTCTTATCCATTTTCTATATCATGTATATTTGAGAGAGAGATTGTTTTCATTGTGCTTCAGTATTCATCTATTCACTTCTGAGAGAGAAGATTGACTGTAATATTTCATCATCAAAGTTGTATCCTTACGGTGTGTAAGGGGGAGCAACTTGGTTGTAATCTTACGGTGCGTAAGGGGGAGTAATCTCAGTACGAGAATTGTAAAGGCTTCACAAGTGCCCGGATCAAACTTGTGAGAGTGTAGTGGTTCTCAAGTACCCAGTTAAACTTGAGGAAGATAGTGGATTGAAAATCTCAGGAGGAGCCTGGGGACTGGCGTAGGTCATCGTGGATTGGGCCGAACCAGGATAAATCACAGTTTGCATATTCTCTTCCCTAAGCTCTTATACTTCCAGCATATATCATTTAAATATCTAACTGTGATTTATGATTCATTACTTTCATATTTATTGCTTCCTCTAAAATGCGAAAAGAATCTCAAAGTTCTTAAGTTTTTATCTTACACCCAATTCACCCCCCCTCTTGGGTGTCAGCCGGTTCTAACATTTGGTATCAGAGCCGGACTCTTGTTTAAAGGACTTAACCGTCTCAAGAGTTTATAATGGCTGATTTTGGGTGTTATATACTTTCTGAAGGTTTTGACTATACAATTCCACCTATTCTGAAAGATATTGATTTTTGGTTTTGGAAAGCTAGAATGATATCTTTTATAAAATGCTTTGATTATGATATGTGGGATGTTTTTACAAATGTCTTTGATTTCAAACCGAGAAAGGATTGGACAGAAAGAGAAAAGAAAATGTTTTCGTTAAACATTAAAGCAATGAAAATTTTGTATAGTGCTTTAACTGAAAATGATTTTGAGAAAATTAGATTTTGCTCTACTGCAAGAGATATTTGGGATACTCTTGATTCAATGTATAATTCTAACAAGTGTGTTGAAGTTGAAAGTGTTGACAGTTCATGTGAGACTACAAGCTATATATCCACGATTCATGAACAAGTGGAAGTTGACAATGAAGAAGGAGAAATCATAGAACACTTCCATGATCTTGTCAACATAGAAGAACAAGAGGAAAATGATTCCCGAAAAGAGCTCGTTATGGACGGACAAGAAAATTCACTCTCTGGAGCTCAACATGAACTTAAGGTAAAAAGTTCCAATTCTTCTTGTGATTTTTGTAAAACTGATTTTCAAAGCTTGCATAAAATTGTTTTTCAACCAATTATTGATTCTAATGAGAAAAGCAAAAAGATTTTCAATCATGCTGGAAATTCATGCGGAAAGAAAGAACTTAGGCAAACTGATCATTTGAAATCATCTTTTCTTGATCAACACAATACTTGCATAGAATCTCATAATACATATCATCATATTATTTGCAATTATTGTGGTAAATCAGGTCATATTTCTCACACATGCTATATTAGAAGAAATTCTAATTTGAGAAATAAATATGCTTGGGTTCCAAAAAGACAAGTAATGTCTAATCCTAACAATCAAGGACCCAAGTATATGTGGGTACCAAAATGTTCTTCTAGTACTTTATGTATGCAGATTGAATATAAGAAGAATGAACATAAGGGTACGGAGATGATGAAGAAGAAACTAAGAGTTTCTCATGCACCAAGAAAGAGGTTCATACCATATATATCGAAAAGAAGAACTCTCGGAGCACCCATTGCTGGAACTGCAAAGTTTAATCACAAAGAAATGCAATGGAGAAAAAGAGTACGTCCTACCTCAAGAATGGACTACCATAGAGTACCTCTCAACTATCTTGAGGAGAACAAGAAAAGGAGGATCTCTCAAGCATCAAGTAAAAGACTCCTGGAGTCTATGTATTTTGAGAGACGATTGCCAACACCCAAAGCAAGATATTCAAAGTATCAACATCCTAGAAAGATGCAGTGGGTAAGCAAAAGCAATCCTCCAAGTATCTAAGACAAAGGTACACAATGATAAAATCTCCTATACTATTGTCTATTTATTGAGGTTTTATATTTTGGAATCTTAGGAATGGACATTCCAAATGATTTTGAAATTGTGTTTTCACATCCCTTAAAAAGTCATTTAATAGATTTATTTATAAAGGGATTGCAATGCTCAACAGGATAATTCTTTATGCATATATAATGATTTGAAAAGAAAATATTTCTTTTATGCATAAAGACATGTTTAATTCATTATGCGCAATTGCCTCGAATTGATTATATTCTTAGAGCATGAGAATTTTATCTTGATTCCTACAAGCTAACAAGAAATGGATCCAATCAATGTTGGATACCATAAAGAAAAGAAATTTATATAGTTCTGTAGAATAAGAAAAAGCTTCTCAAGACTATGACCACATGAACACAAATTCATATCTTGATGATGCTGAAATTCGGAGTTTGGATTTTGGTGCTGATTGTGCAAAGGAGAGAAATCAATATTATTCCACCAAAATCAAGCAAGCTGTCACAAGGACAAGAGGAATTACGGTGATATCTAATCCTTACTCTATACTGTGATTATATGAATTATTTATTTTGAGTAATGAGTATTTGTCCATTATTGCATTCATTTAGCAATCAATCCTTCATGATTGTTAATTTGTTTATAGATTGTTAAATGAACGATAAGTGAAATTGTGCATAGTTTATCTATCAGTTTATGTTTTGAAGTGCACAATTCAAAAATGTGTTTTGGTTTCATTCCATCATGTGTTATAAAATTGCATACCATTAGCAATCAATCATTTATGATTTTCAAATTGTTTTTAGATTGCTAAATGGACTTAAAATGAAATTGTGTATTTGAGTTTTGAAATGTACATTTCAAAAATATACTTAGATTCCAATTCATCTTTCAAAAATATACTTAGATTCCAATTCATCTTTAAAAAATATACTTAGATTTCAATTCTTCTTGTTTATAAAAATGCATACACATTATTTGAAAATTACTTATATATTGTTTGCATTTAAATTGGTTTCAAAATTGGAAGTTAATATTTATGTATACTAAAAGTTAGAAATGCTTCAAATCCATCACTAGAATTTTTCCCCATCATTCACATATTATTTCTTGATTTTAAACTTGTTATTGCTTGAACTCCTCAACCATTATTTTCTAACAAATTAGACCTTATGTCTAACAAGTTATCTATCCATGAGTTTCAAGTGTATTTCCCAGAAAAGAATTTCAATATGTGAAAGCCTTATGCCTGATGCATAAATCTTTGGTTGGCTATGTTATTCCAAGCATTATGAATGATTATTAATGCATTAACCATTATTGTGGAATAACTTTCCAGGATAATATTCTAGAACTCTAGTCATTTGGATCAATGAGTATGTGTTTTATCATCTATAAATTCTTATACTCATCTTGTTGCTCAAATGCATTTCCATTTGTCTTCATTCATTCTTCGAGTAACTAGATCCTTCTATTCAAATTCTTGAGTTGAATATTCCTATTCTTCAAGACACATCTCTAAAAGTCAAGTTTATCTCTTGGTCAATAGCAAAGTCATTGTGTTAATATACATCCTTGAAATTAAGCCTTTTTGGCTAATTCATTTTCAATCTGACTTTTGCTCTTGGGAAAATTCTCAAACATGTTAAACTCCAATGTCTAACATGTTATCTTAGTTGTTCTCTAAAAAGGAAGCTTTCTGGTATATGTATATTTAAATTGTTGACTTCCACCATTTTTAACATAAACATTGATTATAAACATATTTCAAAGATGAGTTTTGCATATATTCAAAATCTCAATTTTACAATGCATTGTTATGATTTGAAATTACATTCGAGATTTGAAACAATGTGCATATCTCATGATCATTATTGGACAATTTGATTTCATTCATGATTTATCATTTCTTGGTCTTTATAAATAGATTTTCAACTCTCTTTGATCTGACTTACATGCCTTGCATAAAAATCTTATCAATGACATATCTTTTAAAATGTATTTACAAATTGTCATCGATTTTTGAAATCATCATTCTTGGTATTATTTGTGCGTTACCCTTTATGATTCAATTTCTTGAATTTATTTAATTGGGTAAAATTATATTCTGGTCTTTGTTGATTATTATACTTTTTGCTCAAATATCATATGATTCAGTTGTATAAGAGCATAAGAGTTATAATATTTGATACTGTATGGACCCAAGAGAAAGTTGGGTACCAAAGAGCATTTATTTATACTTTTGCAGGAGTTGATCGACATGCTCTACTTTTGGATACAAAGATCAAAGGCTAACAGAGAAGGCATGACTAGCAGTGTTGCAATGTGAGCAGAAGCAAAATGTGTTATCATTCAAGTGACACCACATCACTAGCAAGTAACTAGCTAGTGATGCAGCCAGAGTAAGAAAAAGAGGAGGAAAATCTCTCAAGTGAACCTAGACAATATTCATCCCAAAGCAGCTCAAAGCCATGAACATGTATAGCTAATATGAATCTTTGTTGCCTACCCACCTTCCTTATCGTTCCAAGGTGATCAAAAGATGATTAGAAGAAGATGATGAGATGCACAGAATCATCAAGCTTGGTGAGCCTATGAGGATTCTCAACTACAATCCTAGCTCTATGTTTTCACAAAATTATATGATATATCTATTCTAGAGCTTTGGTGAGCAAGGCCAATTCAATCGCTTCATGAAAGGATTATCACACAATGGCCTATATTATTAGTGAGAAGGAGAGGAACGTCAGAAAGATCATGTCTTTCAAAGAATAAGAGGTATATATATACTTTTACAGGACTTACTCCAAGTAATCAGAAGTAACTTCAAGTAATCTGCAATTACTTCAAGTAGACCTTCAAGTAATTCACAATTACTCCAAGTAAGTCTGAATCTTACTCACAAGAGGCATAGAGGATGAGAGCTGGGACTTCAAGAATAGATGAGATACAACATTTTGCTAGAGCTGGTCTCCTGGTCCTTCATTCTTTGATCCATCTGTCTAAGGCTTTCTGAGAGAGGAACTTCAACAAATCACACAGAGCTTGATACAAACATGCTGAGTTCATCACTTCTGTGAATGGCAAGATTAGACAACTCTGTGGTTCAATCAACCAGAACTTCAAGGCTTTATTCTGAGCTCATCCTGGTATGCTAAAGTGCTCACAGAAGACTACACTTCAGAATATCTCAGTACTGGTCACATTATCATATAGTGAGTCTCCAACGATACGCTAATGGACTTCAGAGGATTATGGCTCGAGTGATTACTATATTACTCGAGTGAGGTATTGTATTCTTACTTAATTAAAATTCTCTGAGTTGCATCACTCGAGTGAGCACTCGAGTGATGGTTGAGTGGAATTACTCAAATAACTACTCAAGGGATACAGGGTTACAAGCTTAAAACCCTGAGTAGCATCATCATTTTTCAAAACTTGATTTATCTTTAATCTTCATATTTTCATAATCATTCTCTCTACAAAATTTCCAATGATCTTACTAATCCAAGGGTGTTATTAATTGTATTGCTTACAAAGTTTTTCTTTAAGCCATGCATTCATTAAGAGGGAGCTTCACATTCACATGTGTTTTATAACGTAAAAGCTCATCTCATTTATTGAAAGAAAATCCTTTTAACATACTCATCTGAATTCACTATCTTTTAATTAGTTTTAATGATGAGTTACTCTTATATTTTCCTTTCTTGATCTTAATTTTTAACATATCATATGGAAAGGATGACTTTGGTTTATGCAATAAATTTGATACTTGATTGCACTAACCACTCTCCTTGTAAGAATGCTTTTATAGTAGGAGAATTTGTTCTATGCAAGATCATTCCTCAGCATACTAAAAGGAGCATATATGATGACATATGCTCTAACAATCAATCAGGGAGATAAATTGGCTGCAATATTCAAAGCAATAAATACATATGCCAATACAAATGAGCATTGAGCATGCTGAACAGAAGCTCAACTCAATTGGAGAATCTATCAACTTTGAGGAAAGATGATTTAACACTGGCTACAACCCTCAAAGCAACAAAAGGCACAAGTTAGGATGATTTTAGTAGCATTCTAAGGAAGGCTATTCCTAAGCTTTCTATTGAGCACACTTCAGAGTCTACCACTAAGCCAGCTATAGTTCACTCCTATGAACTTTATTCATCAAAGTTGTGCTTCAAAAGTATGGTGAACACAACATCACAGATCAACACAACAAGAAAAGGAAGCAACGGACTTCATGGAGCACTTCATCATTTTCCAAAAACTACATGAGCATTTCTAAACTCTCTCTTTATATTTTGAGCTTACTTTGCCTATCCTTGATTATGAATGTTTTTCTTGAAAACCTCTCCAAATTGTTTCAAATTTGTTTTCATGAAAATTATTTTTCATTTACATCAAATTATAAATGAAACTACTTTCAAAACGGGGGAGAGAAACTTGTTTTCCTGATGCATTTATTTTGATTAATGGGGAAAATGACATTTCTCATATTGACTTCATATTTACTTCTCTACAAGTCTTTCTTCTTTATACTTCAAACTTTTTGCTGATGTCAAATAGGGGGAGAGAAAGGCAAGAAAAATATAAAAATAAAAGGCAAGAAAAATATAAAAATATATTGTTCTTACTTAGTTTTTATAACTCATATATATTTTTCTTGAAGGATTTGTCATCATCAAAAAGGGGGAGAATGTTAGATATGAATAGTTTTGATGATGTCAAATATAGATGTTAAATATGAGCAAAAAGTTTGTATAATATACTTACCTTCCACATTGACTAACTACCATATTTAATGTTGTATATCTTGTAGATTAGTCATAGACATCATTGTGGGTTGATATTATAATGCCTCATAAATGGAGAATAATCATCAAGAAGAAAATCAAGAGGCAAGGAATTGAAGAAAGAAAGATGAAGATTGAAGTTGGGTTATGAAGAATGATCATCAAGAAGAAAAACAAGAAGAAAGAGATTAAAGAAAGAAGAACTTGCAAGATCACATGAGAATATCAAGATTCAAGCTCCTAGAAGTGATACCGGAGGTTTCTATGATCATACGGAAGTTGGAATGGGTCAATACGAAGCTAAAATGATGTATACGGAAGCTATGGTACCTTTGGGGATGATTACCCGAGTAATCACTCGAGTAATATGTCATTTTCTGATTTTGGACGTGTTTACTCGAGGCCTTACTCGAGTAATCTGCCGGGTTATTTGATGAATTACTCGAGGCAGCACTTGAAGTAATGGATACTCTGCTTTCGCGCGTCAGAACATAGTTTCGGTATTTTGATGATATCTCTCCAACCACATGTCGGATCGAACTGAAACCGGTGGTATATGAAACTAGACTTCCAACACGAACTTTTGACACCACGATCACATTCAAAGGAGTTCATATGAGGGAGATATGATCTGTTGAAGTTGACGCATGAATCACCGTCATATTCCAGGACAGCTTCGGTATTTTGAACATAACTCTCAAAATAAATATCGGATTGAGACAAAACCGGTGCCATATGAAAGAAGACTCAAAGAGCTTTCCATGGATAGGTAATT
Source organism: Inga laurina (assembly GCA_963855925.1). NCBI lineage: Eukaryota > Viridiplantae > Streptophyta > Magnoliopsida > Fabales > Fabaceae > Inga > Inga laurina. The sequence continues at coordinate 40,065,879 of OY979705.1, forward strand.
TGACATATTTGAGGTTATATTCTAATGGCTATGCCATCTGGAAGTTGCTGCTCGTGATTTCAGAGATTGTCTAAGAACAGTAGATACTCTTTGGATCATAACTTTCTGTATACAACGAGTTTGGAGCTGATTCTTGTTGCATTGGAATGTAGATAATGAGGGCTTTCCGATGATATATAATTTGCCATGTTTCGAGTCAAAATCAAGAATTTACTTGAAGGCACCACTCGAGTAACTGGTTGATAACAAAAGACTTTACTCGAGTAGGTACTCGAGTAATCAGATAGAAAACTTCCAGTTGCTTTCAAGTTGTCAATGATACTCGAGTAACTCTGTTTCTGAGAAAATGGTGCTCTCGGCATTTTGTACCACTGCAACATTACTCGAGTATGTACTGGAGTAAATCACTGTTCATGAAGAGTTTTTGAACGAAAACTTCAAGTCACTACTGGAGTAAATCACTGTTCATGAAGAGTTTTTGAACGAAAACTTCAAGTCACTACTGGAGTAAATCACTGTTCATGAAGAGTTTTTGAACGAAAACTTCAAGTCACTACTGGAGTAAATCACTGTTCATGAAGAGTTTTTGAACGAAAACTTCAAGTCACTACTGGAGTAAATCACTGTTCATGAAGAGAGAACTTCAAGTTACTACCCGAGTAAGCTATGCAGAAAATGGAAGGTCACTCGAGTAGCCACTCGAGTAACCTATGAAGAAACTTGATGTTTACTCGAGTACGTACTCGAGTAATGCTTCCCAGAAAAACAGAGCAACGTCCCGAAAATTCTGGAAATCAATGGAATGATCATATAACTCATTCTTATTGCTTCTAATCACTCTAACACTTCATTGTATTAGTGTTTAATGCATTTTTCCAGTAAAACAATGAAGAGATGATGAGAAGAGTCAAAAGCTGAATTTACGGAAGAGGAGCGTCAACGTTCACAACGGCTAGTTTTCAAATTGAAGAAGCCACACTCCAACGGATATATTGAAATGCTCAAACGGTCATCAACCTTCATCAACTATAAATAGAAGAGCATTTAGAGTCCAGAACAACCAATGAGAACACCAACGAGAAACATGCGAAAATCATGAATCATCCCAACTACTCTCTGTTCTTATCCATTTTCTATATCATGTATATTTGAGAGAGAGATTGTTTTCATTGTGCTTCAGTATTCATCTATTCACTTCTGAGAGAGAAGATTGACTGTAATATTTCATCCTCAAAGTTGTATCCTTACGGTGTGTAAGGGGGAGCAACTTGGTTGTAATCTTACGGTGCGTAAGGGGGAGTAATCTCAGTACGAGAATTGTAAAGGCTTCACAAGTGCCCGGATCAAACTTGTGAGAGTGTAGTGGTTCTCAAGTACCCAGTTAAACTTGAGGAAGATAGTGGATTGAAAATCTCAGGAGGAGCCTGGGGACTGGACGTAGGTCATCGTGGATTGGGCCGAACCAGGATAAATCACAGTTTGCATATTCTCTTCCCTAAGCTCTTATACTTCCAGCATATATCATTTAAATATCTAACTGTGATTTATGATTCATTACTTTCATATTTATTGCTTCCTCTAAAATGCGAAAAGAATCTCAAAGTTCTTAAGTTTTTATCTTACACCCAATTCACCCCCCTCTTGGGTGTCAGCCGGTTCTAACAGGTTTGACCCTCAAGCAGCCAAAGATTGGATGAACAGGCTGGAGAAAATATTTGAGGTTCTTGGTTGCCCGGATGAGGTGAAGCCACAACTGGCCGTTTATAAGCTTGAAGGGGATGCAGATCGTTGGTGGCGGAATATCGCCCTAGCATTGAAAAGCAAGGAAATGCCATTGACTTGGGAACTATTTCAACAAGAGTTCAACGACAAGTATTTTCCCAAATCGGTGAGACTCAAGAAGGAGACAGAATTTCTCAACATTAGACAAGGGGACACAGAGAACTTCGATGATTACTTGTCCCGTTTTGTTCGGTTGGCTCGGTACTCCTCTTACCTCCGGTACAAGGATGACGAAGAATGGAGTTCTGATATGCTCATCCGTGGTCTGAGGTGAGAGTTGAGGAAACGGCTAGCTACTCACCAATTTACCAAGTTCAACAAGGCGGTTGAGCGGTGCAGGATTACAGAGAACAACTTGAGAGAATTGTATCCTGCCAGAGCTACTAGCCACCGCAATGAATCTAGTAAGGGTGCTACCTCACAGAAGCGAAAGGGGCAAGGATCTTCATCTGGAAGTGGTAAGAAGTCCTACCAGTCTGGGAGTCGTGACCAGCAAAGAACATATTTTCCACTGTGGATTTGTCGTCGCTGTAATCAACCACACCAGGGTAAAACATGTGATGGCAAAATAATATGTTACAATTCTAAGCGTGCGGGCCATACTGCTGCTGACTGCAAAGAGCCACGACCAGACCAGAGACCGAAGACACAGGGCCGAGTATTTGCTATGACCCACGAAGAGACCCGTAAATCTCCTGAGCTGATACAAGGTAATATTATTCTTAATGGCCATCTGTTACAAGTTTTGTATGATTCGGGTGCAAGTCACTCCTTCATCGCCTATGATTGCGTGAAGCGCCTGGGAATACATGTACATAAGTTACCATTTGAATTAGTAGTGTCAACTCCAATGGGTGTTAAGGCCTTAACCACAGAAGCTTGTTTGAGTTGTGTCATAACTGTGGAAGGGCACCAATCTATTGTAGATCTTATATGTTTGCCGCTGTACCAATTGGAAGTTATTTTGGGTTTTGATTGGTTAACGGCAAATAATGTGTTACTTGATTGTGGGAACAAGAGGATAGTATATCCTGTTTCTCAGAAGGCTGAAGTTGTGGATTCTAGTATGAATTTCCTTGCTACAGCCAAAGCTGAAAAGTATCTTGAAAAGGGTTGCCAGGGTTATGTGGTGTTTTTCTCTGTGCAAGGGGAAACTGGCGAAACCTTGAATAATATACCCATGGTAAATGAATTTCCTGAGGTGTTTCCGGATGATTTGAGCGGATTACCTCCAGAAAGGGAAGTTCAATTTCCAATCGACATTGTGCCTGGAGCTGGCTCTATATCTAAGGCCCTATATCGGATGACCCCAAATGAAATGGCGGAGTTAAAGAAACAAATAGAAGACTTGCCTAAAAAAGGGTTCATTAGACCCAGCGTGTCGCCTTGGGGAGCTCCGGTGTTGTTTGTAAAGAAGAAAGATGGGAGTCTTCGATTGTGTATCGACTACAGAGGACGAAATAAAGTTACTATTAAGAACAAGTACCCTCTTCCCTGAATCGATGACCTTTTAGACCAACTATCCGGTTCGTGTGTATTTTCGAAGATTGATCTAAGGTCAGGGTATCATCAGCTGCGAGTGAAAGCAGAAGATGTTCTGAAGACTGCTTTTCGGACCAGGTATGATCACTATGAGTTCTTGGTGATGCCATTTGGGCTAACCAATGCGCCTGCGGTTTTCATTGATTACATGAACCGTATCTTTCGACAATATCTGGATCAGTTTGTTGTTGTGTTTATCGATGACATTCTGATATATTCCAAGAGTATGGAGGAGCATGAGCATCATTTGAGAGTTGTATTGAATACATTGAGTGAAAAGCAACTATATGCTAAATTGAGCAAGTGCGAGTTCTGGCTATCAGAAGTGAAATTCTTAGGCCATGTTATCTCGCAAGAAGGGGTCTCTGTGGATCCTAGTAAAGTAGAAGCAGTACTGGACTGGAAGAGGCCAGAATCTGTGGCGGAATTACGCAGTTTTCTGGGTCTAGCTGGTTATTATCGGAGATTTATCCAAAATTTCTCCCGTATTGCGTTGCCGATGACCAAGCTCACGAGAAAGGATCAGCCGTTTGTGTGGGATGAGAAATCTGAAAACTGTTTTGTGGAGCTGAAGGAGAGGTTGACAATGGCACCTGTGTTGATTTTACCCGATCGCAGTTTGACATACGTTGTGTATTCTGATGCCAGTGGGCAGGGATTAGGGTGTGTCCTTATGCAGCAGGGACATGTGGTGGCCTACGCCTCTGACAGCTCAGACCTCATGAATTGAACTATCCCACTCATGATCTAGAGCTTGCGGCCATTGTATTTGCTTTGAAGATTTGGCGTCATTACCTGTATGGTGTGACTGTGGAATTGTACTGCGACCACAAGAGTCTCAAATATCTGTATGATCAAAAAGAACTGAATATGAGACAGCGCTGCTGGATGGAATTACTTAAGGACTACGACCTGGAAATAAAATAGCATCCGGGTAAGGCAAATGTAGTCGCAGATGCTCTTAGTCAAAAGACCGTGCTTGTTGCAGCTATGATGATACAAGAATGGAAATTGATTGAAGATTTTCGTGATTTGAATTTAACAAACCAGATCATCTGTGCCAATTACATTGTCTCTCAAGAGGAGAGTGATCTAAGGGCGGAAATTGAGGAAGCTCAGAGGCAAGATGACTGGATACAGCATAATCTGGCTCGAATCGAACAGGGAGAAGTTCCAGGTTACGACCTATCGCCTCGTGGGTTAGTTCGTTATCAGAAAAGAATCTGCGTTCCACTTAAGGCGGAGTTGAGGCAGAAAATTCTGGATGAGGCGCACAAGAGCCGATATACTCTCCATCCTGGTATGACCAAGATGTATCATAATTTGAAATATGTGTATTGGTGGCCGGGTTTGAAGAGTGATGTAACAAAATACGTGGCACAGTGTCTTACTTGCCAGAAGGTAAAGATCGAGCACCAGAGATCGCCTGGTTTACTTCAGAGTCCTAAGATTCCGGAATGGAAATGGGAAAGCGTGACCATGGATTTGGTTGTGGGATTGCCCAGGATCAGGAACTATGATGCGATCTGGGTAATTGTGGATCGGTTAACGAAGTTGGCACACTTCATACCAATCAATGCTGGTTATTCTCCTGACAATCTAGCAGAGATTTATGTTAATGAGATCGTGAAACTCCATGGTGTTCCAAAGAACATCATTTCTGACCGAGATCCACGATTCACTTCGAGATTCTGGAGAGCATTGCATGAAGCCTTGGGTACCCAACTGAGATTCAGCACGGCTTATCATCCTCAAACGGATGGACAATCTAAGAGAACAATTCAGACGCTAGAAGATATGTTGCGAGCTTGTGTTCTCGACTTTAAAGGAAGTTGGGGTCATTTCCTTCCACTGGCTAAGTTCGCCTACAACAATAGCTATTATGCGAGCATCCAAATGGCTCTGTATGAAGTGTTGTATGGAAGACGGTGTCAATCACCTTTGTGCTGGAACGAGTTATCCGAAAGGAAGCTTTATGGGCCAGATTTGGTTGATCAAACCTCAGCACAGATTCGGATTATTCGTAAGAGGTTGCTTGCAGCGCAGAGTCGACAGAAAAGCTACGCTGATAAGAGAAGACGGCCTCTAGAGTTTGAAGTTGGTGACCATGTGTTTCTGAGAGTATCTCCTGTCACTGGCATTGGGTGAGCAATCAAATGAAAGAAGTTGAGCCCAAGATATATAGGTCCTTTTGAGATTCTTAGGAGGATTGGGCCTGTTGCCTATCGAGTAGCCCTACCCCCGAACTTGAGCAGGCTCCATGACGTGTTTCATGTTTCCCAATTGAAGAAGTACCAACCGGATCCATCTCACATTGTTGAATATGAAGAAGTTGAGTTACAAGACAACTTCACATATGCGATAGAGCCAGAACAGATCATTCATAGAGAAGAATGACGGCTCAGACACCGAAGCATTCCATTTGTGAAAGTGATCTGGAAGGGAATGACTCAGAGGGAAGCAACTTGGGAAGCGGAAGCGGATATGCGAAGACGTTATCCGGAGTTTATGGCTCAAGTTGTGTGACAAATTTCGAGGACGAAATTTATTTTACAGGGGGAGAAATGTAATATCCCAAAAAGTGATTAAGGGCTAATGACTTCAAAAGTGGATGTAATTATTGTTGAATAAACACTTTTGAAGAATGTGTGGTGGGAATTTGGATATTTTAATGATTCCAATGGCTTCCTTGTGAAAATTTATGTGGGAATGATGTTTGGTATGAAAATGGAACCAATGGAAGCAAAGATGCAAAATCTAAAATTCTGTCCAGTGAAATTCTATTCTGGGCAGTCCGTTTGTGTGAACGTTTTGAATGACCAAATGGTGTCTAAAAATTCTAAAACTTTCCAGTCTTATAGTTCACATCTCAATCTTCAAAATGGACATATAATTTGTTTCATTTTGTTTTTTGAACTAGGAGATATAACTGTCCAAAGTTTGGGATGGAAACTGAACTCTGTTTTGGGGCAGTGATGAGTTTTATGTAATTCTGGAATTGTGTGATGATTTTTAGTAATGACCAATATTTTTCCTATGAAGAGGACTTAAATATATTTCATTTGGCTTTGGAATCACCTCATTTTGAGTTTTCTAGAATTAGTTATGATTTTTCAAAGTTTGGGCAGAAAATCTGCTAGAAAATCCGAAAATGGGAATTATGACATCATCTCAATAAAAGATGACATCAGCATGGAATTAAATATGTTCTCATCTTCTTCAGATCTCATTTTCTGTCGTGAGTTTCAGCTGAAAAGAGAGAGAGACGTTTGAGAGCTCTTAGAGAGAGAAAGAGGAGAAATCTCACAAGGTAAGCCGATTTCTCCGACGATCTAACTCCTAACGCGTATAACCTTGTTCCTAAGCTTCTCTTCTATGTTATTTAAGGTGTTGAGAAGCAAATTTGGTGTTCAAGAGGCTAGGGTTTTCAGCCAAGTCAAGGAGAAGCTATTAGGAGCTTGAGGTAACTTCCAAACTTTCGCATATTGCTTATTCTGGCTGTTGTGGGCAATTTAATCGGTGAAATTTCGCCGGATTGCCATTGGTTTTAAAGTTTGGAAATGATATGGCCTAGGGGTTATGCTGCTCAAATTGGGTCTTAATGTTAGTTGTAACCTAATGTAATGGTTAATAAAGTGGTTAGGAGTAGAAAGGAACGCGTTTACGGAGCCGAAATCGTAAAACCCCGATTTTCCCCGGAGAACTCATAAATTTCGGCCAGCTCTAGAAATGGTTCTTAGAGTTGGATTTTCAATGATTTGATGGTTCCATTGAGTTCAGGGGCGAAAATTAGGTGGGGTTACAGTTGGTCACTTTTTTCGGAAAAGGCCGAAAAAGCATAATTACGAAAACGCCCCTAAAACCCTTAAAGTAGGGCTGCCAAGGGTAAATTTGTAATTTAACATTGAATTTGATAATTCCAAGTGCGGAAATGGATTCCTTGGGCGGAAATATGTTAGGATAGCCCAAATTAGAATTTCAGGAAAAGTGCAACCGGATCAGGTACGGCGGGCCCGGGCTGGGTCCCCAGGGCCATTTTTGTAAATTTTCATTATAGACTCATATGGAACCTATTCTAAGTGTTTGAAAGTAGGACTTGGGGGTAAGAAATTAATCCACCATTCTTGATTTTGTTTATAGGCTTTGATATTTGCCGCTCTCGTGAGCCAACTGCGCCGAAGGACGTCAGGAAAGGACAAGGTAGTGACTCTCTCTCTTATACTTTGTGTAATGCACTGTATGTGTGTTGTATCATTGTTTTATGATGATTTCTGATGCTACTGCGGTTACTGCTGGTGATAGCTGTCGTTTACAGCGCAAGCTGTCGTTTACAGCGTAAGCTGTCGTTATTGTGATTACAGCGTAAGCTGTCGTGATGTTGATTATTGATTACAGCGTAAGCTGTCGTGATGTTGATTACAGCAAGAGCTGTCGTATTGTGTATACAGCCGTGAGTGCTGTCGTTTGTGGTGAAAACCATGTATTTGTGAATTGCTGCTGCTGTTGCTGTTTGTGATTTATGTACATGCTTTGTGTTTATGCATTGTGAGAGTGGTTTGTTACTACTGAGATTCTCTCGAATCTCATTCTTTCCTATGACTAACATTTCAGACAGGGCGTGTGGCTCAAAGGAGAAGCGGCCAACCCGGAGCAATTAGGACCCTTGGGGGTATATAGTTGAATTGGAAACGTTGGTTATGTATTTTGAACTCGGGATTACTGTATATTCTGAATCAGGAACACTACATTCGATTTTGGTTGTGTAATCCCCTAGTGTATACTTATAAACCTTCAGGTTTTTATGCATAGAACCCGGGAGTTGCTAGGGATGCGGTTATACACTCTGATATGATTGAATGTATATTAACTGCACAGGTAATTATATTCGAATATTGAAATTGAGACCTGGATGGGAAAAAGAGTTTTGAAAGTTTTGTAAAAATTTATTGTGAGACAAAAAGTTTAAAACGAGGTTAAAGCATCCAATGGTCTCTAATCTGATTTAAATATGTGTTATTGAATTATAATTACGTGTTTAAAGTCAGGGGGTTACAATTTGTCATTTTAAATTAAATAGTTCGGGACATGAAATTGCAGAGCAATTAGCCAACAGTTCCCTCATTAAAAAAAAGGACATGTTTGGGATTATTTTTAAATTTTATTTATATATAAAATAAAAACAGCAATAATTTTTACAAATGTTAAGCAGTCTGCAGGTTAAGACTTATATGAGATATTTAAATATGTGGTTATTAAAAAAATCATTCCTAAAAAACATTGGCAATTGCTCAAAGACATTCATATTTCTAAGAAACAATCATTTTCGATTCTAAATGAAAACACTAGTTAAAAGGTGTGCTTTGAACCTAAATATAAGAACTAAATTCACTTTATCCAAATCTATAATTTTTTTCAAATAAAGTAACCATGGTGATTGCACATATAATTGGAGTTTTCTGTCAATGAGAATAGTTTTCAATACAAATGATCATAGGTGGTATTTTAGAAAAATAAAATAATTAATATTTGACTAATTTTTCAAAATATATGTAGGTTACTTATTTAGCTCCTTATGTTAGATAGAAGGGGAGAAATTCCCACATTTAATACCTGAAAGTGCTTTAAAAAGCACTTCTTGTGATTCCCAAAACGAGCATCAAAACCTAACCCAACATGCATGTGTAGCTCGTACATTATGTTACATTAAATATTGAAAAATGAAGTACAATTTACAAAAAAAATATATCTATTTCAAGATTCTAGTTGTGTAAATATTTTTAGAAAATAAATAAATTCTTTGTTTATTGATAATTACTAGGTTTTACTTTTTAATTTTTGGTCACAAAAAGGGGCTAAAAGGCCCATATTATTGGTTGGGTTTAGAATATTTACCACAAAACTTAAATGAAACTCGCGTTTGGGAACACCTTTAAACATTATTTTAATATTCTGAGACAAAACTTGCCTCACACATTTTTCATATAACAAAATCACTTAAAAAAAGTTTAACTAAATATCCCTAAAATAAATATATAAGAGAAGTTTTATCTCATGAAGTATAAAAGTGATTTTGCCATGCGTTCCCAATTACCACTCCCATTAAGAACTCTAGGAAACATGAGGGAGTCAACACACACATTTTAGACAACTATTTAGTTTTTATTATGCTCTATTAATGGATTCTATGTACACTACTGGAAAAAACCCTTTTTAGACCGTCACATTTAGACCGGTTTTGGCGGATAAGGTCTTAAAAATTTGCACGGTGGCAGTTTTGTAATTATATTGAACTTCTTAGACCGGTTCTTAAAAAAACCGGTCTTAAAAAATTTATTTAGACCGGTTATAAATAAAATTGATCTTAAAGTCTTAAAATTTTATGCATTTAAAATTTTTTAACATTTAAGACCGGTTTATATGTAAACGGGTCTTAAATATTAATACATTTTTAATTCAAAATGCGATAACATTTTAAGACCGGTTGTGGGAAAAACTGGTCTTAAATGTGTTACATTTAAGACCGGTTTTTGTACAAACCAGTCTTAAATGTGAATTTTCCCTCTTTTAAGACCGGTTTTTAATAAAAACCGGTCTTAAAGGTAAGATTTTTCACACTTATTTTTCCTCCCGCGCCCAAATCGCGTGCTCTGTGAACCCATTCTTCTCTCTTTGCCATTTCTCTATGACCTCTGTCCGTGCTTGTTCTGAACTCGTCCATGGCGTCCCGTCCCTCATTTGCTCAACTCTCCTCCGTCATTATCGCTTCCGTTGCTGTGTTCATCGTCGCTATTCTTTGATTATCATCAGTCTTCTCCGCCGCCACCTCTAATCTCCGCAGCACAGTGACCATTCTTCTCTGACTTGACTTCCCTTTACCAGTGCCGTGAATTTGAGGACTTCATTTTACCCTCAGTCAACGCCACCATGACTTTGGGTTGAACCTCACTCCTTGGTCTTCATTCAGGTTAGTGTTCGATCAATATGTTATTTAGTTGTACGTTGTTTTATAATTAATAATGTTCAATGAAAAGTTCTTGTTGTTGCTTTAATTTGAGCACTTAAACGTAATCTGAAAAAAATTAAATCTGCACATTCTTGTTAGATATATGCTCTGACTTTTAATTATATCCCTATGATATTTGACTTGAATTAATACCACTTTATGTTCTATTTTAGTTTAGTGCGGTTGTTTGATTATTGTCAGTGTTATTGGTTTGTTAAAACAATACTAGTTTCAAATGGTGCCTGTTAATTTCGTTGAAATATCTAAAACTCTATTGTTGTTGTTTTTTTATCTATCCTTTTGTTGTTGGATATAGGGTGCTAGAAGTGTTGAGATATGTATGGATCATAGTTGGATAAATGCTAAACGGACGAGTGTTGAATATGATAATGGGGTGAGGGGTTTTTTAGACTTCGCTAGTAGACATGCCGATGATGATAGTGGAAAGTTTTATTGCCCTTATGTAGTATGTTTGAATGAGAAGCGACTAAGTACTGCAGATATATATACACATTTAATTTGTGAAGGATTATGTAAGAGTTATACAGTGTGGGTATGGCATGGTGAAGAATTAGAAATGCCAAGTTCATCTCAACAAGGGGGAGTGAACTTTGATGATAATGACACGGATACGGATGATCGAATAGAGGATATTATTCGTGATGTAGGAGAAGAGAGTTTTGAGCAATTACATGCATATGGTAATATGTGTAGTGATGCTGAGACGCCGTTGTACCCGTGGTGTAAAAAGTACCAATTGTTGAAATCAGTATTGAAATTGGTAAGCTTGAAAGCACGACATGGATGGAGCGGCAAGAGTTTTTCAGAAATGCTTGAGGCTTTTAAGGACATGCTTCCAGATGATAATATGTTGCCTTCTCGATACTATGATGCTAAGAAAATATTATGTCTACTAGGGATGAAATATAAAAATATCCATGCATGCCTTTATGATTGTATATTGTATAGAAAAGAGCATGAAGAGGAACAACAGTGTCCAATATGTAAAACCCCGAGGTACAAATCAAATAACGCTCCTAGAAAAGTATTGTGGTACCTTCCAATCATGCCAAGGTTCAAACGCTTGTTTGCTAATGAAAACGATTCAAGAAATTTGAGATGGCATGTGGATGAGAGGATATCCAATGGAAAGCTTCGACATCCGGCTGATTCTTCTCAATGGAAGAAAATCGATCAATTATTTCCTGCCTTCGGTGAAGAGCCTAGGAACCTTAGGCTTGGGCTTAGCACGGATGGCATGAATCCTTTTGGTAGCTTGAGCAATATACATAGTTCATGATCTGTTCTGTTGGTAATTTACAATTTATCTTCTCTGTTATGCATGAAACAAAAGTACATCATGTTATTTATGTTGATTTCGGGACCAAAACAACCCGGAAATGATATAGATGTTTACCTGGAGCCCTTGATCGAAGACTTGAAAGAGTTGTGGGACGAAAGTGTTGATGTTTTTTACGCAAACAAGAAGGAGGTTTTTAAAATGTGAGCCATGACCTTTTGTACTATAAATGACTTCCCTGCATATGGAAACTTGTCAGGCTATAGTGTTAAAGGCCATAAAGCATGTCCGATTTGTGAAGAAGGAACATGCTACCATCAACTTCAACATGGAAGAAAGACAGTTTATCTTGGCCATAGGAGATTTCTTAGACGAGGCCACCCTTATCGCGGATTAAAGAAAGCTTTTTTTGGTGGACAAGAGTTTGAAGATGCTCCGAAGGCATTGACTGGGGAGCAAGTTTATGAAAAGGTGAAAAATATGAATGTTATCTTTGGTAAGACTACAAAGAAAAGTAATGAGAAAAGTAAATGGAAAAAGAGGTCTGTCTTCTTCAATCTTCCATATTGGCTGAAGCTTGATGTAAGACACTGTATTGATTTCATGCATGTGGAGAAAAATGTTTGTGATAGTATTGTTGGGACACTGCTTAACATACAAGGTAGTTCTAAGGATGGCGTGAAGGCAAAATTAGATTTACAAGAAATGGAGATACGAGAAGACTTGTATCCAAAGCCATATGGTAAGAGAACTTTTTGTCCTCCAGCTGCTCATACTTTGTTTAAGGATGAGAAAAGAAGCTTTTGTCAGTGTTTACATGGCAGCAAAGTTCCTTCAGGGTATTCTTCAAATGTTAGGAAGCTTGTGTCGATGAAAGACTTGAAGTTAGTGGGGCTAAAGTCTCATGATTGTCATGTCTTAATGCAACAACTGCTCCCAGTAGCTATTCGAGGCATTACCGAATATGATCTTCAATATATTTTGACTAGACTTTGTTTGTTCTTCAATGCTATTTGTAATAAAGTCATTGAGACAGAAAAATTGGATGAATTGGAAAATGAAGGATATTTGATCTTGTGCCAGCTTGAGAAGCTTTTTCTTCCTTCTTTTTTTGACATCATGGTACATCTAATTGTTCATCTAGTCAGGGAGATAAAGTTGTGTGGCCCTATCTATTTATGATGGATGTATCCAATTGAAAGAACTATGAAAATCGTAAAAGGGTATGTGAAGAACCCTAACCGGCCTGAAGCATCTATTGTTCAAAAATATATTTCTGAAGAAGCCATGGAGTTTTGTCAAGATTACTTGTCAAATGTAGGACACATTGGACTTCCTGAACGTCATGACGAAGAAGGCGGTAGACGCGAGTCTTCAGTAAAGAGCATGGATCCTGATGAATTGCAACAAGTCCACTTGTTCATCTTGACTAATGTTGATGAAGTTCAAGATTACATTAATGCTCATAAAGAAATTGTACGGAAAGGAAATAGTCGAATGACTGAATAAAGGTTAATTAGGGAGCATAACAAAACTTTTGCACATTGGTTCAAACAAAAGGTTGACGGCGAAGAATGTGTTTCTGATACAATTAAATGGTTAGCACGTGGTCCTGAGGTTGATGTCATAAGTTGGACTTCATTTGTGATCAATGGTTATAAGTTTTACAGAAAGTCCCTTAATGATAGGAGCACCGTCCAGAACAGTGGGGTTATGTTAGTTGTTGAATCTATGCACTTTTCTAGTTCAAAAGATAAGAATCCTAGTTAAACTTCCCATTTTCAAATGCAACTGTGTTGATGTCAACATTGGTGTGATGATTGATCAGTTGGGATTTACATTAGTTGATTTGAATAGTAGAAGTTTTAGAGATGAACATTTTATTATGGCATATCAAGCAAAACAAGTGTTCTATGTTACTGATCATGCAAACAAAATGTGGTCTGTAGCTCTCCAAGGAAAAAGGGTCGTTGATATTAATCAAAAAAGTCATTCAATGAATGATTTGCTTGAGACTCCTTCTTTTTCTAGAGGTTTACCAGAATTGAACGAAGAAGATGAAGCAGACAATGAACATGGCACAAGAAACGATCATCATGAAGGGATATGGGAGGATATCCCTTTATAAAACTACATTGAAGGTTAGTTAGCTAAAATAATTATCATGAACTATATTTGAATTATGTATATTGTTATTGGTGTATATATATAACTACTTTTTTTGTTATCTTCACAGGAAAATGAAGGATATGAGGTGTACGTCTTAGTGTAGATTCTCCGAAGCCAGGCCAGCTAGTGATCATCAGCCTGAGAAGAGTGTGTATGTATAAAGTATTTTGGCCCTAATGAATAACAGAATTGTCATTAATGTAATTTAATCTTTGATGTATGTATGTAAGTGAAAAGATAAGGAACTTGGTTAAAACAGCATTGTCATGGTTGTATGATTTCCTTGCATTATGATTCTGTCTATGGTTGTGAGTTTATTATTCATGGTTGTTTTCCTTTGCTTATGTTTCGGCCAGCACTGTTTAAGCACAAGGGAGTTGAGTTTTAATATGTTCCAATGAGTTTTAAGTCTCTCACATGTCATTAAGATGTTAGTTATATAATCTGTAAGAGAAGGTTTATTTATTTCAATGTCATTGAACTGACTGCTGCTTGCTGAGTGAAATGTTTTAACAGGGGAAATGACTTGCTGGATATAACTTTTAAACAAAAAATTAAAAAAAAAAATTCAACTTTTAAGACCGGTTCTATCCAAAACCGGTTTGAAAAGTAAATTTAAGACCGGTTTTTTCAGACCGGTTTTGGATTAAATTGGTTTGAAAATTTGAATTTTTAGACTGTTTTATAAATAACCGATCTAAAAAGTATCACTTTTTAGACCGGTTCTTTATAAAACCATTCTAAAAAGTCAAATTTTCAGACTGGTTCTTCAAAAGGACCGGTCTAAAATTTTATTAATTTAGACCGGTTCCTATTATAATTGGTTTAAAAATATTTATTTTTACACCGGTTTTATAATAGCCGGTCTTAAAATTTTTTTTAAGACCGATTGCATAACCGGTCTAAAAAGTAGAAGACTTTTTAGACCGGCTGTATCAAGACCGGATTCAGAACCGGTCTAAAATGTCTTTTTAACCAGTCTTAAAAGTGATTTTTCCAGTAGTGATATGGTCCTAATTAAAGAAAGCCACCCTTTCGGACATCCCATAATTTACACACACACGATTGCAATTGTATGGCTTGAAGGAGCGACAATATAATCGATGTAGGACAAGTGCGCATATATAAGCAAGGAAGTCAAAGGAAAAATATGTAGGGGCGTGCTAAAATTTAAGCCATATAGTACACACTTCCTATAATTTTTCTCCAGTCCAACTTCTTCATGGTCCCCTTTGTTGAAAATTCTCTCCCTCTGTCCCTTTCTTTTCTTTTTCTTTTTTTAATTTCGAGACACAAACAATATGGCCTAAGGTTTACAAACAGAATTGAACCCAGCCACAATCTCTCACTTACATGAGAGCATCTATACCATTAGATTACAAAGCCAATAGTTCTTACAATGCCAATGGTTCCGTCCCTTTCTATTAAATATCCACATACACCTTTCATTAAGCGTGCGCACATATGTGTGTGTGTGTGTGTGTCTGTATATGTATATGTATACATACATATATATATATATATATATATCTATGTGTGTGTGTGTATACATATCTATACACACACACACATATATACACTCTTACTAAAAATAACTGGACTAATTATGGGCAACATAATACATGAGATCTATAAAATGAGGCATTTTCTCCCGTGCGATGCAGGGGCCAGTGGATACTGTACGGTGTTCATGTTTCTGAAGAGATATTAGATCACTTGTGTTAGAAGATGAAAATTAGGACAACATTGCCGGAAATTTATGAAGCTGAATTTTGTGAGGTGTTGCTTTGTTAGGATTTCAACATTTGGGAATAGAGTTCCAATTGTTGGAGAATCAGGGAGAATGAGCATTGCATTTCCTTGTATTGAGTGCCCAAAAGTTTCTAGCATTAAAAACTCTGCAAGTTCTTTTTTTTGATATGCAGAAAAAATACAAACATAACAAAAAAAGAAAGGGAACTAATTAGGATCCTCTTGCTACATCAAATCTTGCACAGCAACTGGACCTAAAATCTGTAGGCCATGATGGTTATTGAGAGCACATTTAGGAAGAAGATTTGCTACTTTGTTGTCATCTCCATCAATTTGCTGAAATTCAACCTTCCAACTCCTTTCAAGCATGCTTTTCACCTCCATAATTAGCTAGTAGTCCTCATGCAAAAAAGAAGCTTTGTCCTACAAAAGGTGGATCACCTCAGTCGAGTCACATTTCATTAGAATGCCTCGGAAACCTCCGTTCCAAGCTCGCTTCAAGCTATTAAATAACCCCGTAATTCAACAGTCAAGTGATCTCCCGTCTTAAGCCTGAGAGTGAAACCTTCCTACACTCCATATGATTGGTCTTTAATGACATCTCCGCATGCAACACGATGAGATATTTGCAAAAACACTCCATCTGTTTTCTATTATAATCTTACCATCTCGATTAGCAGGTTTATAACTACTTGTCACCTTTAATTACGCTGTTAAATTTGTCCCCTGAAGCTTGTTTGTAGCATTTACTATACCACCCAGAGTTACCTCTGCATGAACCAAGATGCTAATCATTCCAAATTCGGTATTACCATGAACCCATTCATTCCAATCCCACAAAATTAGCTAGAAAATTATACTAAATAAGCCCTTCCAGTAACAATTACTCTGCAAGTTGTTATTCACATTTAAAAACAGCTAGTCCCTTAAATTTGCTGCAAAGAATCTAGCTTGATAGGTTGGAGAAATAAAGGATTCCCATGCACATCGTACTTCACTACAGTCCCTAACAGCATGCAACAGACCCTCAACTTCTGATTTACATCGGTTACAGATCCTAGATGAGTGCAAGTTTCTCTGATGCTTCACTTTATTTGTCATATGAAACATTAACCATGTAAAAAACTTACATCTTTATGGAATTTTAAGTTTCTTGATAGCAGTCTACCTCCTAGATGGGATTTCATGCAATGTCCAGTATACGATAGGCTAAACAAACTAAGAAGCTTCCACTCTTATAACCCTTCCATCTTGCTCGCTCATTTCTGTTTGCATCTTTAACTACTTGAATTCCTTCAAATATTTTGTCCTAGTTTTTCTTAATTCCACTCTAAGTAGTAGAGCCTGCTCTTCTTGGGTTGATTTGAGAAATAAGATCATCGCCTCAACCATATTTACCTCTGATGACTCTTACGCATAAAGAATTCTGATCATTAACTAGACCCTACCCAAGTTTCATTATGAAGGCCCTATTCTACTTTTTTACATATCTCATTCCAAGATCACCACCCAACCTTTTCTCATTACACACTTTATCCTAAAAAATGAGATGCATCTTCGTTTGTTCATCCGTTGAACCCTAAAGGAAATCACGAGATTTCTTCTCAATCGCCTCACATGTTGTAGTAGGAAGATTCACTGTTTGCATTACTTATGTTGGTATAGTTGCTAAAACAAACTTAATTAGAGTATCTCGATTAACAAGGGAGAATTTTGAAATTTGCCAATTTCTTAGTTTGCTCTAGACCTTGTCTAGGATAAACTGATACGTTTGTGATGTAACCCAATTATAGATGAGAGGAACTCCTAGGTATTTACCCAAGTCTGTTGTTTGAGTGAAACCTAGAGCGCCACTTAATTGAGATGTCAGCTTGATTGTGATTTACATTCTTCGAGAAGAACACTCTTGTTTTTATAGAACTAACCTTTTGTCCCGATATGGCACAAAATGTCTCCAAGCATATTTTAATAGTTTCTACTTGCTTTAGTTTTACTTCTACAAATAGCATAAGATCATCAGCAACAAAAAGATAAGAGATAGTAGGGCAATTCTTACCTAATTTTATTGCTTTCCAATGCCCAGTCATAAATCATGAACAAATATGGTGATAATGGATTGCCTTGTTGAAGCCCGCGAGTAGGATTGAATTGAGATGCCTTACTTCCCTCCTAGAGAATTTGTATAGATGGAGAAGAAATGCATTCCTTTATGACCTCCTAAAGGTTAGGAGAAAACTGAAGTTCTTCCAGGAATTTGATGATGACGCCCCATCTTACACGGTTATATACCTTTTCTAAATCAATCCACTTCTTATGCTACCATGATATTATCAAAACTTGTACGCCTGGGCACAAAGCTGCACTGATTTGTAGCGATGACCTAAGGAAGGAAATGTTTAATACGATTAGAAATCACTTTAGTAATAATTTTATAAATCACATTACAAAAATTAATTGGATGAAAATCCTAAATAGTTTCAAGATGATCCTTTTTGGGAACAAGCACAAGGAAAGTGTGATTCAGGGCTTTAAGAGTCTGTGGTTCTTTGAAAGCTTGCTTGACTATTTTGACAACAGAAGATCCTAGACGTTCCCGTTAGCTTTGAAAGAATAAGGCATTCAAACCATCCCCGCCTGGAGATTTTAAAGCACCTATGCCAAAAATTTCTCTTTTGACCTCATCATCGGCAATATTCTGGTTCAAAATTCTTTGATGAAAAGAATCATCCTCAAGAAATGTGTAGCTCTTATAGGGATGCTAGGTCCATCTTCTTTTTAGAAAAGATTCATGAAAAAATTAGTAGCAAGGTTCTTGATTTCATTAATTTCATAAGTCCATTGCCCACTATCATTTTTAATAGCCTCAATTTTATTCCTCTTTCTCCTCCCATTTGCCCTTGTATGAAAATATTTTGTATTCTTGTCACCAAAAGAATACCAATTACTTTTTTCTATTTGTGCCCACATTAAGTATTTCTAAATAAGAACTTCCTCAAGTTCATACCAGAGTTCCCGTTGGAGCTGATCAATCAAGGAAGATGAACCCAAGGAGTATGTAGTTTTGGTTATCCCATCAAGTCTTCCCAAAATTCTATTCTTCTTTCTTCCTAGGTGCCCATAAACATTATAACTCCACCTGTAAACATTACTAGTAAAATTGGTCACATTACCTTTCCATTCAGCATTCGGATTCCATGACTCTTTAATTAGTCTTGGGAAGTCATCATGCAGGACCCATGGAGCCATAAAATGAAATGGCCAATCATAATACCTTTATTGAGCTTCTCAAGTGAAGTTTAGGAGTAATGGTCTATGATCCAATTTAAACCAAGGAAAATATCCATGAATCAATTATTAGCCAAGACACGATCAATTCAGCTCTTACACCCTTCTCTTTCCACGTAAAGAATAGTCCATTGCACCCTAAATCATACAACTCCATATTTTCAAACCAACTGAGAAAATCTCTATCAACTGAGCTGAGGTTTTGAGCCTTTGATCGACTTTCATGATAAAATAAAGTTGCATTGAAATCTCCGCCAATAACCCATGGCCATATATTATCTGGTCGATCTTCCTATAAATCTTGCCACAACTTCCTTTTACAATTTATTTTTGTGCTGGCATATATAGAGGTAATAAAGAATTTATCATTTCCCTTTTCTGCCATCATGTGAATATATTGCGCTGACTTGTTCAAAACTGTGACTATATAACCCAAGTCTTTCCATGCAATCTAGATACCTCCCATAAAAACCGCAGCATCCACAGTTTCATGCTAATCAAAACCCAAACTCTGACATCGTTAATGGGCCTTTGTACCGACAGACTTAGTCTCCAAAAGAGCAAGAAATTCAACTGAGTATCTTTTTTGCAGTTCCTTTATTAAACCCGTCATTAACTTGGATCCGATTCCTCTACAGTTCCAAAACATACAAATCATTGGATAACAGATGAGGGGGATTTGATACTTACAGACTCCCTAAGATTTTGTAACTTCAACTTCTTAGTTTCATAGTGCTCTCCTTTGGTGTCCATGGGTTCCGAGTCATAAGAGAAATCCTTATAACCTACTTCAGAAAAAACATGAAGAGTGTTTTCTAGCTGTGACTTAGATCCGTCCCCCTATAGCTCAAAATTATTTTCTAGGTTATTTACTTCTTCACATTCTTCCTCCACTACTTCTTCACTTTTCCCATTCTTCTTCCTTGATTTACGGACTTAATTGACGTTTTCGATACCTCATTCTTGGAAGCATCTTTAGAAACACCACTATAATCGTGGTATAATTGACTTACCTTTCCAAATTGAGAGCTTCTTTCCTCATCATGATTTTCGGCCTTCCAACGATCCTAGTTCCCTGAATTTTTCCTACGCAATCTTTAGACCAAATTTCATGAGCTGATGGCCGATCTGCTGTGGCACCTGCACCATCGATGGTAGTTTCTCATCTCTGCTTTCTCTAGTTCTCTTCTAGGATTCGCCTGTCACCTAAGCTTCTGAATGATTATTTTCCTTTCCCATATTAGGATTCTTCACACTAGACTGTACAACATATCCTTGGTGATTCAATTTGTCATTGTTCTCCATTTGGTCACTTCCTTTTTGAACAATTCGATACGGGCACACTTCTTTATGATGGCCATATTTACCATAACAAAAGCATATCAGATGCAGACCCTCATATTGTACACATCTTTTCTTTCCAAAGACGTTGATCGCTTATTTTAATTGCTTCTTGAGGTCCAGTTCGATGCATATGCTTGCAAACCTACCTCTTTCGCTAGTATATGTAATTTTATCCACCTTCAAGGTTCTACCAACAAGAGAACCAATACTTTTCAAGCTGGCTAGATTGAAAAACTCCAATGGGGGTAGAGGGATCCTTATCCAATTAGCAATTTTTTTTTTCTGAATATCTGCATTCCATGGGTCAAAATTTGGCCCCCATCTTTAACCATAAAGGTATCTATCTGCCACCATCCAGGGGCCCTACTGATAAATGTAGTTCATGTCCACTTCATCCTCAGAGGAAATCACAAAGAAACCATTATCAAGATTCCTCGTGACGAATGGCTTATTTGTTTTCCATAAACGGTTCAAAGAGACTCTCATAACCCAAAGTGGTACAGTTTTCCCCAGCAATTTCACTATTAAAGATTTCCTCCAAGGGGCACACCACAACTCGTATTCCTCTTGAGATACCCAAAGGGTAGGACAATCTTTATCATCTAATTCAGCAGCATCCGATGTATCTTTCTGGGTGTCATCACTCTTCCCATTGGTCAAATAGCATTGCAAGCTTGCAATATATTCAGCCCATGCATCATCAAAAACACTTCTTCCTCTCTAATCCAGGGAAATGTTTCCCAAATCCACTCCCACAAGCTTATCTTTGAATGATGGTTCTCGATCCTTGGATATAGTTTCATCCTCTATTGATTTATCCAGGTGTGAAACCAATAATTTTTGTACCCTCTTCTTTATTCTATTTGCCGGCTCCCCATCCTCCGTTCCTCCACCACCACCGTCTGCAGAAAAGCGTTCGTTCGTCATACAGAGAGCGTCCGCTTAGCGATTTAGGTCAAAGTATTTTAACTAA
Organism: Inga laurina; assembly: GCA_963855925.1. NCBI lineage: Eukaryota > Viridiplantae > Streptophyta > Magnoliopsida > Fabales > Fabaceae > Inga > Inga laurina. The sequence goes on from OY979705.1 coordinate 40,087,029, forward strand.
TAGAATAATATTAGTTTTCTGCAAGTTAATTGAATGAGTTTTCTGTCTTGAGTATTGAGCTATTGTTTGCATATAAGATTTAATATTAAACTAAGTAGCTAGATTTTCTTGCATAAAGCTGGCTAGTTTTTATTGTCTAAACAATCAGAGTTTTTCCACTCTAACAACCCATCTGTTATCTATACTTTGTTCACTTTAAGTCATCTGGATGCTTGCTTTTTTGCGATATTTTTATTGTATGAGTTTGTTCTAAAGCATATATTTCAATCCCCAAAAGTTGCAATTGTGACAAATAGAAGACAATTTATTAACTACCTGTGAAGACAAGATTTGTCCCATTTGGGGATATATCTGTAACGAAGCTAAGGCAAGTAATATTGCAATTCCATCATTGTAATTGGGTGTGGTGATTATTTTCATGTTTATCAATGCATCTGGGTGCCGCGATATTTCTATCTCCTGGCTACGGTGCGACTATTGTTATTCCCTTGCATAATGCCACCATATTTGTTCAGGAGTGGGATTCCTTAGTTTATTCCCCACTGCGTTTTGGCCTAGTAGATATTGATGTTGGCTCTACAAATGCCAGAAAGGATTGATGATTACCCTTGTCATATATATTTTTGTAACTTCGAATATGGTCGATTCTTGAGGAATATATATGAATTTGTGACTAAATTAATTGTTTTGATACTGAGACTCAAGTTTTCCATGTCTTGTTATCTATATTGTTCTTAACTACGGATTGTCTTTAACTACGGATTGTCTTTGTTTACCTTTACGTTGTTCGATTGTGCATAACTGAATTAACATAACAGTTGCCTCTCCTTGATTTATCACATAGTTCCAGACTGTGGCGTTTGCAATGTCCCCCTTCAGCACGCATTTGTCGTGATTGCCCCTAAAGTCGAACATGTCATGACAGGGATTCCTTTCTTGTTAGGCATGTGTGCATCAATGTGAATGTGATAATTATGTTTAACCTGTACTGTCATAGCTTTACTCATTTCATTAAATGTAACACTGATTAGTCTTTTTGGGCTTTTTGTTTCTCAATTGTGACTTTAATCTATATTAAAACTTTAAAAAATATCATTATTGAAAGAGTTAAGGTATTTTGAAACATACTATGTGGGGCTTTAATTTTAATGAAACAGGAAGATGAAGTATTATTTGTAACCCCCTATGTGTAGCATACATAGAGTGTGTTTTTTTGCCATAGGGACATTAATAATTGTTATTATCAATGTCTATATTAAAAGAGTTACGGAATCTTTTTTTTTTTTTTTTTGGCCAAACAAAGAGTTACGGAATCTAGAAAGGCATATTGTGTGCATTTAATTTAATCTAATTATATCACTCAGGTTTGGGTTCTCTGCTTTGCATCTTTTCCGTCTTGTTCCCAGAATTTTATACCTACCCTTGTATTGGAGAAATGGATGGTTCCGAATTAATCTATTATGAAATTATTATTTCAACCATAAATAATTAAATCTGGGATACACAATTCACAGCTTCAATTCAGATAAAATTAAAAGGATTTAATTTCTTTATAAAATACTATAATAATATTTTCATAAAATGTTAAATTAGAAGTATTTTTTTAATAAAGGGTAGTAAAAGGTTTCTCTAAAGAAAATGTAAAAAAAGGATTCAGAGTGTATTTACTTCCTATATCAATCTCTCCATTCTTGGGAAGAATATGTATTAACTACTTTTATATATGTATCTAGTTTTAGTTTTCCCATCAAATACTCTTTTGTTAACTTTGTTCATATGTGATATATTGTGTATTAGATACACATAAAGTTGGAAAGTTGTTAAATTTTATGCTGGAGTCAATCTAATCTAATTGTTGTGCATTAGTATATTAGGCATATCTAAAATATTTTGTTGTGCATACAGGTTTATTAATTAAATATAATGAAAATAAATTAATCAGTGTTGGTAGTAATTTAATTTAAATAATTAGCCTGACTTTAAGATTTGAGTGAGTTTGAAAGCACCAAAATGAATAGTGTAACAGCACTAAATATGTACGTATTCACCCACCAAAATCATGCCAACTTTCCAGGGAGTATGGGCGGGGTCTTTTTATAAGAAACAAATTTTGTAAGAACACATGCGACAATAATTCAAGTATCCTTTCGGTCATCGATTTCACAAAAAGTTGCATGACCAATAGTGGACATAATGTACTATTTTGGAGGGATCATGTGGGAATGAAAATTTGCAATTTACAATTTGCAATTTGCAATGTCAAATCAACTAAAAATAAATAAATGAGCAGGGAGTGTGCTTGGTTGTGGTCACATTTGCAAATGAGACTACTTATAAGGAATTGCATATAGGTATAGTAATTATGGTTATGAATTTTAATTATTTATCAGTAAGGGTCGATTTATTGAAGAAGATGGAAGGTGAAACTTGAGGCATGTGAAAGGTGTATGCAACATTCAAAAGGATGGGCAAGAAATCTAAGTTGGTGAAGTTTTAGTGATGCAAATAAATAAATTGGGGGGGGGTGTTACACTATCATTAAATGGAACCAAAGGTTGTGGATGAGAATTTGAATTGGTGGAGTTTTGGGGATGAAAATAATTAGGGGGTTACATGTTATTTTAATTAAATGGATAGTTGGGGGTTATATGTTATTTTAATTAATAGGATAGTTGGTTCACCACCTTTAGTGCAAGCCAATAAAAGAGGTTCCCTATAAACGGAGTTAGCCATCATATTCTGCCCTCACTACACATTTTCTAGTAAGAAAGTATATGGTTGTGATTATTCATTGAGTTAATATGTATTTTTCATATTTAATTTTAATCATTCACTAGTGGAAAAAAGGCTTTTTAGACCGATTAAAAAAGACATTTTAGACCGGTTCTCGATCCGGTCTTGATACAACCGGTCTAAAAAGTCTTCTACTTTTTAGACCGGTTATGGAACCGGTCTTAAAACAAATTTTTAAGACCGGTTATTATAAAACCGGTCTAAAAATAAATATTTTTAGACCGGTTATAATAGGAACCGGTCTAAATTAATAAAATTTTAGACCGGTTATTATGAAGAACTGGTTTGAAAATTTGACTTTTTATACCGGTTTTATAAAGAACCGGTCTTAAAAGTTGAATTTTTTTTTTTTAAATATTTTCATTTAAAAGTATACCCAGCAAGTCATTTCCCCTGTTAAAACATTTCACTCAGCAAGCAGCAGCCAATTCAACGACATTGAAATAAATAAATCTTAAAACTCATTGGAATATATTAAAACTCAACTCCCTTGTGCTTAAACAGTGCTGGCCGAAACAGAAGTAAAGGAAAACAACCATGTATAATAAACTCACAACCATAGACAGAATCATAATGCAAGGAAATCAAACAACCATGACAATGTTGTTTTGACCAAGTTCCTTATCTTTTAACTTACATATACATACAATAAAGATTAAATTACATTAATGATGATCACACTCGTCTCAGGCTGATGATCATTTGCTGGCCTAGCTTCAGAGAATCTACACTAAGACGTACACCTCATATCCTTCATTTTCCTGTGACGACAACAAAAAAAGTAGTTATATATATACACCAATAACAATATATATAATTCAAATATAGTTCATAATAATTATTTTAGCTAACTAACCTTCAATGTAGTTTTATAAAGGGATATCCTCCCATATCCCTTCATGATGATCATTTCTTGTTCCGTGTTCATTGTCTGCTTCATCTTCTTCGTTCAATTCTGGTAAACCTCTAGAAAAAGAAGGAGTCTCAAGCAGATCATTCATTGAATGACTTTCCTGATTAATATCAATGACCCTTTTTCCTTGGAGAGCTACAGACCACATTTTGTTTGCCTGATCAGTAACATAGAACACTTGTTTCGCTTGATATGCCATAATAAAAGGTTCATCTCTAAAACTTCTACTATTCAAATCAACTAATGTAAATCCCAATTGATCAATCATCACACCATTGTTGACATCAACCCAGTTGCATTTGAAAATGGGAAGTTTAACTTTAACATAATCAACCACCCAAATCTCTTCAATCACCCCATAATAAGGTATTGTTGCCAATCTAGGATTCTTATCTTTTGAATTAGAGAAGTGCATAGATTCAGCCACTAACATAACCCCAATGTTCTGGACAGTGCTCCTATCATCAAGGACTTTGTGTAAAATGTATAACCATTGATCACAAATGAAGTCCAACTTATGACATAAGTCTCAGGACCACGTGCTAACCATTTAATTGTATCAGAAACACATTCTTCATCGTCAACCTTTTGTTTGAACCAATGTACAAAAGTTTTTTTATGCTCCTTAATTAACCTTTGTTCAGTCATTCGACTATTTCCTTTCCATACAATTTCTTTATGAGCATTAATGTAATCTTGAACCTCATCAACATTATTCAAGATGTACAAGTGGACTTGTTGCAATTTATCAGGATCCATGCTCTTTACTGAAGCCCCGTGTCTATCGCCTTCTTCGTCATGACGTTCAGGAAGTCCAATGTGTCCTACATTTGACAAGTAATCTTGACAAAATTCCATGGCTTCTTCAGAAACATATTTTTGAACAATAGATGCTTCAAGCCGGTTAGGGTTCTTCACATACCCTTTTAGGATTTTCATAGTTCTTTCAATTGGGTACATCCATCGTAAATAGATAGGGCCACACAACCTGATCTCCCTGACTAGATGAACAATTAGATGTACTATGATGTCAAAAAAAGAAGGAAGAAAAAGCTTCTCAAGCTCGCACAAGATCAGATATCCTTTATTTTCCAGTTCATCCAATTTTTCTGTCTCAATGACTTTACTACAAATAGCATTGAAGAACAAACAAAGTCTAGTCAAAATATGTTGAAGATCATATTTGGCAATGCCTCGAATAGCTATTGGGAGCAGTTGTTGCATTAAGACATGACAATTATGAGACTTTAGCCCCACTAACTTCAAGTCTTTCATCGACCAAGCTTCCTAACATTTGAAGAATACCCTGAAGGAACTTTGATGCCATGTAAACACTGACAATAGCTTCTTTACTCATCCTTAGACAAAGTATGAGCAGCTAGAGGACAAAAAGTTCTCTTACCATATGGCTTTGGATGCAAGTCTTCTCGTATCCCCATTTCTTGCAAATCTAATCTTGCCTTCACACCATCCTTAGAACTACCTTGTATGTTAAGCAGTGTCCCAACAATACTATCACAAACGTTTTTCTCCACATACATGAAATCAATACAGTGTCTTACATCAAGCTTCGGCCAATATGGAAGATTAAAGAAGACAGACCTCTTTTTCCATTTACTTTTCTCAGTACTTTTCTTTGTAGTCTTATCAAAGATAACATTCATATTTTTCACCTTTTCATAAACTTGCTCCCTAGTCAATGCCTTCGGAGCATCTTCAAACTCTTGTCTACCAAAAAAAGCTTTCTTTAATCTGCGATACGGGTGGCCTCGTCTAAGAAATCTCCTATGGCCAAGATAAACTGTCTTTCTTCCATGTTGAAGTTGATGGTAGCATGTTCCTTCTTCACAAATCGGACATACTTTATGGCCTTTAACACTATAGCCTGACAAGTTTCCATATGCAGGGAAGTCATTTATAGTACAAAAGATCATGGCTCGCATTTTAAAAACCTCCTTCTTGTTCACGTCAAAAACATCAAGACCTTTATCCCACAACTCTTTCAAGTCTTCGATCAAGGGCTCCAGGTAAACATCTATATCATTTCCGGGTTGTTTTGGTCCCGAAATCAACATAGATAACATGATGTACTTTCGTTTCATGCATAACAGAGGAGATAAGTTGTAAATTACCAACAGAACAGGCCATGAACTATGTATACTGCTTAGGCTACCAAAGGATTCATGCCATCCGTGCTAAGCCCAAGCCTAAGGTTCCTAGGCTCTTCACCGAAGGCAGGAAATAATTGATCGATTTTCTTCCATTGAGAAGCATCAGCCAGATGTAGAAGCTTTCCATCGGATATCCTCTCATCCACATGCCATCTCAAATTTCTTGCATCGTTTTCATTAGCAAATAAGCGCTTGAACCTTGGTATAATTAGAAGGTACCACAATACTTTTCTAGGAGCGTTATTTGATTTGTACCTTGGGGTTTCACATATGGGACACTGTTGTTCCTCTTCATGCTCTTTTCTATACAATATACAATCATTAGGGCATGCATGGATCTTTTTATATTTCATCCCTAGTGGACACAATATTTTCTTAGCATCATAGTATCAAGAAGGCAACACATTATCATCTGGAAGCATGTCCTTAAAAGCCTCAAGTGTTTCTGAAAAACTCTTGTTGCTCCATCCATGGCGTGCTTTCAAGCTTACCAATTTCAATACTGCTTTCAACAATTGGTACTTTTTACACCCCGGGTATAACGGCGTCTCAGCATCACTACACATATTACCATATGCATGTAATTGCTCAAAACTCTCTTCTCCTACATCACGAATAATATCCTCTATTCGATCATCCGTATCCGTGTCATTATCATCAAAGTTCACTCCCCCCTATTGAGATGAACTTGGCATTTCTAATTCTTCACCATGCCATACCCACACTATATAACTCTTACAGAATCCTTCACAAATTAAATGTGTATATATATCTGCAGTACTTAGTCGCTTCTCATTCAAACATACTACACAAGGGCAATAAAACTTTCCACTACTATCATCGGCATGTCTACTAGCGAAGTCTAAAAAAACCCTTACCCCATTATCATATTCAACACTCGTTCGTTTATCGTCTATCCAACTATGATCCATATATATCTCAACACTTCTAGCACCCTATATCCAACAACAAAAGGATAGACAAAAAAACAACAATAATAGAGTTTTAGATATTTCAACGAAATTAACAGGCACCATTTGAAACTAGTATTGTTTTAACAAACCAATAAACTGACAATAATCAAACAACTAAAATAGAACATAAAGTGGTATTAATTCAAAAAGTCAGACAGAGCATATGAATTATAAAACAACGAGAAGTGCTCAAATTAAAGCAACAACAAGAACTTTTCATTGAACATTATTAATTATAAAACAACATACAACTAAATAACATATCTATCGAACACTAACCTGAATGAAGACCAAGGAGTGAGCTTCAACCCAAAGTCACGGTGGCGTCAACTGAGGTTAAAATGAAGTCCTCAAATTCACGGCACTGACAAAGGGAAGTCAAATCAGAGGAGAATGGTCACTGCGCTGCGGAGATTAAAGGTCGCGGAGGAGAATACTGACGATTATCAAAGAACAGCGACAACGAATACAACAACAGAACCGGTAATGACGGAGGAGACTTGAGCAAATGAGGGACGGGACGCCATGGACGAGTTTAGAACAAGCATAGATAGAGGTCACAGAAATGGCAAAGAGAGAAGAAAGGGTTCACAGAGCGCGCGATCTGGGCGCGGGAGGAAAAATAAGTGTGAAAAATCTTACCTTTAAGACCGGTTTTTATTAAAAACCTGTCTTAAAAGAGGGAAAATTCACATTTAAGACCGGTTTGTACAAAAACCGGTCTTAAATGTAACATATTTAAGATCGGTTGTGTGAAAAACCGGTCTTAAATGTAACAAATTTAAGATTGGTTGTTCACACAACAAGTCTTAAAAAGTTATCCAATTTTGAATTTAAAATTTTTAACATTTAAGACGGTTTACATATAAACCGGTCTTAAATGTTAAAAAGTTTAAACCAGTTTTAATACAAAACCGGTCTTAAATATTTAACATTTAAGACCGGTTTATATTTAAACCGGTCTTAAATGTTAAAAAATTTTAAGTGCGTAAAATTTTAAGACTTTAAGACCGGTTTCTTTTGTAACCGGTCTAAATAAATTTTTTAAGACCGGTTTTTTTAAGAACCAGTCTAAGAAGTTCAATATAATTACAAAACTGCCACCACGCAAATTTTTAAGGCCTTATCCGCCAAAACCGGTCTAAATGTGGCGGTCTAAAAAGGGTTTTTTCCAGTAGTGATTCTAACACTATAGTGGCAATTCCCCAAATGCATTCGTCTTTCTAAAAAATAATCACCCCCATTTCCAAATGAAGCTCTCATTTTTTTTGGGGGTCAAAAAATGAAGCTCTCAGTTAAGGGGCTTACTTTGCCTAAACTAGGGGTGAGCAAAATCAAACCAAAACCGAAGACCGAATTGAATCGAATCAATTTCGGTCTTTTCGGTTCGGTTTTTTCGGTGTTCGATGTATATTCAGTTTTTTTGTTTTGTTTTTTGGTTCGGTTCATTTTTTTTTAAATTTCGGTTTAAACCGAAAAACCAAAAATATTAAAAGAGTACACTACCACCAAAAAACTGGATGCAAGGCAAAGAATGATATATGATATATCATTCAATATTCATCTTTTTAAACTTTTGTTATGCTTTCTTTGGATTAAGTAATGTTGAATACAATTATTCTTCATCTCTCAGAAACCTTCCTATTCTTAGGTCCATTATTGGAATATTGGTTACTCCAAACTACATTGATCATATATGTAATATGTTGTTTATACTTTGTTTTATATAATATTTCTTTAGATCTTGATGAGGCTGTTCAATTTTATAATTTGTATTAATTTTTACTAGTTGAAAATTTATATATTTTATGTCAATTATGAGGGCCCAAAAAATTTTGGTTTTTTCTTAAAAAACCGAAACTAAACCGAATAATTTCGGTTATTTTAGTTATTTAGTTTTGGTTCGGTTTCAAAATTTCCTTCATTTCGATAGTTCGGTTTTTATCAAAAACCGAATGCTCACCCCTAGGCTTAACTCATTATCATCCAAATTTATTTTTTTCAAACTAACTAACCAAAATTGATTGAACAAATGTAAATGGAGTTTTCATCGACAACTTTTCCAAATATGGACTTATTACGAGTGGGTAAAGTAGAGATTTAGTAATGATGAAGAAACTAATGAGAGAGAATGTATGATGGAAATTAATGAATGGTAAAATAAGTAAAAAAATCATTATTCAGAAAAAGCCAAAGAAAAATTTATAAAAGGGGACAACCATTTTAAAAAAGATAACCTTATAAATAGTGAAGGGGAGAGTAGGATCTAAAAGAGGCTAAAATACCCATAGTATTGATTGGGATTAGAATATTTGATATGTAAATTAATTAAATGATTGTTGGCTTACACCATATAGGGAACAATCTATCTGCTTTCCACATAGTGACAGAGGAATAATTGGCTAACACCATTTATGATACTCCTCTTTTGTTGTTAATTGCTTTTGGATGTAATAAAAATAATATTATTTTCACCCCAAAACCCCTCCACTTTGAATTCCTAACCCCCACTTTTAGACCCATTTAATTATAATGAAACCCCCTCCTTATGTATTTTCATCACAAATGTAACACCTTACATTTCTTCCCTTTTTATTATGTATACGGAAGCGTTTCTATTCATCAATTCTTTAGGGGTTTATTTTTGAATCCCGTTATTCTTGCATGATATCAGAGTTCATTCTATTTTTGATTCTTATTCATAGTTGCAGTGAGTTTAGCGATCCCGATTACAACTTAATTTGATTATGTGCATTCATAATCTTCATACATACATTCTTGCCTGGTAGATGATTTACATACATTAAATTAATACACGTTCTTTCTTTCCTGATTCTTCATATCCTTTCCTTCTTGTTCATATTCAGCATTCTTTTCTTTTGTATTTCCGTACATATATGGTTGGTAGGGGTGAGATTCGGTGGAATATCAGTAGTAAACATTATAGACAATACATGTAAGATGAATGGTAGTGTATGATATGCTTGCTTACATATGCTCATGTTCACATAATGATATTTTGCTTGCTCAATGTTTTGTGTGACATACTTATGGCCACAGCAGAAACAAAAACAAAGCTTCATTCATTCATACATGCTTCATATAATCAAGTAAAGTAATATAGCAAATCAATACATAGCATAGGTATCACATACATGCAAGTAAGTTTATTACCTTTTGTCTTCGATTCCCTGTTTTGTACCTTTTCTTCCAACCATTGAAGTTGTTTGGAAATTCTCCCATTCTTCTTCTTGTCATCTCATAACCCTAGATATATAACCATATCATTAGGGTCATTAGGATCATTTTACCAAGTCAACCAATGAGATAAAGTGGTCAAATTATCCTAGCGACTAATGTCGACCCTTAGAGTTCAAGATAAGTTACATTGTGCCATTACCTTTTTCTATTTTTGTTCATTTATTCAAATCTGCCAGTTTTGTTGACCAAACTTTAGAAATTCATAATTAATTCTACAAAAATCCAAATGGGTTGGTTCCAGTGGCTAATTAAATCCTTTTAAATCTTCTTTAAGGAAAAAAATTCACAACGCATCAATTACAGCCACATATTTCCTAGAAATTCGTTAAACTCAGACTGTCACAGATTTCATTCCTGAATCATAGTCAAAATTTGAAAAATGATAACTTTCAATATACTAGTCCAAATGGCTATATTACCTATCAAATTAAAGCCCAGAATGTCTACTTTCATCTTGTAAAATATCATGCGATTTGGATCAGGTTTGTATACTAAACAACATGCCACAATAATACTAGTTTCCAGAAATGAATCTAGGTAGCAACAACTCAAACTTTCAAAATTCTAGAATTATGTATAATCATCCCAAAAATCATAACCACATGTGATTCCACATAATGTTTCATGTACAATCTAATGGAATACTAGAAAACATCAAAATCTAGCTCTTTCTTGGATTCTATACAGAATCAAACAAATCTTATTTTTGCCAAAATCACTAAACACTAGTGGAAAAATGGCTTTTTAGACCGGTTAAAATTGACTCTTTAAACCGATTTTAGATCAGGTCTTGATATTGCCGGTCTAAAAAGTTCGATACTTTTAAGACCGATTTTGTTAACCGGTCTTAAAAGTCTAAGACCAGTTTCTTAACCAGTCTTAAAAGTCACACTTTTAAGACCGGTTGTATTGATAACCGGTATTAAAATAAACCATTTTAAGACCGGTTGTCATGAGCACCGGTCTTAAAAGACCTCTTTTGTAGGCAATACTGAAATATTTTTAAGACCGGTTTTCCACATAACTAGTCTTAAAAGTTTGATTTTTAACACAGGTTGTACATACAACCAATCTTAAAACTTGAATTTTAAGACTGGTTATATGGAAAACCTGTCTTAAAATAACTTTTAAGACTAATTATCTATATAATTGGTCTTAAAAGTATTATATTTTTTTTATTGTCTTTAATTATGTTAATAACTAGACACATCTTAGAATTGTTGCTTCTAATGCCGTACTTATTAAGCTCCATAAGGTGTTTATTTTACTTCCACTTACCATTCCCTTTTTATTTAACCTTCTCATTGGGAACTTGCAACATAACATGCGCCTTCATCCCTATGTAATGTGTTGTTTAAAACCATCATATATATATATGCATAATTCTTTAAAACACATGCAAACCAATGACATGTCTCAAACAAATTCGCTTGTACAAATGCATGGTTTCACATAATCACAAAAACAACAAACAAGTCAATTCATGCAACCAACAAGTTCTGTTGAAAAGCCGAGGGAAGAAAAATTCCTCAATATATACAGAAAATTCCTTAGTTTTACAAAAACTCACTGTTGTTGTAAAAGTTCATAAATGAATTCAGCACAACAATTGCAGATCTGATCAATATCTTCTTTTGGAAAGGGGTCAGCAAGATCAAACATCTAAAACACCAAAGTCAAGCAAAACATTAACTTGCTAGCTTAAAAAGTAATAAAAGTAATACAAAATTTTTGAAATATATATACATTTACCTCTTGAGTAAATTTTGTCATGCCTAGGGTAATAATATTCTAAATGTGTCTCAAAACATACAACCCACATAAGTTGGACCCCAATGGTTGCCTACGAGTCTGAAAAATAACATGATATCATTAAAACAAGTATAAAATTAAAGCATGGCTTATTATTGAATACATTCTTAAAACAAACCAATATCTAACTAATCTTTGGCAAGATCTATGTAGGGTCTTTTAGGTCACGAACATGCCTACCACAAGCAACGTGTAGGAATGTCCGCATAGCCCTATATCATCAAAATCAGAAAGGTTACTAAATTTACACAAATTCCATAAATTTTGCACACAAAAGGTAATTAATAATGCAAGAAAACTTGCAAGTTCATGGTCTTCTTCAATTCACTCCTGAGCATGCTATGGTAGAGGGAGCATAAGAGGATGACAATATAACTCTTCTTGCACAAAATAACCGATTGCTAATGATCACTAAAAAAATGAAGACTTTTAAGCAAATATAAAACATTATGTATAATATGAAATATAAATTTTTTCTTACCCATGCACATATGGAGCCAAGAAACACTCAAATGGGGTTTCACTAAGCCTCTCCGATAAGTATGTGTGTCTAATAGCAGTAGTGGTTTCTTTGTCGTGGAGTTGAAATGGGCATAGGAATCTAAATTTATCGCTTTTACTAGAGGAAAATAACCTATGATTCATGTACCTACAATAATGCAAGCACACAAATCAAAGTTTAACATCGTAATTTGTAAAATATTTACTTCCAATTGGAGAAGATACTCACATTAAAAATAGTTGGACAATTGAAACCGTAAGTTGTTATCAAGGAGCTACCATGGACATTAAATCATCACTTTCAAGATAGCATTGCACCCCTGACTTGCCAGCAGCTGAATCAGTAGGCCAATCTCTTGTTCGAAAGGATGTATCATATTCCATCATAATCACTTACTACATGACATTCCATACAAGCTCAGAAACATCTTGAGTGGAGGGAGGTGCAGGTGGCGGGGCTGTGATCGGGGATTCCTCAACTTGATCAGAAACAAGGTTCTTTGGCCACAAGATGAAAGAGTTGAAGACATCGCTCACAATCTTGAAGTCATCAGCGGGGATAGGGAGAGGTGCATCTACAATGACCACCTCTTCAACTACCACTCTGACTTAATCATCCTTTATTTCTTGGTGGTGGATAGTTGATCCCAAGTTGTGTACGCTCCCCTATGCAACTAATCGTCTCAGAGGATCCTCCATAAATAGGTCATAAGGCTCACCAATTTCTTTTCCAGGATCCTCTGGTGACTGACCAATACAACTCCCTTTAGTGCTCTATTTAGGGTTTAGGGAATGTGCCTGGGGAGCACTGGTATCTTGTCTTATTATGATAATTCATTCCTCCTTCATCTTGATGAACCTTTCGTCAAATCGTGCATCAAATGATGCTTCTGCTTTGGCCCTAGCTTCCGCTCTCACAATGGCCAATATATGCTCCATCTCTTCTCTAGATGCCATACTACTTGAGGAATGGTGTGGGAGTGCTCCAAAATAATATCTTCTCTACCCCTCCTCCAACTCCCCTAACACTGCTGGGATGCTTGTGTTTTCCTATAGCAATGGTCAGGATGTCATTCTTCCTATCCGACCTAAATGATCCCTCGGCTTGTTTTTTTTTTGAAGATTCTCCTGTAAGACACGTAAGACAAACATATGTAATGAATTTTTGTTTACTCACTAATTAATAACAACAACAATACTTACAATTTTTTCACCAACTATACTAGATTGCTTACTCGTATAAGACCCGCTCCTCTTTTGGTGAGTGAACTTTCACATTTCTTCACGATGTATTGGAAATAGTGGAAAAAGAAGAATAGAAGGATCGCGGATTGAGCTACTTCTTCCAATCTCTTTTGTTTGGCTGCCAACAAGTCTTTTTCAGCCATCACATAACCCCCACAAGACCTTGTATGGGGGCAATCATTCTTTCTTCCACTCTCTTATGCCTTTTGCCTTTTTTCCTATGAATGAGAAATAAAAAAAAGATTACAATCAATAAATTAAAGACAATTCATCAGTAAATAAAATGCAAAATATGTCAATTCACCAAAGCTTCTGGAGTAGTCCGAAGCCTTCTAAATTCTTGTCAAGTATGTTCATTAATATAAGAATACTTGTCACATCGATTAGGACGAGATTAACCTTCTTCCACCTCGATATAGACATAATTATTGGCTAGAGTTGTCTTAAACTTCCTCCATCATTCATCATAATATGTCATTGTCTTATATATAAGATTTCACTCTTAGGAATGTCGTAAGTGAGTTGTAATGCATGCATTGGATAGTTAGTAACTAACAAATTTACTAATTCAACCATATAAACTTGGTAGTTAGTGAGGGCAATCATTTTATACCTGGATAGTGATAAGTAAAATATTTGCATATTTATTTTTCCTTATATGATGATTTTATGGATGATATTTGAACTCAATTTAATAAATTTGGGTGTCATTAATAAATAAATAATGATTTTTGCATAAAATAAAATTTCTTGAAAAATACTAAATTAGACCCTCTTTCAGTTTTCAGGCAATATCTAGAGCTCTAGATGTCGGATTAAGACGTTCTTTATATGGATAAAAAGCTAAGAAAGAGCTCTACAACTTTGATGTTGAGACAAAAATCCAGTTTATCTCCAAGGGTTTTGAATTTTTCCTGGAAGTTGAAAGCGGGAATCATCTACCATTCCACCAACCATTTCATCTACCTCTTCATCTTCCTTTTCACCTACTACCTTATCTACCACATTTCATCTACCTCTTCATCTTCCTTTTCACCAACCACTTCACCTACCACATTCTATCTACTACATCACCGACCACATTTCATCTACCCTACTCCATTCTTCCCTATAATAGACACCATCTCCTTCACATTTCGCATATCAATTCATATCTATTACTCTCATCTCTTCTCCACACACACAAAGTCATATCCATTACTTTCCTCTCTTCTATTTCTTCTTGCATGCCTCCTATATGGAAGGCTTAGGATTGTATTACTTTTTGCATGCCGCCTACATGGAAGGTTTTACCTTCTAAATGGACGGCTAGATTTCTTCATTTTTCATGCATCTTTTGGTTGTATATTTATGTTTGAGAATTTAATATTCAAGTTTTATGCAGTATTTATGATAATTTCATTCTAGTTTTATGTAATGTTAATTTATTTTTATTTTGTTTTTAATTTTATCATGAGCTAAATTTTCATTTTTCTAGGGTGATGACGTAGCATACTAATAACGGATTGAATCTTAACTTATTAAATCTAGTTTTAATTTCTCCTTCATGATTGAGTTTTAATTATTATTCTTAATGCTTTTGATTGACTGGCCATCTTTTGAATAATTTCAATATACATGTTGAGACTAGAAGGAGATGCATGTGTGTAGATCCTATAATTAAAACCATAACTTGCATATAAAATAGGAATATATTCATATGAGTTATGTAGTCTTACTGAGTTCCATAAATCTTAATGCATAATTAATTGCTTAAATTCATATAGGAATATATTGGATTAGCAATTAATTATAGAATCGCTTAACCTTGGAAGAGGCTAGTAATTAAATTAGGGAAACTCAACTAACAATCATGTGGAATAAATTGGGCTAGAATAGATAAGTGATTTAATTCAGAATTTGTGAAGTGAAATCTAATTCCTAGGACTTTTTCTCATATTTGCTTTCTTATCATTTACACTCATATTTAATTGTTTTTCTTTTATTTTGTTCTCTTAATCACCAACTAATCGATTGACTAAATAAAATTAAAATTACCTATTTTGGCAATTAGTACTCAATCCTCGTGGGAATGATACTCTACTTACTTCTATATTACTTGATTACGACAGTGTACACTTGCACTATTTAATGGACCATTCACACACGTAATAGATAGTTTCCCAAATATGTTGCTTCATATTTTTATCAACATTTCTTCACTTCTCTATGAAGATGCTAGGCTTGTTGCATGTTAGGAGGTTGACAAAACTCCTGTGCCGACTTGCATTAGGCCCAATTGGTTCGTAATATCTATCAAACTCAATCAGAATATTTTCCCTAATATTCTGATTAAGGGGAATGTCTCTCAATCGGGTGCCTCTTCTACCCCTTCGTATGGGCTAATTACAATGCTTTTGATTTTAGCTCGAGCATTGCTAAGAGTACCCTTACTTTGATTAACACTAGTTGGCTCCGGAGTATCCTCAGTAGGATGGCTCATTATCCTCACTTGAAATTGAATAAGCTAGTTTATATTCCTATGTGGTCATGACACTTTAAATTTCAGCCTCCAATTTTCATTTCACACACTATATTAACATTCTAGACTTTGTTATATCCTTGTTGGCACTTAAGTATTGTACAGGGCATTGAAATACATAATACAATTCCACTTTAGAATTTGGAATTTTTTGGCAACTAACTTATAACAATTTCTTCCTCATGCTCTCCCTATACAATTCCACCTCTTAAACTTATTGGAGCTATAAAAAGGAATAAAATATAACTCTGTCTAGCACATTATTGGGATCCACAGAGTTCCAGAATAAAATCTAACACATTATAATTGAACAAAACAGAGTTACAAAATCAAGGCTCAAAGACATTATTCACATTATAATTCAGCAATATAGAGTTACAGAATAGAAAAACTCACATTATAATTCAACAATATAGAGTTACAGAATCAAGGCCGAGAGACATAGAAGTAGCTCTAAGAAAGGAAAGATAGGCTTTACATCTACATATAATATTAACATTAATATTCACAAGTTAAGATAATTTAAAAGGGAGAATAATGCCTCAGAGTGACCAACAAAAAAAGCCAAATTTATCTCATAAAAACCTGGACTTTGATCTTGAGGAACCAACCCAGGGGAGGCAATCAATGGAAATGAGGGAATGCAATCCACCATAGCCTTGCGTCCATCGGTGGCATTGGTAGGAGAAACATGGAAAAGACAAGCTTAAAGACAAAACCCAGGGGAGGCAAGAAACCACGCTTGAAGAAGAAACCAATCGGAGGAAACAAAAGCCGAGCCTTACTGTAATGTTTCAACCAAACCTCTACGTCGACGGCTATGAAGGTTAAGGACGGAGGAGTTGTAACCCCCAGCCGTAATTAATATCCGGATCACGCGATTAACATGAAATAGAGACCAATACTTCAAAACAGCATTTTTAAATCCCATCAACCAGACGAGGTTTTCACAAATACATTTCATAATCATTTAAAACACGGTCTCACATCCACATTCCGAATATAATTACTATGCGAAGATAAATTACATTTAGACAATTATCAGAGTACACGATATAAATTCCCGGCAATCCCGGGATCATATCTTCGCTCATTAATCTTAGGGCATAATAGCCCATACAACTCCACCAACAGGGATTTCACAACTTACTCGAATACATGCTCAAACACTGATCCAAATATACAATACATATTCCCAATTACGCATTGATAACCAACTACTAAGCTCTCACCCAGAAACGAGTCCTCTTCGTCCTTGGATGCTTGCTTCATCCTTAATCTTCCTTCCCTGTCTAAAATGTTGATAGGGGAGGGTGAGATTCTGGGGAATCTCAGTAGGAAACAGGTACCAATATGCATGCAAGATAAGTATTTAATGCATGACATGCTTGCATCACAATAACTCATGTTCACATCATGATATATCCGCATGCTCAATGTTTCACAACATACTCATGGCCATAGCATAACTAGAAATAGAGCTACAATCATTCATACATGTTTCACATAATCACGCAAGGCAATAACATGCATCAATACACAAATACAATTATCACTACATGCAGGAGAGGTAAGTTCCCTATACTCTTTCCACGTAAGCTCCAGCTCCGGCCGCTCACGATCAGGGAAATCATCAAATCCTATAACCAAAATCAAGGACATAGGATTAATCCCCTTTTTCCAATTCCTTAACTTTTAGACACTCAAGTTGGTTATCATTATTGCCCTTTAAGTACTCTCAAACACCTCAATCGATAGCTCTAAAGGGTTGGAAGACTATCCCCAAAGATCCCCTTTTGAACACTTAAACTTGATATTTTTCACTGCCTCACTCGAGCACAGATGCTCTCACTTGAGCACAAGTACGGACATCACTCGAGCACAAATGCTCTCACTCGAGCATTGGTACGGGCAGTACTCGAGCACAAGAGAGTGAAGACAGAAAGCACATGCCCGAGAGCACAACCCTCACCTGAGGTACAAGCTCACTCGAGCACACCAACCTCACTCGAGCACAAGGCCAAATGCCTTACTCGAGCACCCGCGAGCACAACGCCACAAGTGACAACCTGAGAGCACCACTCTCACCTGAGGCACAGGCTCACTCGAGCACAGCCATATGTGCTCGAGCACATTCCCCATACCTGCGAGTGAGAAAGCACACTCGTGCCTCTTTCCCGCGAGCATCCACCCGAGAGCAATCCTCAACTCTGGGCTTACACCTTCACTCGAGCAGAACCCAGCTCACTCGAGCATGTTCTTCGCTCACTCGAGCACAAAGCGATGTGCTCGAGTATCACTCATAAAAATCCCAGGTGCAACTCGAAGCACAACAGGGAAAACTCGCGCATCACTCGAGCAGGATCCCCCTCACTCGAGCAATGTTCCTCCTTCACTCGAGCACACCCATGTCTGCTCGAGTGAATCTATCAGATTCTAGAAAATGCAGCAAACATACCACATTTTCCTGACTCTTGCCCAATTGATCCAAATGGACCCAAAACCTCTACCAAAGCTACTCCCACATAAAATCACTCATTGAATTCAATGGAATCAATAGAATTACCAAAATCCCATTCCATTTACATGCTTTGGTCTAGGGCAATATAATCATCCATTTTCCAAAATCATTAACCTTACACATTTCAATCCCAAATCCATTCTATCTATTCAAAACTCATACCAACATACCACTTCCATAACCATAACATGCCAAACTACCCATTTACCCATATTTTCGAAATTAGGGCAATAATTCCAGAAATTCCAAACTTAATCATTTGGCATGAAACATAGATAGAAAGATTGGGTTCACATACCTTAACAACTTTCTCAAGAACACTTCTTGATTCTCCACACTCCATATTTTCGTGATTCTTCAAATCACCACCAATGGAGAAGCTACAACCACCAAATTGAAGCTCTCAACTCAATGATCAACATTTATGAAAAGGATTTGAGCAAAGGAAACCATTTACTCACCTTTTTACAAGCTTTTCCTTTCTCTTCTTCCAAGCTTCATATTTTCACACAAGAGAGAGAAAACGAGAGAGAGAGAGAGAGAAGAGAGAAGAGAGGAGATGGAGATGATGATGATGTGTCTCACATCAATTATCCCACATCCAAGGGTCCACACTTTGCCACTTGTCACCATCTCACTCCAACTCCCATGGGCTCACATGCACACACATACACATGATTATGCCCCTTACTCAACTTCACAAATCAATCCTAGCCATTGATCTTGAAGCTACCAATGAGTTCCCTCTTCGGCAACCAATCAATTGGCCGGCAACTTTACCGTTTTGCCCCTGATTATGGAAATTCACTTGGAATTACCGCTAACTCATTTTCCATATTTCTTAATCACAATTTGGACTCTTGCTAAACCAGGGCTTAGCAGTCCACTAATCTCAGGCTTAATCTCTAAGCTCAAGTATTAAAATTCGGGGTATTACAGGAGTGATGTGGGAAGAAGGAGGAGCTGCCATGAAAGGAGGGAGGGGTTTGTAAGAAGCTTGAGTATCAAATTTCAGAGTTGAAATTAGGCACGATACGAAGCGGCTAGAATATGTAGGGCATTTTTAAGATTGGTTATACATAACAATCAGTCTTAAAAGTTAGATTTTAGACCAGTTATTTAGTATAACCAGTCTTAAAAAACTTTTAGACTAGTTCCTAACAACTACCAGTCTTAAAAAACATTTAGACTGGCTCCTAACAACAACCGATCTTAAAAGTTCAACATTTAAGACAGGTTCTTTTTTATAACCATTCTGAAAAAAAAAATAAATTTTTAATTTTCTTTATTTCAGAAAATATATTAGACCTGTTACATTTAAAACCGGTCTAGAAAATACATACATATATTTATATTTTTTAATGATTAATTTTTTAAAACCGGTTGTTGATAAAACCGGTCTAAATAATATATTTAAGACCTTATTTTAGTATAACCGGTCATAGAAGTTGATCATAATTATCAAAATGCCACTGGTCATTCTTTTAAGACCTTATCCTCTATAACCAGTTTAAATGTGCCTATTTTAAACACCATTTGTGTACTAGTGAAAACAAAATTTTGTCTAACAACTTAGTTCAATATCATCATAAATCATCATTTAACCATAAACACATGATTAAACCTTACTCCCTTGCCAAAGCATGAATAGTACTCCCTTCATGAATACTCATCCAAACAACAAACCAATCTGTTCAAAATGAAGGCTATGCTTACCTTTACATGTTTCTGCAATCGGTTCGAAAATCCAACAGTACTCCAGAGCGAGACATACTAAACTCCTCTAAATGAAAATCCAAAACCATAGAAATAAAGTTTAGAATGAGTAAAGAAGTTTACTAAAGGCTTTATCAGTCAGAAACAACAATTTCGGATCGAAATCGGCTCCAGGGCTCAAGAACACAATACTATTCATCCGTCTTATCTCCTTTTTCATTTTCTCACTATTTTTCTCTATTCTTGGGTTGTTTAGACAAAATTAAGAAGTGAGACAGGTGGTAGAATATTTAATCACATGTGTTTAAGTCTTATGGTGCCATGTTTCATGATCTTACTTCACAAGATGCCATGTGTCTTTAAAAGTACATCCTCTCTTCTTTACTCTCTCCTAGTCATCCTTTTTAGGCCAGAGGAAGGAGAGGCTTGACAATTTCCATGGACTCTTAGATTTGGTGTTTGGGAAGTCAAGTATACGACAGGGTCAGAGATCAACAGATTCCCTAGATTCAGGGGCTAGGTGGAACCTCTGGGGAGTGCCAATTCAAAGGGTAAAAAGCAAGTGCCATCATTAAGGACACTTGTCACTCTCTTAACATGCCAACACAAAAGTTGATTGGTACTTTGTAATGATGAGAGGACACTTGTCACTATCTTGTGGCGCCAACATAAAAGTTGTGTCATCATTAGCTATCATGACTTACTTTATTAAAGCTATTTAATAAAGTTACTTTATTGGTGTCTTCACTCGGGACTTACTCGAGATTGCGTCATGTGTATCGTAGCCCATAAGATGATGTTAAGTCGGAGTATGTGTGTGGACCCACATGGTGCCACATACCGGTGTCTTCTTAAAAAATGTAGGGTACACATGTTTGCCTTGAAAATGCTATGTGCACACTAATATTGGCATATTTTGCTTGACTAATCAGTCCTATACCGCATGACATATCTGGGTGGCATCTTTCTACCAACCCAATGTCACCATATATGTGTCTTGTGCATATCTGTACCGATACTTTGATTCTATTGCCTACGCATATGAAAACAGACGTACAACTACAAGCCAACAATTGAGCACCAGAGAAGACTCAATCCGAATATGAAGGAGGTGGTGAGAAAAGAGGTAATAAAGTTACTAGATTCTGGTATAATCTACCCAATCTTCGATAGTCAATAGGTAAGCCCAGTTCAAGTTGTGCCAAAGAAAGGTGGAATGACAGTAGTGCCCAACCAGAAAAATGAATTGATTCTACAATGCACGGTAACTGGATGGAGAGTGTGCATCGACTACATAAAGCTCAATAAAGCCACCAGAAAATATCACTTCCCTCTGCCATTTATAGACCAGATGCTTGACAGACTAGTAGGGAAAGCATATTATTGTTTCCTGGATGGGTAGGATATAATCAAATTACAATTACACCAGAAGATCAAGAGAAAACAACTTTTACATGTCCATATGATACCTTTGCCTTCAGAAAGATGCCATTTGGTCTATGTAATGCACCAGCAACATTTCAAAGGAGTATGATGGCGATCTTCTCAAACATGGTGGAAAGGTTCATCGAGGTATTGATGGATGATTTTTCAGTTTTTGGAGAATCATTTGATCATTGTCTATCAAATTTGGCAAAAGTCTTGCAACGTTGTATGGAGACAAACTTGGTTCTAAATTGGGAGAAATGTCATTTTATGGTGAAAGAAGGAATTGTGCTGGGTCATAAGGTATCTGATCGAGGCATTGAAGTGGACCAAGCTAAGATTGAAACAATTCAAAAGTTACCACCTCCTTCCTCAATCAAGGGCATTCAGAGTTTTTTGGGACATGCTGGCTTCTATAAAAGATTCATCAAGGACTTCTCAAAAATCACAAAGCCACTTTGCATGCTGTTGGAGAAAAAACACTCCCTTTCTGTTTAATAAGGAGTGATTATCAGCCTTCCAAACTCTAAAAAGTGCCTTGACTTCTGCACCAATTATCATAGCTCCATATTGGAATCTTCCATTCGAAATGATATGTGAAGCAAGTGATTATGCAGTTGGAGTTGTTTCAGGCAAAGAAGAGATAAGATCTTTCATGCTATCTATTATGCTCGCAGAACACTCTCAGAAGCACAGCTGAATTATGCAACAACAGAAAAAGAGCTCCTAGCAGTAGTGTTTGCATTCGACAAATTCAGAGAATACTTGATCGGGTCAAAGGTCATTGTCTGGACAGACCACTCAGCAATCAAATACTTGATTAAGAAGAAAGATGCTAAGCCCAGACTGATCAGATAGGTGCTTCTACTACAAGAATTTGACTTGGAGATCAAAGACAAAAAAGGGACCGAGAATCTCATTGCAGATCATCTTTCTTAGAACCACCTGAACAAGAGAGAGAATCACCAATCCAGGAGAATTTTCTAGATGAGCAACTTTTTATCATGCAGTCATAACCTACTCCGTGGTATGCTGATTTTGTGAATTATTTGCAAGCGGAGTAATGCCTTATGAACTTTCTAAAATGTAAAAGAAGAAGTTTCTGGCTGATGTAAGGCATTACTTTTGGGATGATCCGTTCTTATACAAACAATGCCCATATCGAATTATCAGGCGATGTGTTCCTGAAGAAGAAATGGTCAGCATCTTAAATCACTACCATTCATCCCCATATGGTGGTCATTTTAGAGTAAATAGAATAGCTATTAAAGTCCTTCAATCAGGATTTTATTGGCCTACACTCTTCAAGGACGCACATAGAATTGTGGCAACCTATGACAGATGTCAAAGGATGGAAAATATCTCAAGGAGACATGAAGCCCCTTTAACTAACATCTTAGAAGTTAAGCTTTTTGATGTATGGGGGATAGATTATATGGGGCCTTTTCCATCCTCATTTAGCAATCAGTTCATTTT
The DNA here is from genome assembly GCA_963855925.1 of Inga laurina. Taxonomy (NCBI): domain Eukaryota; kingdom Viridiplantae; phylum Streptophyta; class Magnoliopsida; order Fabales; family Fabaceae; genus Inga; species Inga laurina. Next base: position 40,110,358 of record OY979705.1, read on the forward strand.
AGTAGCTGTTAACTATGTCTCTAAGTGGGTTAAAGCAGCTGCCTTTCCTACAAATGATTCTCGAGTGGTTGTGAAGTTCTTGAGGAAGAATATTTTTACAAGATTTGGAGTGCTTAGAGCTATTATCAGTGATGGAGGAAAGCATTTTTGCAATCAACAGTTTTAGTCGATATTGGCTAAATATGGAGTAACTCACAAGGTTGCTACTCCATATCATCCACAAACTAGCAGGCAGGTATAAATCTCAAATAGAGAACTAAAGTGGATCTTAGAGAAGACAGTGAATTCCAACCAGAAGGACTAGGCTTAAAAGTTAGATGATGCACTCTGGGCTTATAGAACTGCCTTTAAGACACCAATTGGTACATCCCCATATTAATTGGTCTACGGAAAAGCATGCCATCTTCTAGTAGAAATGGAGCACAAAGCATATTGGGCAGTAAAAGCATTAAATTTGACTTAAAGGTAGCTGGTGAGAAAAGGCTTCTCCAACTTAATGAGCTTGAAGAATTCAGACAACAAGCTTATGAAAGTGCAAAGTTATACAAGGAGAAGACAAAAATGTGGCATGACAGAAGAATTTTGAGGAAAGAGTTTTCACCAGGACAAAAAGTGCTTTTATATAACTCAAGGTTAAAGCTCTTTCCAGGAAAGTTGAGATCAAGGTGGTCAGATCCTTTTACTGTGATTCAAGTATGGCCATATGGAACTGTAGAGATTCAAGATGGTGATTGAAAATTTAAAGTGAATGGGCAAAGGCTCAAAGAATACAATGAAGGTGCACTCAACACTTTGAAATCTATCATCATATTTAAGGAACCAACAGGTAAGTCCTCAATCTAGTAATTTGTTTTTCTTAAAAATTTTTAAAAAAAGAAAATAAAGAAAATAAATAAATTTTTTTTTATTTTTGTCTAGCTAAAGATGCTAAAGAAGGGCGGCTATTTGGGAGGCAAACTTAAAACTTCTTTCATACTCTCTCAATTTTCTTTCCCACTCTCTCAATTTTCTTTCCTACTCACTCATTTCTTTCCTACTCTCATTTTTCTTTCCTACTCACCGAAACACACTGCACTGCATTAAGCATTTTAGTTTTCATCATTTTTATTTTAAGTTACCATGGAGGAATCTCTTGCAAAGCTTAAGAACAGGTTCCCCACACTTCCCAAAGATGTGCTCAGGAAGATCTATAACAGTCAACTTGAAAGGATGATGATATTCAATCGTTTAGGCCTTCCTGTAGATGTACGTTGGATCATTGAAGCTAAGGTACGTTTAGCAGGTGAGATTCATAATTCATTTGTTAAACCTTTGCCAGGAATGGGAAGAAGTTCTTACTCCAAAAAGAGAAGAGCTAAAAGAATGAAGGTCTGCCATAAATGTGCAAGGTGGAATTGTGATCAGCGTTGTAGGAGTAAATATGCATTCTTCCTCTTATAAGCATACATGGTCCGAGAGAAAGAATGAGAAAAAGGGTATTACACAAAAATGTAGATTTACATTTATTTGCATTTTTTATGAAACTGATTTGGGCAAGAAAGGAGAGTTTATAACAGCAGCAAATGAACTTGGAATTGAATTAGCTGCCAGAAAAATCAACTTTGTGTACGGGGGAGGCATCCAGGGCCTAAAGGGAAGTGTGGCCATTTCTGCATCTATGAATGGAAGCAAGGGTTTAAGTGTAAGGGTGAAGGAGTTGGAAGATCACATTTTTTCCTTAGGACAAGAGTTACAGGTTTCGAGCTTGCCTGAATGGATGGGAGTAATGTTCTACCATGCTTAAGCTTTTATTGCTCTACCCGGTGGTTTGTAGACATTGGATGGCATTTCTAGTGTTGCTTATTGGGCTAAGTTAAACTATCACAAAAAGCCGTTAGGATTGTTAAATGTTAATGGTTTTTATGTTAATTTGTTGTCTTTTCTTGATCATGCTGTGAAAACAGGATTCATACCCCAAGCGACTTGCTACTCCATAATTGTTGCACCAACTGCTGATCAGCTGCTCGATCAACTACAAACCTATAAACCTAAACCAGATCTACTCGTCAAGAAAATAGGTGGGCAATCTTCAGATAGCAATCAGAAGCAGAACCCATATACCACTCTTAGGTTGTAACTTTCCTTAATCTCTTGGTTTTACTTTATTGTGTGTTTATGTTAAAAAAACACCTCCTCCGAGCTCTAGAAGACATTAGGGACAATGTCTGATTTAGGTTGGGGGAGGAGGAAAAAAATTTGCTTTTCTTTTGTTAGTTAGTAAAATCATTAGATGCATGGGGTGCAGAAAAAAATGGCAGAGTGAGGAGTTATTCTTAACTCCTGAGACGCATTTCATTAGTTGCACTTTATTAGTCGCATTTTTTTATCTTTTTCAAAAAAAAAGTAAAAAAAAATTTATATTGTTCAAGTGCTTCGTAATGATCTTAAGAAGTATACAAGTTTCAAGTATGGATCAATTGAATTTAGAGATTTTATAGCATGAATGAACAACTGATTGTTGCAATTGGTGATAAATTTTGAGATTGAATGAACTGAGTTTAAAAATCCCTAGCTGTGAGCTTCTAAGCCTATAATGATTATTTCTCTTGTGTGTGATATTAACCTATTAAGTTGTCATTCTAGAACTTGCTTTAAATCTGGTTGAAATTACATCTCACATGCACATTCAAAAATGATAAAGGCATTCATTTTCTTTAGCCAGAACCAAATAGCCAACCTTGCAATTATACCGTTGATAAGTCCTTTTGAGCCTAATTGACTGTTTCTTTGTTTTCAATCCATTAACATGTGCGTTAATGATATATCAAGTGCTTTTACCTTATTCGGAAGATTAGTGGATCATTTGAAATTTTTGTGAAATGGGCTTTTGACAAAGTGTGGGGGTGTGTCTATCATCAACTTTACAGTTGCAAATAAAAAACAAAGAGAGAAAAATAAATAAATAAAAAATAAAAAAAACAAGAGAAAAAAAAGAAGGAAAAATTATGAAAAAATAGAAAAAAAATGTTAAGTGTTTGAATTGTGGGTTGTTGTGATGAGATAAATTTACAAGTAACCCATTTTTCAATTGCTCTATTTCTTTAGCCTTTCATATCATGTTTTACATTCCTTTACCATTACAACCCTTAATAAGTGTAATATCCTGGATTGTGATCAAGGATTAGCAACTTCAAAGTAATGTAATTAATATTAATTGAGCACTTTTGAAGTATATATCGTGCATTGTGCTAATCAGAGGTAAAATGGTAAATTTACCGATCGACTGGTAAGCTACTGGAGAGGAAACTCCTTGGTAATTATGATCGATGACTAGGATTAAATGTTAAGAGAAGGAATCAAGTGTGTTGGAGAGTTTGTGAAATCATAGGAGGAAAGATGAGATGGTGCCAAGTGTCAAATTAGGGACCATAGATGAAGTCAAAATTTTCAAACTCTATCTCTCTCCCTCTCAAGTCGGCTATGTGTGTAATTTTCAAACTCTATCTCTCTCCCTCTCAAGTCGGCTATGTGTGTGTGAGCAATTAAACAATGAATCATCATCTTCAATATCTCATTTCTCTCTCATCTCTCTCCATCCTCTCCATTTTCGCTGAAGATTGAGCAAGAAAGAGAAAGAAAGGGTTTGAATTTTAGGTGAGTATTTAACTCTAAATGCTCACTTCACCTTCATTGATTTTGTTCAAATGGTTAAGAGCTCCCTTGCTATGTTTTCAGATTTGTGAAAAGTGGTGTTTGATTGTTGAACAAATCTGAAAGTTGGTGGAATCAAGGTGTTGATTTCAGCAAGTTTAAGAGGTAGGTTTATGATGAATTTTGGTATATATGTTATGATGTTTACTTAATCAATGAGAATTCTGGAAATTTAACCTAATTATGATGTTAAGTGAAGGGTAGGTTTTGATTAGAGTGTCACTGTTCATTTGGTCAGTTGTGACACTTCGGAGTGATTAGAATTTGATTTGAAGTTGAATAAGGGAAATTTGTTGGAATGAAGTTCTGAGTGGTTTTATGAACTAGAGTGAGAATATGGCGATTGTGGTAGAACATGCTCATGGATAATGAATATGGTCATTTTGATGGCTCCAATGTGTTCCTTGAGCCAAATTGTGTGAAAATAGTATGTGATTTGAAATTAGGGACCATTGGAAACCAATTGGCAAAATCTGGAAAATCTGTCCAATGTAAGTCTATTCTGGGCAGTCAGATGGTGTGGACGTTTTGACTGGGCAAATGATGTTGAAAAATTATGAAACTTTCCAGTCTTAAAGTTCACATCTCAAGCTTCAAAATGGGCATAAATTGTGTGTCATTTCGCTTTTGATCTGGGAGTTTGAACTGTCCAAAGTTTGGCATCAAAGCTGGACCCTGTTTTGGTACAATGTTAGGTTTTTGGTAAATCTGGATTTTTGTGGTGATTACTAGTTATGGCCAGTATTTTTCCTTGAAAGAGGACTTAAATAGCTTTCATTTGGCTTTAGAATCACCCCATTTCGATTTTTCCTGAATTAGTTATGAATTTTGGAAGTTCAGCCAGAAACTGGATTTTCCTGGGCCGCGGCCCAAGGATGGTGGGCCGCAGCCCAAATGTTTCTGGGCAGTTTTGGGCCGCAGCCCAAGGATTTTGGGCCGCGGCCCACCCTTAAAATCTGTGTTTAGCACTTTTAAAGGTGGTTTTTGGTATAGCCTTTCCCAACCCTTTAGGCATATGTTTAGACCTAAAATAACCACCTAAAGAGTCTAAATGATAACCAACTTAAGTACTATGGAATTAAGAACTTGGGAAAAGATTGACGGGTTGTCCCTAATTTGGTTTACAGGATTTGATATTTGCCGTCCTCGTGAGCCTGCAGTGCCAAGAAACGTCGGGAAAGGATCAGGTAGTGACTCTCTCTCTTATACTATGTATAATGCTCTGTATGTGTGTGTTATCATGTTATGTGATGATTCTTCGATGCTGCTGCGATTACAGCTGGTGATAGCTGTCGTTTACAGCGCAAGCTGTCATTTACAACGTAAGCTGTCGTTATTGTGATTACAGCGTAAGCTGTCGTTACTGTGATTACAGCGTAAGCTGTCGTGATTATTATTATTACAGCGAGAGCTGTCGTATTGTGCATACAGCCGTGAGTGCTGTCGTTTATGGTGAAAACCATGTATCTTTGAGATTGCTGCTGCTGTTGCTGGTTGTGATTTATATACATGCTTTGTGTTATGCATTGTGTGAGTGGTTTGTTACTACTGGAATTCGTTCGAATCTCATTCTTTCCTATGACTAACATTTCAGATAGGGCATGTGGCTCAAAGGAGAAGCGGCCAACCCGAAGCACTTAGGATCTTTAGGGATACTAAGGATTTTTTTAGATGTTGGTTATCTACTTTAAACTCGGGATTACTGTATATTTTGAATTAGGAATATCATATTTGATTTTGGTTGTGTAATCCCCTAGTGGATACTTTTAACCCCTAGATTATATATGTATAGAACCCGGGAGTTGCCGGGGATTCGGTTATACACTCTGTTATACATGAATGTAGATAAACTGCACAAGTAATTATATTCGAATTTTGAAATGGAGACCAGGAACAGGAAGAGATTTTGAATGTTTTGTGAAAACCCTACTACAAAGTAGGAGATTGAAATGAGTTTAAGTTATCCGATGGTCTCTAATCCGAATTAAATGTGCATTATCGAATTATAATTACATGATTAAAGGCAGGGTGTTACAATAAGTCCTTTTGATTTGAATTATGCATGTGAATTAGGCAGTGGAGATTGAGATTTTTAGCAAGCCTATGGTAGTGCAATTTTTTCAGTTGAATTTGAGCGAAACACTTACCCTTGAACACTTGAGAGATTGAGAGAATGAGCTACAAGTACAAACTCAGTTTATTCATTTTCAATCAAAGTTACCAGTTTATATTTTTTTTGATTCATTAATACTATGATCTCTTTATTTTTCAACTGTGTTCTTACTTATGACCTGGCACTTCTGATTTTGTTGGAAGCACTTATTAGTTACTTCTTGCCCAAGGACGTCCAAGAGTTAAGTATGGGGGAATTTGATAAATAAAATATTTACATATTTATTTTCCCTTATATGATGATTTTATAGATGATATTTGCGTTTAATATAATAAAATTGGGTGTGATTGATAAATAAATAATGTTTTTGGAATAAATAGTATTTAAAATAAAAATAAATAAATAAATATAAAAAAATGAAAGTACTATAGCAACAGGATCACTATAGCGGACAGAAGTTACACTATAGCGGATGGAAGTCACTATAGCGACGGAAGCACTGTAGAGCTGCCAGACACTGTAGCTGTTTGCCGACAGTCACTGTAGCAGCCGCTGGACACTGTAGCTGTTTGCCGACAGTCACTATAGCAGCCGTCAGATCACTGTAGCAGTATTGTAGCACACATTTTTCCCCTATAAATAGAGATCAATGCCAAGCTCAAATGAGGAAGAGAGGAAGAGAATCAAAGGTCCTTCTCTGACAATTAGAGGCTTTTCTCTGACACAGAGAGATCTTTTCTCTGACAGTTCTAAATAAAGTGTGTTACTTTCTAGATTTAATTTCATACATTGTATCAATTCTTGCATGCCTCCATCTTAGAAGGCTTAGGATTGTATTACTTATTGCATGCCTCTATCTTGGAAGGCTTAGGATTGTATTACTTATTGCATGCCTCCATCTTAGAAAGCTTAGGATTGTATTACTAATGCATGCCGCCTACATGGAAGGTTTTACCTCCTAAATGGAAGGCTTGAATTCTTCATCTTTCATGCATCTTTCGGTAGTATATTTATGTTTAAGAATTTAATATTCAATTTTATGCAATATTTCTGAGGATTTCATTCTAGCTTTATATAATGTCAATTTATTTTGGTTTTGTTTTTAATTTCATCATGTGCTAAACTTTCATTTTCCTAGGGTGATGACATAGCTTACTAATGACGAATTGAATCTTAACTTATTAAATCTAGTTTGAATTTCTCCTTCATGATTGAGTTTTAATTATTATTCTTAATGCTTTTGATTGACTGGCCATCATTTGAATGATTTCAATATGCATGTTGAGACCGGAAGGAGATACATGTGTGTAGATCCTATAATTAAAACCATGACTTGCATATGAAATATGAATATATTCATATGAGTTGTGTAGTCTTACTGAGTTCCATAAATCTAAATGCATAATTAATTGTTTAAATTCATAAAGGAATATATTGGATTAGCAATTTATTATAGAATTGCTTGACCTTGGAAGAGGCTGGTAATTAAATTAGGGAAACTCGACTATCAATCATGTGGAATAAATTGGGCTAGAATATATAAGTGATTCAATCTGGAATTTGTTAAGTGAAATCTAATCCCTAGGGCTTTTTCTCATATTTGCTTTCCTAACATCTGCATACATATTTAATTGTCTTTCTTTTATTTTGTACTCTAAATCACCAACTAATCGATCGACTAAATAGAGTTAAAATTGCTCATTTTGGTACTTAGTGATCAATCCTCGTGGGAACGATACTCTACTTACTTCTATATTACTTGATTATGACAGTGTACACTTGCACTATTTAATTGATCATCTACACTCATATCAATGGTAGAGTTGACAGAAACAATAATATGGTAGTAGTGAAGGCAGGTGGTGACAACTATAATGGTGGGGAAGGAGGTAGTGGTAGTAGTGGCGCAACGAGGGTGATGGCAGCAACAGGGGGTGGCGGCGACAACAGTGAAGGAAGAGGAGGTCATGGTGGCAACGATGACAATGGTGAAGGTAGCAGTGGCGGGGGGTGGCGGCAATAGGGGTAGAGGAGAAGGTAGCGGTGGTAGCAGTAGTTGAGGAGGAGGAGGATGTAGTATCGGCTAGGGGTAAGCAAATCAAGACTAAAACCAAAAATTGAACTGAATCGAACTTAATTCGGTTTTCTTGGTTCGGTTAATTCAATTTTTGTTTTTCTTCAGGTATTTTTCCATGTAAATTCAGTGTTCGGTGTTCAAAAAAAAGTTTTAGTTATAACCGAACAATCAAAATGACATGTGATTGATGGGCTTGTATGTATGTTTTATCTATATGTCTGGTGGCCTAAGTCCAATAACTATTATCCTTTTTGAAAAAATATGTCCAGCAGCCCAAGTCCAATCCCCATTATTGTTTCTTAAAAAAATGTCCAACAGCCCAAGTCCAAAACTAAACCCTAACACCTTAAGTCTCCACTCCAACCCCAAGTTAGCTGCTCTCTTTCCTACAGCTCAACATAGCAGTCATCATTCATTCTTGCTTGAGTCACTCTCAAACGCTTGAAGATCACACTGCATCTCGAGCTCTATGTCCATATCATCACCTATGAAAGTTGACTCGATTTGTTGCTCTCTGACCTCTCTAACACTTGAATATCAAACTTAAAGTCATTAATGCTCTCTAACCTTTCTTTTCCAGTGTTGCTTGAATGGATCTCTTCTCTGTTTTTTTTGTCCAAAGGGGCAAAAATGGCCCAGTGATAATATGTCATGCCTATTAGTTTTTTCTTTTTTGCATTAACTCAACTCTGGCTCTCCTTTCCAATTTCATTATTTATTCCATTTTATGCTTCGATTTTACCATAGATAATATAATTCTTATTTTCATCGATGAATCAATATTATAGTTAGTTTAAATTGATATATTTGATTTTTTTTAGATTGTGCAACATAAGGGACATTTTTTAAGCATTTTTAGTATCATGACACTTGAAACATGATGGAAAACTCTAAGTGTTGAATGCTTTCTCGGTTAATTTAGTTAACTTGGTAATCTAACCAAAATATTTTGGTTGATTTAGTTCGGTTATTATAGGTAGTTTGGTGTTTAAAAATACCTCTTTTTGGTTATTCGGTTATTTCAGTTTTCACTGAAAACCGAATCGAACACCGAATGCTCACCCCTACTCATTGTCGGCTTGAAGATGGCCTGAGATATGAGACTTACTGCCTGAAGCTCAGCCAAAAAATAGCTCCCACGTCCAATATCGAACATGAATCCCCCAGGGTAGTACCCTCTTGATCCCGAACAAGTCCTCCACAACCTGCCACAGCACCGTCTGCACTACTTGCACCGTCAACACTTAGTTTAACCCATCCCTCTATGGGTGGTATCCACGAGACTCTTTTGATTGCCCCCAATCCCTCTTTATGTAATTATATACTTGACTACCTTGTTTATGCTCTCACCTGCTCAAAAATCTATCTCGCGCCCGTCGTCTTTGAGTTGAAGATTATTGAAGTTCATAATAATATAAAGGGAGTTTTGCAAACCAAATCCATGCAGCTATTTTCATTACAACTTTGGCTTCGGGGTCAAAATCCTGCTTTTATGGTTGCACCGAGATATAATGATCAAAGAGGAGCCAAGGTCCTCCCATCAAAGCCATCTCATAATTAGATACATCAGTGAATTTGAACACAAAAAAAACCCACCCCAACTTCATTCGGTTCAACCTCCCCTGTACATACCCATAACTTTTGTAACTTCGTTGAAAAATGAATTGTATCCATCATTCGCCCCATCATTTTGACAATGATGGTGTTCACCCAAGGAATCCATTTTTGGGCTCAAAATTACCAAATTCAATGTCAAATTATGAAATTACCCTTGGCAGCCCTACTTTTAGGGTTTTAGGGGCATTTTCGTAACTACTTTTGGCACATATGGAGTCCTTTTGGAGCTGTTACTTAATTTTCCTTTTGGCCCCATATTTTCTTCTTCCTTGTTACATTCCACCAAAAGCTTCTTCTTTCCAATGCAAAATTCATGATCCCTTGATTGTTCTTTTCATTAATCATGACTTGAATTATAGTCCTCATGTATCACATCTAGAGACCACTGTTTTTGAAGAAGTGCCTTGCGATCTAGGAGCTCAGAATGGTTTAAATATATAAGGGGAAAAAATCCTTTATCTCTTATGCCGAATGATGAGGACATAGGTGAGGCAGAGATGCCTGTTCATAATGATGATTCCTAACCGGTTGTGATTTTTATCTATCCCATTATAATATTTTATGGATTACAACATATTAATTTGGAATTCAAGAGGTATGGGTGAGCACTATTTTGCAGGTCTTTTATATGAAATTAAGAAGCAATACCATTTTAATTTCTTGGCTCTGCTTGAACCAAGAGAGAAGAGGGAGAAAGCTGAAGGCATTATAAGACGCTTGGGATAGAGAAATATGGAATTAGTGGATGCTAGTAGTTTCAGTAGAGGAATATGGTGTTTCTGGGATGACAATGTAGATTTTTGTGTAACGTACAAGGCATCACAAGTTCTTCATGGAATATTTAATCAGGGGAAGGAAAATAGTTGGGAACTCTTTGTAGTGTATGGCCATCCAGTCAAGGTTAAATGCAGAGAATTATGGCAACAACTGAATGCAATAAAGAGAATAGTATTATTCGATGGTGTGTTGGAGGTGATTTTAATGCGATAATAAATGATTCTGAAAGGCGATCAGTAGCTAGAACGCCAATGTACCTAAACCGTGGATTTATAGAATGGATGAGAAGTAACAACATGAGTAGAGTAACTTTTCAAGGTCCTGAATATACGTAGGTTCAGAATGGGTCTACTAGGAGAATTGATAAAGTGGTAGCGGATAGTGAATGGTTAGAAAAATTTACAGATACTTCAGTTCTTCATCTCCCTCAGTATAAATCTGATCATTGTCCTTTGCTTTTCAAAAAGTCAAATAGTCCATAGAAGAAATACAGGAAAAAGTTCAGATTCTTTACTCCTTGGGTGACAGATGATTCATTCATGGAAGTAGTACGAAATGCATAAAGGGTATCTAGATTATGGGAAGAGAATGTAAAGGAATTTCATTGTGATGTGAGTATATGTAATAGGTATGCCTTTCGAAACATAAATTACAGGAAAGCCTCCTTGCTTTGGGAACTTGATTAACTTAATAAGAGACGCATCCAACCAGAGAACATAGAGAAGCTAAAGAGAGGTCTATGGGAAGAGTTAGAGAAGTGTTTAGTACAAGAAGAAGTAATGTGGATACAAAGATTTAGGTGTAATTGGTATTCTCATGGTGATAAAAATACTAGATATTTTCATACAGTTACAAATAGCAGACAACGGAGAAAACAAATTGAGTCTCTATGAAGGGATGATGGAAGTTGGATATATAGTGATGAAGAGCTTAAGATAGAAGGTATGAGTTATTTCCAAAAATTGTATGCAGAAGAATAGCAGAGGGGAGTAAACATTAATTTTGAAGGAATATATCCAACAGTTCTCGATAATGTGTTACGATCTATGGGTGACATGGTGACAAAACAAGAGGTGAAGAAGGCGATATTCAGTATGGGACCGTTGAAAGCTTTGGGGCCTGATAGATTGAATCCACTTTTTTATCAGCATCAATGGGAAGTTGTAGGTGATCCCGTCACAAACATGGTACAGGAAATTTTCAGAAATCCTGAGGATATACAAAGGATAAATGGTACAAATATAGTGTTAATACCAAAAACAAAAACTCCACAAACAATCCATGATTTCAGGCCGATCAGTCTATGCAATGTGGTCTATAATGTGGTTACAAAGATCCTGGCTACCATAATGAAATATATAATGCCAACTATTATTGCCCCAAATCAATATAGTTTCATACCTGGAAAGCAAAGTTCAGATAATATTATTCTAGTATGGGAAATATTTCATTCAATGCGGAATATGAAAAAGAAGCAAGGATTCATGGCCTTGAAAATTGATTTAGAAAAGGCCTATGATCAGGTTCAATGGGATTTCATCCATGCTTGCCTGCAGGAGGTAGGCTTTCCATCCGAATTTATCAATATTATTGCTTCTTGCTTGTCTACAGCCCAGATGCAAATTTTAGGGAATGGTAACCCTGGTCTAGTCTTCTCACCTTCACGGGGTGTAAGACAAGGTGACCCTATATCCCCCTATTTGTTCATACTGGTTATGGAAAAGCGAGCTCATATGGTTCAGAATGAGGTTCAAGAAGAGAATTGGATACCTTTCAGACTGAAGAAAAATGGTACTGCTGTGTCTTATATATTTTTTGCAGATGACTTGATTCTTTTTGCAAAAGCATCTTTGGATCAAGTAGCAATTATTAAAGCATGCTTGGAGGATTTTTGTGCTGCATCAGGGGAAAAAGTTAATGAAGTGAAATCGAGGATCTTTTTCTCTGACAACATATGTCACCAACGTAAGAGAGAGATTAGTGAGTTTCTGGGCTTCACTCCCACCACAGCCTTGAGAAGTACCTAGGCATTCTAATTCATCATGATCGGGTTTCAAAGCATACATACGAGTTCATAATTCAAAAGATGGACAAGAGATTGGTATAATGGAAAGCAAATTCCCTATCAATTGCGGCTAGACACATGTTGGTTTCTTCTATAGTAGCAGCTATTCCCAGCTATGCAATGCAGTTGGCCTGGCTACCACAATCTATTTGTGATGATATAGATAAAAGATGCAAAAGTTTTTTATAGGGTAATGTAGGACAAAGTAAGAAACTTTGGTTGCATGGGATGATGTTTGCAAGTTGAAGTCTGTTAAAGGTTTGGGACTTAAGCATGCTCGAAGTCAAAATGAGGCTTTCATGATGAAATTGGGTTGGGGACTTGTGAAGAGATGTGATCCTCTTTGGGTTAAATTTTTGTGAGAAAAGTACAAGTGTGGGGATGATATTTTGCCAAAGATAAGTACTAAAAGCATAGGGTGTTATGCATGGAAAGGCATTCAAAATGTATGGAACAAGATGTATATTGGCATTGGATGGAGAATTGAAAATGGTGAAAATGTAAACTTTTGGATGGATCATTGGCTCCCAAACTTTGACACGCTACAATAGGCTTGCATTTTTGAACTACCTGAGTACATGAAGGCGGATCGGGTTTGTGACTATATGATTGTTTCAGGCAGCTGGGATTGGGGAAACTTCCATATATACCTTCCTTCTTCAGTCCTGCATGAAATACAACGAATGGATCTGAATGTGAGAAGTAGTAATCTCGATAAGCCAAGATAGCAACTAACTCATAGTGGGGAGTTCTCGGTCTGTTCAGCTTATTCCCTGCTTAGAGGACACCAACACCCCCTCACCAAAGTTTGTGTAGGAAAATATGGAAGAATAATGTACCCCAGCGATGCAAGATGTTCATGTGGTTAGCAGCATGAGGGAATCTTTTGACAAATACGTTGCAGATGGCTAGAGGTCTGACAATGAATAGTTATTGTTACTGTTGTACGGGTGTTCGTGAAGATGTTATCCGTGTGTTGTAGGACTGCAACGTAGCAAAATAGTGCTGAGACAAAATATTACAAGGACAAAGATGGAACAGGTTTTATGCTGAGACAAATGTCAGGATGTGGTTCGATTAGAACTTGGGATGCAGGAGGGAGATCGATGGGGTTAACTAGCCGATTTGGCTTGCCCTTCTTTGCCGTCAACTTTGGCTTAATCGTAATTCAACAATCTTCAACTCAAAGATAACGAGTGCAAGATAGATTCTTGAGCAGCTGAGAGAAAAACAAGATGGTCAAGTATAGAATTACATAAAGAGGGATTGGGGGAAATTAGAAGAGTCTCATGGATACCACCCATAGAGGGATAGGTTAAACTAAATGTTGACAGTGCAAGTGGTACAGGCAATGCTGTGGTAGGTTGTGGAGGACGTGTTTGGGATGAAGAAGGTAATGTCCTGGGGGGATTCATGTTTAGTATTGGACGTGGGAGCTGTTTTCTGGCCAAGCTCTGGGCAATTCTAATAGGCTTGAAGATGGCTTGGGATATGAGGCTTACTCAAGTGATATTTGAGTCAAATTGCTGAGAGGCGATACAACTCATTAAAGATGGCTGGGATGAAGAACATAGGCATGTTGATTTATTGTTAGAGGTTAGACACTTATTGAACCGAGACTAGAAAGTAGATATCGAATGGTGCTATCGTAAAGCAAATTCTGCAGCTAATATGCTTGCAAAGGAATCAATGAGTAAGGCTTTAGGGGTGATTCAGTTTACAATACCTCCTGACTTTCTTGCTGAGAATTTGTGTTGAGGAAATGATTTAAGTAGTTGACTTATTATTGTAATTAAAAAAAAAAGAAGTGGAAGATTCCATTAACAAGTTGAACACAATTCTGAATATTGAAAAGCGTATTTATTGGGAAATGCGAGAACATTTTATCCTCTAAACATATAGAGGAAAACCCTGGAGCAAATAAAAAAAGAAGTGGAAGATTCCATCTTACAATTGAAATAATGAATTTCCAAAGCACATTCAACACTGTGCTTTTGTGTGTGTGTGTGTATCATTTCACTCCCCTCGTAGACAAACAATAACAAACACCCATTTATAAAACACAAAAAAAATTATTCAAAAAAACTAATAATTGTTATAAAAGTATATGTGATAAGAGAGAAGATTGATAGAATTCAGAGAAAGGATTATAGAATTTCTAGAGAGAAGTTCTCATTAGTTCAACTGAAACAATCGATTACAGCCCTTTATATAGAGTCAGAAATCTAACCCTGGTTGCCTGACCATGGTTATATTTAACTCTGGTTACATGACCATAGTTACTTTATATCTTCTTTATGTCCTTGTCTTCTTTTGCTTTTCCTTTGTGTCATGTCTTCTTTTCTTCTTTATGTCAAGTTGACTGGAAGATTAATATAAGTCAATGGACATCCACATATTTAATATTCATAACACTCCCCCTTGGATGTACATTATGAATGTGCCTCATTAAAAACTTGAACTAGGAAAAACCCAGTGGGATAAAAACCTAGCCAGAGAAAAGAGTACATCATTCATTGATACACCGTCGAGTGATGCCTCATTAAAAACCTTTCTAGGAAAACCCAGTGGGACAAAACCTAGATAAGGGAAAAAGAGTACAGCGTGTATCGACTCCCCCTCTTGATAATATCAGTTGAAATCTTTGAATCTTCGAAGACCAATATCATGAACAAGTTTTTCAAAGATTGTACCTGGGAGTGACTTGGTGAATAAATCTGCTAGATTTTCACTTGAACTGATTTGCTGGATATCTATTTCACCATCCTTTTGAAGGTCACGAGTGAAGAAGAATTTTGGTGAAATATGCTTTGTTCTATCGCCCTTGATATATCCTTCTTTAAGTTGAGCGATACATGCAGTATTATCCTCATATAGGATTGTTGGGATCATTTTGCCGGAAGATAAATGACAAGTTATACGTATATGATGTATCACTGACCTCAACCACATACATTCTCGACTTGCTTCATGTATTGCTAGAATTTCTGCATGATTAGATGATGTGGCTGATATAGTCTGTTTCATAGATCGCCATGAAATAGCTGCACCTCCACATGTAAATAGATAGCCCGTTTGTGATTTACCATTATGTGGATCAGACAAAAATCCGGCATCTGCATAACCAACCAGTTCATGCTTGGATACATTTGAGTAGTATAACCCCATGTCTATAGTACCTCTGAGATAACGAAGAATATGCTTTATTCCATTCCAATGCCTTCGTGTTGGTGAAGAACTATATCTTGCTAATAAATTAACAGCAAATGATATATCAGGACGTGTGTGATTAGCAAGATACATTAGTGCTCCAATAGCACTAAGATATGGTACTTCTGGACCAAGTAGTTCTTCATCACCTTCTTCACTGATTTCTCGGGGTTGGAATGGGTCTTTATCCACCTTCAAAGATCTTACAATCATTGGGGTACATAATGGATGAGATTTATCCATGTAAAATCGCTCTAGGACCTTCTTTGTATAAGTTTCTTGATATACAAAGATCCCTTTCTTGAAGTACTCGATCTGTAACCCAAGACAGAATTTTGTTCTTCCCAAGTCCTTCATCTCAAATTCTTTCTTCAAACAATTAATTGCCTTTTGAAGCTCTTCAAGAGTTCCAATGATGTTGATATCATCAACATAAACAGCAATTATAGCAAACTCACTATTAGATCTTTTCATAAAGATGCATGGGCATATCGGATCATTTTTGTATCCTTCTTTCAACAAATATTCATTAAGACAATTATACCACATACGCCCTGATTGCTTCAGGCCATACAGGGACTTATTTAACTTAACTGAGTATTGTTCTTGAGAACTTGAATTGGATGCTTCTAGCATCTTAAGTCCTTCAGGGACTTTCATATAAATATCACTATCAAGTGATCCATATAAATAGGCAGTCACAACATCCATTAGATTTAAATCAAGTCCTGCATCTACTGCTAGACTGATTAAATAACGAAAAGTAGTCGCATCCACTACTGGTGAATACGTTTCTTCAAAATCAATGCCAGGTCTTTGTGTAAAACCTTGGGCTACTAGACGTGCCTTATATCTAGTTATTTTGCCCTTTCCATTTCTTTTTCGTACAAAGACCCATTTGCATCCAACTGGTTTTACATCTTCAGGTGTAAGGACTACAGGTCCAAATACTTTTCGTTTTGCCAATGATTTTAATTCTGTATTAATGGCATCTTTCCATAGGGGCCAATCTTTTCTTTGTTGGCTCTCACTAATGGATTTTGGCTCATGATCCTCATTATCATTCATTACATCATATGCTATATGATAAGCAAAGATGTCATCAACATTGACTTCATTTCTATCCCATCGGATTCCATTCATAACATAATTTATTGAGATCTCATCATTTTCACATATATCAGGTACCTGGGTCTCTTCTGGGACTACAATGTTCTCTTCTGGAGATAATATCTCTTCAGGAGATGGCTCTTCTGGAGCTACTAATTTTTCTTCATTATCCTCAACCTGACCATCTATATTCTTTGCTCCTTTTCTTTTTCGAGGATTTTTATCTTTGGAACCGATGGGCCTGCCACGCTTCAAGTGTGCTTTGGATTCATTCATAGCAGGTTGTCCTTCAGGGACATTAATTTTATTAGGAGCATTAGCAGCTGGGATATGTGACTTTGTCACTTTCTTTGGGTCGGTAAATGCTTTTGGCATTTGATTAGCTAAATTCTGTAAATGAATTATCTTTTGAACTTCAAGTTCACATTGTTTTGTACGAGGATCAAAATGAGCCAATGATAATTCATTCCAACTAATTTCTTTACCCAGCTGCTTGTTTTCTCCCCCTAATGTTGGGAAAAATGATTCATCAAAATGACAATCGGCAAATCGTGCCGTAAATAAATCTCCTGTGGATGGTTCTAACCATTTTATAATTGATGGAGATTCATACCCAACATATATTCCCATCTTTCTTTGAGGGCCCATCTTGGTGCGTTGTGGTAGTGCTACAGGCACATATACCGCACACCCAAAAATTCTTATATGGGAAATATTAGGTTTCTGACCAAAAACCATTTGTAAGGGGGAAACCTTTAAATAACTTGTTGGCCTAATGCGAATTAACATTGCTGCATGCAAAATGGCATGGCCCCAAGCAGAAATTGGTAGATTAGATTTCATAAGTAAAGGTCTTGCAATTAATTGCAACCTTTTAACCAATGATTCTGCAAATCCATTTTGCGTGTGAACATAAGCTACAGGATGTTCAACATCAATTCCAAGGGACATACAATATTCATTAAAAGTTTGTGATGTAAATTCACCAACATTATCAAGACGTATTTTCTTGATAGGATAATCAGGGTAATGTGCTCTTAATCTAATCAATTGAGCAAGTAATCTCGCAAACGCCAGGTTGCGAGAAGATAATAAACAAACATGCGACCATTTAGTTGATGCATCAATTAAAACCATATAGTACCTAAATGGTCTGCATGGTGGGTGTATTGGCCCACAAATATCTCCCTGTATCCGTTCTAGAAATGTGAGAGACTCACTTTCTACTTTGCTTGGTAAGGGGCGAATAATTAACTTTCCCTTGGAACATGCAACACATGAGAAATCATGGGATTGTGGTATTTGTTTACACTTCAGGGTATGTCCACATGAATTCCTAATTATTTGTCGCATCATGATTGAACCGGGATGGCCTAACCGGTCATGCTAAACATTAAATTCATTAGTAAACTTCTGGTTTACATTATCAAACTGCTAGTTTGTATTGGCAAACTTCTGGTCTGCATTATTGAACTTCTGGTTCTCAATAGTATGTGTTTCAATTGTGCTTATACATGTGTAATACAAACCAGAAGAAAAAATAGGAAAACTTTCTAATATGCATTTTCTACCAGCAACTATATTTGTAATAACAAGATATTCCTTATTATTTTTAGTTGTTGTTTCTAAATGATATCCATTTCTGCGGATATCTTTGAAGCTCAGTAAGTTTCTTTTAGACTTGGTAGAATAAAATGCATTATCAATGCATAATTCTGTTCCTTCAGGTAACAAAATATTAGCTCTTCCGGAGCCTTCAATTAAATTTATACTACCAGATATAGTCTGAACATTGGCTTCTCGTATTACCAAGGAAGAAAAATATTTATCATGTCTGAGTATAGTGTGGGTTGTTGCACTATCAACGAGACATAAATCTTCAGGATTGATGCCAATCGGATTCATTCTTCATAAAAACATAAATAAAATTAATACATATGATAGAAACAACTTTAAATAAATATAACAGTTCAAATTATATTAAGAAATCTGCAACATCCAAATAGTTATTATCTATATCGCCATACTTAGAATTCTCGCCCTGATCAACATGATTAACTTCAACATTTGATCTTTTATCAGTATTTTTAATTGATTCTTGGTAAAGATCAACTAGGTGCCTTGGTGTACGACAGGTACGAGACCAATGGCCCTTGCCACCACATCGATAGCATGGATTATCAGCATATTTGTTATGCCTACTGCTTTCCCCTTTTTTGGTTTTTATCAGTCTTTTCCCACTTCTGGTAGGAATTTGAACCTCCATGATATCAACCACGACCACGCCCACAGCTGTAGCCACACCCACGTCCACGTCCATGTCCACGTCTACGGCCACAATAAAATTCATTAGTTACTACATTCACTTCAGGGAATGGAGTTGAACCTGTTGGACGGGATTCATGATTTTTCAACAAAAGCTCATTATTTTGTTCAGCCACAAGGAGACAAGAAATTAACTCAGAATATTTCTTGAAACCTTTTTCACGATATTGCTGCTGCAGGAGCAAATTGGATGCATGAAATGTGGAGAATGTCTTTTCTAACATATCATCATCAGTAACATTTTCTCCACATAATTTCAATTTAGAAGTAATTCTGAACATAGCTGAGTTATATTCACTTATAGATTTAAAAGCTTGCAAGCATAAATGCATCCAATCAAAATGAGCTTTTGGAAGAATGACCATCTTCTGGTGATCATATCTTTCTTTCAAATTGTTCCAAAGGACAAGTGGGTCCATCACTGTCAAATATTCAGTTTTTAAATCTTCATGTAAGTGGTGGCGAAGAAAAATCATGGATCTGGCTTTATCTTGGTTGGATGCCTTATTCCCTTCTTTAATCGTGTCTTCCAGACTTTTGGCATTTAAGTGAATTTCCGCATCCAACTTTCAAGATAAATAATTTTTTCCGGTAATGTCAAGACTCAAGAGCCACAATTTCAAGTTTTGCCAGGTTTGCCATTGTTCAAACTAATTAAAAAAATAAATGAAAATAATTAAAATATGAAATGTAAATATGCAATATAATAACTGTAAATTCATAAAGACAATAAATAATTCATAAGGCAAGATAAGAAAATTAAAACATGTATGGCTTCGGGCCATTTAATCTCATGGCTTCAGGCCATATATGGCTTCAGGCCATTTAATCTCAAAATGAGGAATTAACTATTATCTTCAGGATAAAAGTTGTACATGACTTCTGGCCGTACAATAAGATAAAAGATAAAAATATATATAGCTTCTGGCCATATAATAAGATGAAAAATGTATATCGCTTCTGGCCATATTATAAGAAATTAAAACATTATGACTTCTGGTCATAATTTTAAGAATCAGATGTGTATGGCTTCTGGCCATAATAATAATAATAATAATAATAATAATAATAATAATAATAATAATAATAATATAAAAGAACTTGTAAATAATATATAAAAACAATAACGATCTCCAATCTTAGCCATGGAACCCGATGTTATATAACAATCGGTAAAAGTATCTCTCTAATTCCATATAGTGGCTCAGATTATCCCAGATCTATAAAATAAAACAAGGTATATATATAATCATTAAAGAAACCATAAGAAGAAAATCATACCTTCTTTTAGAGCTTCGTGCTGATAACGTGTTGTAAAAGTATATGTGATAAGAGAGAAGATTGATAGAATTCAGAGAAAGGATTATAGAATTTCTAGAGAGAAGTTAGAGAGAATTTCTCATTCAGTTCAACTGAAACAATCGATTACAGCCCTTTATATAGAGTCAGAAATATAACCCTGGTTGCCTGACCATGGTTATATTTAACTCTGGTTACATGACCATGGTTACTTTATATCTTCTTTATGTCCTTGTCTTCTTTTGCTTTTCTTTTATGTCATGTCTTCTTTTCTTCTTTATGTCAAGTTGACTGGAAGATTAATATGAGTCAATGGACATCCACATATTTAATATTCATAACAATAATAAAGCACAAAAACATATTTTTCCCTGTCACCTTCCCATTTTCCCATATTACAAAATGTAATCGTTTCTTTCAGTCTCTCGCTTCACTCCTCTTCCTATGACCTGGTGTGCGATTTCAGAATCCCTAATTTCCTCTGGCAAGCAGACTGCGACCGGATGCCAAACACCATTCTGCCATTGGAGATTATCATCAACATTCTCAAAAGGCTTCCTATAAAATCCATTGTTCGATTTCAATGTGTGTGTAAAGAATGAAAAAATCTCCTCAAAACCCCGTCTTTCATCGCTGAACATGCCCGCCACTCTGCTCGCGAAGGCCCTCTATTTCTCATCCATTAATACCATTACAATCATAGGTATCTGTCTTTATGTTTGCTTAATCATAAGATGGAAACCATTGAAGCTCTGAGCATACCCTCGATCAATGCCTTCAGAGGTAGTTGGAGAATCATTGGTTCTTGCAATGGCTTGCTTTGTGTCCAAGTTGATCATGGTCGTTCGCTTTGGCTGTGGAACCGAGTGATTAAAAATGTCAGAGAAATACCCTTAACAACGATTGATTTTTGGGACTTTTGCACATATGGATTTGGGTACAGTAGCATTGTTAATGATTACAAGATAGCGAAAATTTATAATCAAGAGTTGTGTACAAAGAAGGAAGATCAATGCTTGTGTCCCATCGGGTATGATCGAGCGAAGGCTTATTCATTAAGCACAGGTTTATGGAAGGAACTAGAATTTGAATTTGTGGCTATACTGAATGCAGGATTTATAATTCAAGCTGTCAATACTGATGGAACTATTTCTTGGTTGTTAATAGGGCCTATTTCACCTATAATAGTTTGGTTCGACCTAGCCACGGAAGTGTTCAGATTCACACAAATAATAACTGATTATGGTACTATGTTTAGGCTTGGTGTGTACAATAGCAAAATTGAGGTTCACTATGTGACTGAGGAGGACTCTGGATCTCATTTCATCCATGTATGGGTGATGGAGGAGGTTGCTAGTGAATCAGGGAAGAGTTTGAGTTGTACTAAGAAATATAGAATTGGACCAATTTCAGATGTTTCAAGTCCTGCATGTATTTGGAGGAACGAAATAGTCTTGGTCTGTTTGAAACACCCAGGTTGAATAGCTTTGCTCTACATCGCAGATTTCTTTTGTCGCGGTAATTATGGTGGAAATTAAGCCACAAAACCTTTTAACATTTTGGTTGTATCTATAATCCCTGAAGCCCCTTTGATCTGTGATCTGGAATGGACAAATTTAGTCCTAGTTGCTTCAAACTTTATTTTAGCCTTCTATATATCATATGTTCAATCTTCATGGATGACATATAGTTTAGTTGCTATTATATGAATTTGTTGGGTTTTGTTGGACACTTCATATACTAAGTGGGAAGGAAAGGTGGACGTGACATATCAAAGCTTCTTGCTTTCTCATTTTTTCATTCTAATAGAGCAATATAATTAATACTCAGCACAAGAGAGTAAACTAAATGAGTTATTGCTTTCCAGTAGATGAATATACAGTTTAGTTGCTATTATATACAGAGCACAAGAGAGTGAACTATATAATTTATTCCTTTGTGAACTATATGCCCCTTTGGTTTGTTATCTATAATATAGAAATTGAGTTCTAGCTGCTTCCAAGTTTTCAACTTTCCACATCATCAGATGTTTAGTTTTAATAGATACATATGTGATTGCTGCTTTATAAATCATTTGGGTTTTGTTGTCTACTTAGACATTCAGGAAGAAAAGGTTAACAAGACTGTCATAATTTATTTGGAAGGATGAGGTTTCTTGCAGCCTTAATGAAAGTTAGAGTGAGAGTGAGTGTTAAGTATGACATAAAGACCTTTCTACTCTGTTCCCCAACAGTTTTAGATGCCAATATTGTCAATTGCTCTACAACTCTCATTTTTGTGTGGCTGGTTTACTTCGAGAAACTTTTGGCGGGAATGAGCCCACAAAAAGCTAGCATTGAGCATTATGGTTGTTTCTATATTCCTTGATGCCATTTAGATCAGTCATCTAGAATAGAAATATTCAATGATTCATCTTTCAAGGTTCGTTTATATGAACTGATTACAGACAGCAAAAAAAGAAAACAGCTTTATTTTTACCGTCTATACTAACAGAGGTTCAGTTTTCATGGATGAATGTATAATTTAGTTGCTCCTATATGTTCGATTTTGTCTCAGTTAGTAGACCAAGGTTCTATATCTTATGAGAGGGAATGAAAGTTAACCAGGGATATTATGCTCGTTTAAATATCCAGGGCTAGCTCTTTTACTTAAAAAAAAATGACACAAACAACTATTACAGGTATCAGCAATAATATTTTGTAAGAAATGCTTGTGTTTAGAAAATAAATATAATATGTTTTCAAATAGTTTAATGTTTCTATTGGAGAATTACTTTTTGGTATTAACACTACTCTTGATACCCTCAATTTCAAAAGCTATCAAAGTCACCAGTACAAGAGTGCTTACCAGAACTTCAAACTGTTTCAGATTCATTTACTTTTTTATTCATTCTCATCAGTAATTTTAAATTTTTGGGATTTGAATAAAACTTAAAATTGGTTTCATATTCGAAGATGGTTCAATCCGTGATGAAGTTAGGTTGGTTTTGAGACTTGTAACCATTTACTATGGTATGATTCCAATATTTATTTAAAATAAAAATAAAAAGTTCAATCCAGTACCTTCGATGAAATATATTATGCTAAGAAAAATATTTAGGTCAAGTTTTTATTTATATGCACTACATCAAGTTTGCTAATTATATGTAATCATGTGTCATATTTATTTTATATATTATCAATTAAATATAACCTACATGAAAAATAGGGCATATGGCTGTATGTGCTTGAAAAACTTGATGTATTATATATGAATATTTAATCTAAGTATGATCCTTAAGCTTTGAAAAACTTATCGTAATAGATATAAACAACTTGATATTAGTACGATATGTAATCTAATATTCCAGAGAAAAATTTCAATGGAAAAACCATTACTTTGTTCTGGGCTCAAGGATCATATATTTAAATGTACATGATACATCTGGCAAAAAAAAAAAAAAAAAGGTAAAGGATACATACATCACCGTTTTATTTGTAATCCTTCCTATTTAATCAATAATGATGATTTTTTTTTTCGCCTTCAATAAAGGCGAACATTATATATACATCACACGTGAATCGAATCATACTTTAAAATATTCATTTATTCCGAACACACGTCTAAATGGCCTAATTATTTTTTTATGATTCATTTTAATATATTTTTACTTTTTGATGAAATATTTTTACCCATTTCATACATGTCTAATAATTTAATTTCCATCTGCACCAAGAAAATTTGGAGTAAGTTACAACTTTTTTTCTTTGGTTAAAACTAATATGCTATTTAAAATTAGTTGTCGCAGGCTCCATTTAAAATATAAATTTCCAATGCATATCAATTGCCAGACAACTTTTTAATTTTAATTTTTTATTGCACCCTCTCATTCACTAACAGCTCGAAACATGTAAGTTTTGAGTATGCATTAGGTGCTCATCGAATCCGCAAAGAATGTCTCCGTTGAGATACTCTCTCAATTTCCTCCCCATTAAATCAAAACGGTGAGGGTTTTTTTTTTTTTTTTTTGCCAACAAAACGGTGAGTTTTAGTTGCAAAACAAAATCTGACCCGTTCTCTCTTTCCAATCAAGCGGAACTGTCAGTTTCTCTGACGAGAACATTGTAGAGCATTAGCAGCTCTTCAATGGGATAAAGTTGTTAATCATCAAGAAGAAAACGGAGAAGAAGCTCTGCAAGTTGGTTGGTGCTTGTTTGGTTGTGCAATTGACAACCCTATAAGCGCTTATACACATAAGTGGAGACAATACTCCTTTCATATACTTATCTCGTATATCGAAAATCACGATTGAAAAGTAATTGTTGAAGACTCCAATCGATGTTCTAAACAAACACAATGAAACCAAGGATTCAGCTTAATAAGAAAAAGAGAGCGGGAGAGAAACCCACTGCTACACTTGATTGAAAAGAGAGAATAGGTCAGATTTTGTTTAATAAAAAAAACTCAAAGTTTTGACTTAATGGAAAGGAAATGGAGAGGGCATCTCAATGGAGACATTCTTTGCCGAATGAACAGCCACATGATGTCATGCATAAGCATAAAGACACCACTGTCTCATAAAGTTATAACAATAACAATCCCAATATCTCGGTCTCGAGCCTTCATCACTAATGCGCTCCCAGCGATTCCTTTTGTTTGTGATATGAGGACCATTGAAGAAGATTTTGGGGAGGGGGGGTTGAAAACTATTCTTTCTTTGTGAATTTTGAAACAAACTAGGATAACTTCTGCAAGAAAGTATGTGTTCATGAGTTTTAGAGGGAAACACGCAACAACTTTACTAGCCATGTATCTTATCTTCATGTTGCGCTCAACCGAGCTTTCCTTGTTGCATTTCATGACCTTAGTTAACTTTAGAAAGGTGAAGAGATTGAACCCTCACTCATCCAAACAATCAAGGATTCCAATGTATCCATATTAATCTTCTCAGAAGACTACGTTTCCTCAAGATGGTGTCTAGATGAACTCACCCAAATCGGATGAGGGCCAATTTGTTATACCCATCTTCTACAAAGTTGACCCCTCCCATGTTCGAAGGCAAACCATAGCTTATGAGAAGGCATATAAACAGCATGAGAGAGATTTCAAGCATCACCCAAGCAAGGAGAACAAGTGGAGGGTTGCTTTTTGTGAAGCTGATAATTTCAACCGCAGGCACTGCCAAACGTCCATGTGTTAGGAAGGGAGCAGTGGATGTTAAGCTTTTCTATCACTTATAAGAGTATATGAGAAAATAAATAAACAAATATATGATAAAAATTAAATGGCACAAGAGACACCAGAATTATTAACATGGAAAACCCCTTAACTTAGGGATAAAAACCACGGGTTGTCCAGACCAATAAAAATATGATCCACCATAATCAAAACAAAGTACGAGAGAGTCTCAAACAAATGTACAAGCATGTGCAACCACCTAGCCAAACAATCAAAGTTACAAGCTTTCAATAGAGAACAAAGAAGCTAAAAATACCTAGAATAACGTCCCCGACTACGAACATGATTTCTCTTCCACCAGGCTTCCAAACAACAATTACACTGTTGAAATTGGCGAACCACATGCGCCAAACTAGCTAACCAAATTCTAGCCCAATCCAACAATTAATAAGTGCACAAACGTCGATTTACCAAGACGGCCTTATGAACATGCGTTTTTCGCTTTTTCTCCCTTCTTTTCTATAACATGGCTATTTAATTAGACCTCTTTGACCACTTTGGTCTATCCCGGCCTCATCAACCTATCTAACTTCGGTGAAAGGCCTAATTAGCCCCATCTTCATTTAAATAAGTGAGACTTAACCTCGAATTAGGAAACTCCAAGAGAATATTTTTTTATTCCCTCATTCTTTTCCTTCTTTCCTATTTTTTTCTTTTCTTTCTTTTCTTTTCATAAAATAGGAAATACATAAAATATAGGATATATATAAATTGAGCATTTCTTCATATAGGAAGGGAGCCCAAAACCGAACTGAACGTTTCAAATTGAAGTGTTTTTCAAATTCATCATACGAATTGACCTATAATTATATCTTTTTCTGAATAGCTGGCCATATTCATTTTTGATTCCCCAAGATAGATATCGTTTATTAAAAGCTATACATTTATAAACTCATGCCAAGTCATCATCAAAAGCTTTTTTTTTTTTTTTTTTTTTTGAGTTTGAATAGTTCGCCATATCCATTTATTTTATATTTGTCTGTATATTTTGGTTGCTCGGAGAAAGTAAGGATGTTTCAGGGAAGGTGAGTAGCATCAAGGGTGGATAGTTGCCTCTATTGATCCATCTAATTCTTTCTTGGTCCAATGTTCATATCTAGATACTTGCATTTATAAGAGTTGTTAATTCCCTTATGTTTCAAATTAATTGCATAATTCTGATTATAAATCTACTTATTCTACTTGTTTGCAAATATATTCTCCCATAGTCGAAGCTCCGACTGGATGCCAACGACCACTGCCAAATCACCACCGGCAACCACACCACCACATCACTTCAAAAATATATTTTTCAAAACAATATATCCAAACAGATTTTTTTGTTTTTTTATTTTTAAAACTTGTTTCTAAAAACTGTTTGATAAAACTGTTTGTGAGAATAAAAGACAAAGAACAAAATCAAACAAGCCCTATGTTTCTGAAATTGGTACTTCTAAGGAGTTAGAAGATCTCACTAGGGTAACATATGCATTTTTTTGGGAGAAGGTAGTAAAGTTATTATAACGAAGAAATAATTTCCCCTATGACTTGACTTCATGATTAATTTCCCCAAAGGCAACAAATTATTAGTGTTATTAATCTTTCTACCATTACTTGATCATTAATATCTCCCTCCTACATTTCAGTTTAGACATTTTTTTTTACCTGTGTGATTCCTTCAAAAAAGTAGGAGCATTTGCCCATGCTTGATGATATCACTGATACATGCTAGCAATTGTGAAACATGGGTTTGGATATTTCCATGTTCTTTCAGATGCCTCTAACTTGATCCATTTGTTTTCCTTCATATGTTCCTTGAAAAAACCTATGGGTATGCTCTAGCTGTACAGGAAACATAAATGTGTAAGACCAAACAGGAAATATCTTAACCAGTCTCCTTAAGCTAGGCTTGTTTGGCATGCAGACTAAAATGAAATGGATTGAAATAGAAAATGGAATTGAAAAAAATAAAAAAGTTGTCTATAACTAAAATTAAATGTTGTTGATGACACATGGATATGTCAACTCAGCATATTTAGTCAACTAATTGTTAGAATTAACATGGATAGCAACTAAGTTAAAATTGTTACCATTTGTAAAATTTAAGGACAACATTATATTGCTCTTACATGACAATTTTCAGGACAAAATTGGAGCTTAACCCAAAAAAATGGCTCTTACATTTAGAATCAAATTCACATAGTTCTTGTAATCTTCAATTTTAATTCCATTGCTCCAATGAACGAGGAAGCACCCTGCAATAAAAATAAGAGCTAAATAGATTCAAACTCAATGTCATGTGAAGAATTTTTTAATGGAGAGTATCCTATTATCAAAATACACTAGGAACTGATAATAAGTTTTTACTCCTATACATTAGACTGGTGTAAATATTTTCCAAGATGCATAAATACTATGTATGACACAATGCAGGGTATGCATCAGAAAGAAAATAAATACTACCTTTAATCTTAAATATAAGACAAAGTTTTTTTTTTTTTTGAAGAGATTAAGGAATTTACATAAGCTACTTAATCATATCACATGTTATGTATCCTTAGATTATATATTAATTTATTTGTTAAACTAATTAGTTTGATGAAAAAAATAAAAATAAAAATACTCTAAAGTAATTTAATTAGCTTCATTAATTTCTCCAGAAAAATCAATTTTGTCTTATAATTAGAGCCGGAGGGAGTAACTGTTAAGTTAATTCCAACAATTAACTTACATTTGATCAACATTTAGTTATAACATCCAGAGGAGATGAAAGTTCCATGGCTTCATGAATGGTCATGGGGAACTTTTTCCAAGCCCTTAATTTTTTCTTCATAAGTTGAAATATGTTATGAAAAGACAGAAATCCTGCCAGATGAGTGAAAGAATGGTAGACAAAATGTAATTTCAATCCATAAGATAAACACTCTCAAGTTTTGTTTATTTAAGCATTTTCATGATTATGATCACATACCAAATTTCCTGATATGTTATGCTTCAATTAATCTAAAAACCAGCATGACTGGACTTATGCTTCAAGAAAAAATACCAGCGATGTTGTATGAGAAGAAATATCCACATTATAACCCGCCAAGAAGAATTTAAAGCCCAATTTTAAAAATAAGGAGATTTTAACATGTAAATAGAATTAAATATATCAGACAGTATCTACTTTTCATTGAAGAACAGAATAGATATTTTGCTCAGAATATATCTAATTTTACCACATGATACACATATCTTGGATCAAGACACCAGCTTAGTTTACCATGATGTCAAGTTTGGTATTAAATAAAATATTAGAAATCAGAGACATATCATTAAAGCAAAACCCATCCTTGGCATATTCCAAATTCAATGTGGACAGTGAAAATAGCCATCAATATCATGATGAGATTTGCTGGAGTTAGCAATGAGGGGAATATGTTGATCGATTGGTGACTCCTTCCATTTCTTTGTTGAACTGAGTTGTTCTTGTTCCACATCAATATTTCTGCGCCTCTTTTTTCTTTTAGCTAACTGTGAATTATTCAATTCCTTCTTCAGAAGTAACTTCCTGTATCTTGACTCCAACTCCGACTCTAATTCCATTTATTGACGGATTTTGTAATGTTCAAAGGCATATATTGGTGAAACTCCATACATGATACTTTCGAGCCATCAAGTTCTGATATTTCAAGGTCTTCATCCTCATCATATGTAACAACAGAGAATTTGAATGAAAGCTTTGGGTTATAATTGTTTCTTGATGTTTTTATGAATCTGCATGGACTACACCAAATATAAACATGATGCGAGGTAAGTTTGATTCCGCTCATATCAAAATCCAAGCTTTGGATCTGTTTACTATCTTCTTCCCAATACATTCTGCAGCTCAAGCGACTGGAGTGGCTTTGCTCTGGCTTGAATTGAGAAATGATAGAGTACAAGATAAAGCCCTGCAAGTTGCTCAAACTTGAAGTAAGATCAATAGTAACCAAGTTTGAATCCTCTATTGCCTGATTATATCTAAACCACTCCGGAACAATTGTTCCTGGGTAACAAACACCACCTAAATGGTTTGTAAATAACCTTCGCTTCAATGAGAAGTAAGCACAGTCTGTTATATGAGAAAGTGAATGCTTCCCAAACTTCAAGCAGTTTTCTAAAAACAGGAATGTTGGCTGCAATCTATAACTTATTGGAGGGAATATAGTCTCCAGTGATATGCAATTAGAAGCTATAACTTCACTGGTGAACGGTGGAAGTTCCGGTAGAGAATGAAGTCTCCTCCAATTCATCAAGATGATGCATTTTAGCATTGAATGTTTGATGCTGAGAGGAAGGCTCTCTAATGTTGTGCAGTCTGTGGCATCTAATTTATGGATACATGGTGGAAGTTCTGGTATCCATTGAAGGCTCTTGCAGTTCCTTCAGGGCAGAAATTGAAGGCTTGACAGATATTTTATGTTGTTGGGGAGTTCAGTTAATGTGTACCTTCCATCCAACTTAAGAGTTTCTAGAGATAATTGCAAACCATCAAATAGGATATGCAACTTGAATTTGTCAATAATATCTCCACAATCATAAAGATGAAGCTTCCTAAGAGATCTCAAGCAAAAAATCTCATTCACAGGAAGATCCTTCAGTGTTAAGCCACTAAGAGAGAGTACTTCAAGTTTCTTGAGATTCCCAACTGAAGAGCCCAATATCTCGATGCCTGTTTCCTCCAATTGTAAGCTTAGTATTTTCTCGGATGATAAAGAAAACTCCTTGAGACTAGCAATTATCAACATTGAGATATTGTAGAGATTTTAAATGATTCTCACTTCGCAAAGAACTAAGATTTATGCAACAACTCTCGAGCTTCAAAACAATCATTCTCAGGAGAGATAAAATGGATGGATGAAGATGGAGTAAACTTTCAGAGGACGAGAGATTCACCCATTGAAGATTTTTTGCCTTGGAAAAATCTGGCAACTCTACCAATTGTTTAGATCCATCCAGTTTTATTTTTCTTAAATTTGCTAATTCCTATTACAATTAAAAAAGAAACATTACACGGGGAATGAAAGTCTCAAGTTTCAATTGAATTGATATTCTTATTTGTAAATTATACCTGCACGCCATCCCATAATCTTTTAAGGTGGCTTCCAGGCATGATAAGCTCAACAAGCTTCTCTCCAAAAATTGATGATGGTAGAGACTTTGACAGAAAATTGTCCCACATAAGATATCTTATTGAATTGGAAAATGAATCAAGCCTTGAAGGAATTTCATTCACAAAGCACGATCTTTTATCCCCATGTGCATAGAATTTGAGAAACCGTAAGTTATTCATCTTTTTAAAGGTGTCAACACTCAATTGTACATCTCTAATTTGAGACAAATTTTAAAGTATGCCTTGAATTGCATCAGTTCCCTACATAACACAAAAATCCAAGTGAATGTGAGTAAATTGCACTATATTAACAAATTTCATTTACAAGTTGTCAAATGTATTGTCAAAAAAGTGAGTTTTTTCTTACCCTATTATCTTTCAGTACGTCATAAATCTCATCAGGATTCCATAATCTACTACGTTTTCCAGGATCTTTCATACACTATTGACGAACAAGTTCAAAAGCCATTGATTGGATTAAATCATGCATCTGCACCTTGTAATAACTATCAATACTTATCAGTGCCTTATATATAAGGGTTCTCAAACCAATGACCACATGAAAGTGGTAACTCTCTAACATTGCTATGACACGTACTCTATCTTCACCTTTCAAAAAGCAAGCAATATCCATAAACATCTCTCTCTCTTCATCATCTAGTCCATCATAGCTCAATTTTAACACTGCTTGAATATCTTGATGGGTTGTCTTTTCCAATTTTCTCAATGCACTTTCCCATTCTTGTATAGTTTTGGTATGAAGAAATGAACCTAAAATGGATAAGGCTAATAGGTTACCTTTGGCAAAAGCAACTGCTTTTTCAACTAGTTCTTTATGTTCACTTGTGTATCCATTTTTGCCAACGGCTTTGAGGTTGAAAAGTTTAAGAGATTTATCATGGTTCAATGCAATGACCTTGTGTATTTTATCAACTCTTCCATTAAGTACATGCCTACCCTACTTGTTATGATAACTTTACTACCAGGTCCCAAAGGAGGAGCATAATTTTCCAAATAGTCTAATAGATTTGTAGTACTGACATCATCAAGTACAATGAAGAATTTTTTATGATAGAATCTTCCCAAGGATGCATTCTTTGATAGTTCAAAGAAACGTTTATCATATATATTTTTTAACCCATGTTTTTCAGATTCTTCTCTTAAATTTTCTAGAAAGCAGCAACCGTCAAATTGTGAGTGGAGTTTGGCAAACACAACTTTAGCAATAGATGTTTTACCTATTCTGATCCGCCCATACCCCAAATTCCAATAATGGAGAATTTTTCCAATAATAATTCAATATGATCAGAATTCTCATCAATTCCAACAATGTTTGCTAGTAATGCATATGAAGAACGACGGTTCAGTTTTTGCATAATGTCAGTGACAACATTTTGGATGAGTTCTGCTTCAGTCCTAGTATAATAAGAAGAGTTAAAAAAAACAAAACAGAGGTATCGATACATCAAATGAAGAGGGCTTAATAAATAATGATTTATTAAAATCAAGTAACAGCTAACAATAATACTATATCCCATCCTTAATATAAAAGTTAGTTAGAGATTGAATTTGATCCTAAATAGAAGACTTCAATACACTTCATCTTCTAAATTTACATTT
Organism: Inga laurina; assembly: GCA_963855925.1. NCBI lineage: Eukaryota > Viridiplantae > Streptophyta > Magnoliopsida > Fabales > Fabaceae > Inga > Inga laurina. The sequence goes on from OY979705.1 coordinate 40,142,594, forward strand.
TTTCCCAAAGTATACATATTGATTGTATACATTAAAGAGCTTCTATCCAAGAATAGTTACGTTGAAATATGATATTTTAGGAAAACAAAACTATATTTGTTACAGATAATTAACATAACTAACTTCTTCAATCTACCTAAATTAATCAACTAGCTTTTATATTAAGCACTTGAGGCAGTTTCATAGAATGAAGACTTACCTAAAGGTAGTAGAGTCCCATCCAGCTAAACTGGCAGTTTCAAAAAGGGCTTGTCTCCACTTTTCCACCCTCCCTGGGTTTTTCTTCTAATGTTCTGCAAATATTTTCTCATAAGCTCGCCTTTGATTCCGCACATCTGATGGGTCCACTTGGTAGAATACAGGAACAACAATCTGTTCCTGCTGTTTTTTGGATTGAAGGATGTGAATGAGCTCATTCAAACACCATTTGGAGGAGGCATAGTTTTCAGAGAAGATCACAAGAGACAGAGATGAATCCTGAATGGCTTGGATAAGTGATTGGGAGATGTCATCGCCTTTTGGGAGCTCATTATCAATGAACGTCTCAATACCTCTGACGTATTGAGATGGGTGTATGGAGATGGCTGGTGAAGGATCTGCGAGTGTCCTCTCCTCTAAAACTCAGAAACACTTCATATTTCTTGGAAGTAAGTGTAGAAGATGAGGAAGATAATGAAGCAAACGCACCCATGATCTTCTGATCAGCTATTCAAAGTGCAAAACAGCGACTGGAATTGACTGACTAACTTGGAGATCTGCAGAAATTTGCAGGAAGGGGAAGTTTTGCATCTAACTATATGTATACTATTTTTATATATCAGTTTCAATAGTGAGTAGGTAATTTAATTCAATACTCAACAAAAAAATCATTTTATAACAAGCCACCATCAATTAAGAAAGTTTTCTTACACGGCTGTATATTTGTTTTAGAGCAAGTGTATGATCCAGCTCTGTTTCTAAATAGTAGTATGTTTTATCCCTTGACAAGTTGGCTCATATAATATGGTAAGTTGACTTTGTGCACTTTATTGGACTTTTCGTTCATGACCTGTCTTCAAATCTTTATTTTTTGTCTCCATCTACAAATATTCAAGAACTATGATTTATAAAACTGATTGTGAAGGAGTAATAGTTCATTCTGTTTTCTTTCATCCACAAACATCAACATGCTCAATTGTTTAAAGTGATTTAATTACTTTATTCTCCAGAAAAATCTTCCTTTCCTCTGGATGACTTGTTATGAGTTTACATAACTATAATTTTCACAGAATGAAATTACTCAATTGATACAACAATTCAAAATTTCACTCCATTAAATGGAATCGCGGCAAGCATGTTGTAATCCTCATAACAAATATAAGAATAAAGACATGCTTGCCTATGATAAACCATTTAATTTGACTCACAACAAAAACTACTCCCATTTATAGCAGTTAAAATGACGTATTTGTAGTTAACCGCTACAAACAACAATAGTAGCGGTTAGGCGAACTGCTACAAAGCACACCGTTGCAAACGATTTTATAGTAGCTTTATGGAATCACTATGCATGTCAAAATAACCACTACTACAATTGTAGCGGTTTGTCCAAATCACTACAAGATGCTTTTGTAGTTTACACATTATAGGAGCATCTTGTAGTAATTAGAAAAATGCTACAACTATCATTTGAATTTCAGGGATTATATATTTTTAAAATTTTTTATTTGTAGTCATGGGCTAACAGCTACAAATGTGGCGCCAATTTTTTTCCCAAAATTGGATGTAGCGGGAAATGAAATTTGAAAACTTGGTGCCAACATTTGTATATCAACTTTGTGAACATAGATTTGGGCACCATTGAAGAACAAGCCAGTGGTTGTTAGAGAAAGCAGTTCATGAGAATGAAGATGTTACAGTTCATTACCCATGAAAGGAAGTTCCCAAGTGGTTTGGGAATAATCGAACCCAAAATGATTTAGACACCCTCAAACTTTCTCTTTCGTTTGACAATTTAGTGGGTTTCATTCTTAACGTTGTCACTCCTAACTAGGGATGGAAATAGGTTAGGCCCTTAATAGGGGTTTATAGCCTAACCTACATTAAACCTTGCCTAACCTATTTAGCAAACAGGTTAGGTCAAGGCTCGGGCCCTTTGTAAAGCCTATTGAGGTAAATAGGCCACTCCTATTTTCATAAAGCCTAGCCTATAAGCCTATAGACCTGGTCTATTTAGTTTTTTTTTTTTTAATTTATACTATTACATATAATTATATATAATATAATCTAAATCAATTTTATAAATTATTTATACAATTACTAACTTAGTTTTTACCTTAGCTTTCAGATCTCATCATTCACCCCCAAACTCAACATTTTTATTCATTAGTTGAACACATTTACCTCTCTTCTCTTCAATCGCCCAATACTGCAATTAGCTCACTCCATTTCTCTTGATTTGCGTCATTCATTGAAACATAATAATTGCTACAAGTTTATTTTAGTGATGCCCCATTGAAATATTATAATCTCAGTAAGAGAAGTTTGACTCGATTTCTATAGAAAAAATAAAAAAGGTAAAATCTAGTTTTAAATGCCACTAATTGCTGTACTTGGTTGATTTTAGAAAATATATTTTCTTAGATTGGTTTTTCTTAATTTGACTTGCTTGGAAAATTGTTGTAACTAAGTGTTCTTTTTTTAACTAAATTATTACAGGTGAGAATAAATCCTAAACTTTTAAGACATAATGTAGGTTTTTAAATATGTTTGAGAGGTTGTAAATGAATATGGAGGCATGGGCTTTAAGCCTATTTAAATGCTTACATTTCAATTAGGCCTTGAAACAAACTTTAGCTTTGTTAGGCCTTTTGAAGGCTCAAGCCTGAGCCTAAAAAAAAGCCTAAATGCAGGCCCAGGGGCTAGATCTCTATTACCTATTTAGCTAAAGTCTAGCTCGACCTAGCCTATTCCCATCCCTACTCCTAACTTTGGAACTGGAATTGGAAGCTTTTATGGGAAGGAAGCATTATATCTGTGCAAGAAATGAAAGATGGAGTTATGTACTTAGTCAAGAGACATGAAAATATTGATAACTTGGAAGCTTTGCTCATGAGAAAAAAACTGAGTTAAAACCCCTTCTTCAGCAACACTAGCAAATTATTAATAAATGAAACTTTCTACCATTACTTAATCATCAATCTCTCCCTTGTGCTTTTTATATAAGTCTTTTGTTTTGTGTGATTCCTTCGAAAAAAAAGTAGGAGTATTTACTCATGCTTGATTATGGTTTTATCACTGAGACATGTTGGCAACTGTGAAATATGGGTCTGGGCATAGTAGATGTTAAATTTGAGCTTTTATGGATAATGTAAAAAGAAAATGACCTCTGAGATTTCAAGAAAAACAATTAAAAATATCGATTTCTTTCCTTTCTTTTTCTTTTTCTTTTTCTTTTTTAAACAAGCTAATCTGTCCTTTCATATCCTTATATAAAATTATTTCCTTCATGGCTGTTATTAGTGCTTATGAGTGTTTTTGTTATTCAGGTAACTTCTTCTGTTTTAGTTACTGCTTTCCATTCTTTTCCATGCATTTCTACCTTATTGAATCTGGTTGTGTAGCTCTGCAACTTGAACTTTTCTACATATATTCTTAGTATTTATGTATTGGACTATTTTCAATATGTTATGGACTTTATGCTGAAGACCATGCAATAACTGAATACGCTGTCTTACGCTCCTTTATACTTCGTCAAGTTAAATGGTTTATTATAGGCTAACATTCCCTTATTTTTAAAATTAGGCTTAACAATTCTTCTTGGCTTGTTACAATGTGGAGATTTCGTGTCAAACAATTTCGTTGGTATTTTTCTTGAAGCGGAAGTCCAGTCATAAAGGCAATTGGATTGAAGCAGAAGATATCAGGAAATTCGGTATCTGGTCAAATAAATCATGAAATAAATGCCAAAATAAACAAAACTTGAGATGGTTTAATTTATGAACTGAAATTACTCCTCGTCCTAGTTTTCTCTAACCACTCTTTTACACAACTTTTAGGATTTCTGAATGTTTACAAGACAGTTCAACTTATGCAGCAAAAATTAAAGGCCAGGAAAAAGTTCCTCATGACCAGCAATGAAGCAATGGAACTTTCGTATCCTCTGGTATTAACTTTTAGTTATTTACCTTCTTTCTAATGAAAACCCTGCATTTAGTCATACATAGTATTTAAGAAGAATAAATCATATCGAAACTGTTTACGCTCCTAGTGACTTTTTTTCTCTGGCTAATAATGTAAAAAGAATAACTATTTGTTGTTGGCTGCAGAGGCATAATTATTCAGAGGTTAACAAATGACACAAGCTTCCAACATTGATCTGTTAGTGTCAACGTTTCACCCAAGAAGGGAGTGAATTGGGTAATATTAAAAATTTAAAAACTTCAATTAATAAATTTAACCAAGAGATGAGAGTCAGAGAAATTTCACCAAAGTGTATATAGGAAATTTATACTGTTTTGATCTCAACCACTTGACCTATGTTCAGTCCTTAGAATACCTCTGAGATTTTCACTAAATTTCTAAGATTCGATGGGTTCTTGACACCACAGTCTAAGTAAGCTCCTCAACATGACACTCACTCCCTCTTTTACTTTGAAAGCAAATACCCTTACTCAAGGTCTCACTACCTTGAGATTCTCTTTAGAAGAGTAATAAACGTGTTTACAAATTCTCTTTTAAAGAGTTGATAGATAAACACTGAAAAACAAATGAATATCAAAGCTATAAGAGAATATCAAAAAACTAGAGCACTTATTGAAACAGAGTTATTTTGTCATTGGTTGATTGCTCCTAACTTCAGACTAGGGGGAGTACCTATGATCATTTCCTTAGGCATTAAATCAGATGCTCAATAGTTCATTTTGGTTATATGGAAATGTTCTCCTACGTTCTAATCCACAAGTATCTGAATTTATACTCGAGAAAATTGGAGGCAACCTGACAAACTATGAAGCCACCACTTTTAATAGAAATCTTTTCTTCAAACTTAGTTTTGCTCCTCTTCCTCGTTATCTCACCGAAGAGTGTGGAGTCTACCCCACATATGCCTTAGAATACTACAATGTTGATCAACAAGGGAATCGAAGTTGAAATTTAATTCCAGAAAAGGCAAGGGCATAATGATTTAATTAATAGGTATTATCTCCTTCTTACATTATTGGCAAATTAAGAGTATGTATATTCATACTTACTATATAGGTTTCAGAAAAGAATTGACTACTTTCTAATATAGTTATTTATTTGATACCCTTTTTTGGTGTGAAGGATTATCTTCAACATGTTATTACTTTTAATTGTAGATTGTGAATAGAAGATGACTGTGAAGGAATTTCATCTCCTTGGTTGAGCCATTTTTTGTGGCAGAGGCCATCTTGATAAGGCCTAATTATAACACAATGCAGAAGAACTGCTTCATGGCTAATGTTTTTTTTTTTATAACCTTTGAGTCACCAGATGTCCAATGCTTTTTTTAGATTCTATTATTAGATATGCAAGCAACTGATTAATCCGGATCAAGGCTTTATGATAAAGATGCCTCTCACCAGGGGTCTTTTCAACAAGATGTAATTTGAACTTTGTTCGCCTACTTTATAGTCTAGCTGATCCACCAATAGACCAAACACCCTTTCATTGGCTAATGTTAATTATACTTGTAACACAGCTTGAAGCTATCATGTATAATGGTATTTTATAATGCGCATGTGGCTTGCATTATTGTTGTGAATTTGATTGTCTATTTTTTGTAAAGATTACAAGTAACAGTGCCCTGTGGATGTCTCAAACCTTCCGGTATGAAGTGAATTGAGTTTTTTAATCAGTTGAGTAATTTCATACCAGGGAAATAATACTTTTATAAACTCCGCATCAATGAATAATTTTGGCAGGTGAATAAAAGAAGTTGCTTTTAACGAATGAGCATGTTGGGGTTTCCTGTAGGGTTTAATTGTTTCGGAGTCTTTGTGATAGGACCTTCACTGTAACACAACAGAAATAACCATACAACAGCAGCAAACAACCAACGAAACGGTGAGAACTGAATCAGATTACAAGTATGACATGTGATTCAATTCTAGGCAAAACCCTGTTCCCCTTATACCCAAAATATTACAACACAGATACAGATGTGAGAAATTAAGCTTAAAAGACACACACAAGGCAGTACTCTGAGCATTCAAGAGGTCAGAACTATCCTCACTCACTTTCTCTCCACAATATGCAGAAATAAGTTCAGAACTTCTTTTATTTTTTCTCCACAAGAGTTGGAAGCTTTGATGGGAAGGAAGCATTATATCTGTGCAAGAAATAAAAGATGGAGTTGTGTACTCAGTCTAAGAGACATGAACATATTGATTAGTTGGAAGCTTTGCTCATGAGAAAAAAACTGAGTTAGAACCACTTCTTCAGCAACACGAGCAAATTATTAATAAATGAAACTTTCTACCATTACTTAATCATCAATCTCTCCCTCATGGATTTTATTGAAGTCTTTTGTTTTGTGTGATTATAGTACTCTCGTACCTGGTTTATCACTGAGACATGCTGGCAACTGTGAAATATGGGTCTGGGCATAGTAGATGTTAAATTTGAGCTTTTATGGATAATGTAAAAAGAAAATTACGTCTGAGATTTCAAGAAAAAAATTAAAAATATTGGTCTCTTTCTTTTTTTTTTTTTTCTTTCTTAAACCACCTAATCTGTCCTTTGATGTCCTTGTGTAAAATTATTTCCTTCATGGCTGTTATTAGTGCTTATAAGTGCTTTTGTTATTCAGGTAATTTCTTCTGTTGTAGTTACTGCTTTCCTTTCTTTTCCATGCATGCATTTCTACCTTATTGAATCAGGTTGTGTGGCTCTGCAACTTAAACTTCTTTATATTCTTAGTGCTTATGCATTGGACTATCTTCAATATGTTATCGACTTTAATTTTAGATTGTGAAAAGACATTGATTGTGCAGAAATTTCATCTGTTTAAGCTAAAGGCCATGCAATAACTAAATACGTTGTCTTATGTTCCTTTCAACTTCGTCAAATTAAATGGTTTATTATAGGCTAACATCCCCTTATTTTTAAAATTAGTCTTTACAATTCTTCTTGGCTTGTTACAATGTGGAGATTTCTTGTCAATCAACTTCATTGGTATTTTTTTTGAAGCTGAAGTCCAGTCATGCAGGCAATTGGATTGAAGCATAAGATATCAGGAAATTCGGTATGTGGTCAAATAAATCATGAAATAAATGCCAAAATAAACAAAAGTTAAGATGGTTTAATTTATGAACTGAATTACTTCTCTCGTCCTAGTTTTCTCTTACCATTCTTTTACACATCTTGTAGGATTTCTGAATTTTTATAAGAAAGTTCAACTTATGCAGAAAAAATTAAAGGCTAGGAAAAAGTTCCTCATGATCAGCAATGAAGCAATGGAACTTTCGTCTCCTCTAGTTGTTGTTTGGATAACACCAAAACCACGGTTTCAGAATCCCTTTTCTGCAAATCAAGACAGAACTCATCTCACATACTTACCTCATAAATCGTAAAAGCTATTCTCCAAAAGCTAATCCAAACACACAAGGCTTGGAATTAACTTTTAGTTATTTATGTTCTTTCTGATGCAAACCCTGCATTTAGTCATGCATAGTATTTAAGAAGAATAAATCATCTTGGAAGATATTTACACTAGTCTAGTGTTATATATAGGAGTAAAAACTTAATGCCAGCCCCTAGTTATTTTGAAAATAGGATGCTCTCCAATTATTCTTTTCATTTTCTTCAAATGAAAAATTAAATTAGAATCCATTTTTCTTTTCATTGCAGGGTGCTTTCTTGTTATTTGAGGTAATGGAATTAAAATTGAAGATTATAAAGAACTATCTGACCTTTTTTCTCTGGCTAATAATATAAAAAGAATAACTATTTGTTGTTTGTTGCAGAGGCATAATTATTCAAAAATTAACAAATGACGGCTTCCAACACTGATCAAGTTTTCTGCTTTTGTTTCTTCTCTAGTGGTCAGTCTACTATCTATTAGATATAAGTGAGCCAAGCCAACATCAACTTACCGTATTATATGAGCTATCGTAATTGCAATAAAAATATCCTTTAAGAAAATAAATATATAAATAAATAATTTGACTTGACTTAAGCGACTCTTTTTAACAAAAAAAAAAAAAAATCATGAACAAAGGAGCAAAAACTTGCTTTTTAAATTCAGAGAAAGATCTTGTTCTATACAGTAAACCGCGTGATTTGTCATTCTTATTAGCATGTCTCGGTTTTCGTAGTTATTAAATCAAATAATAGTTTATTTATTAGTTTTCTGGTCAGAAAAAAAGGACTTAAAAATCAAATGGTTGTGATGATTCATAAATTAAGAAATATTTAAATCAAACAAGACAAAGTTGGCGTTGTAATTCACTAAATTATAATACCCACTTGCCCCAGTCAATAGTTAGATGCAAAACTGTTTTTTCCTGGAAGCTTAGATGTCCCCATGGAAGAGTTCAATATAATTCAGGAAATTGTTATGGATTGAAATTACTTTCTTTTCATGGTTTTCTCTAACCACTCTTTTACTCATCTTATGGATTGTATGCCTTTTTATGAGGCAGTTCCACTTATGTAGAAAAAAGTTCCTCATGACTAGTAACTAAGTGTTGATCAAATGTTAATTCTTGGAATTAACTTTCAATCACTTACTCTTCTGGCTTTTAATGTAAAACCTAATTAACTAATTTAAGTAACTTAATTATGTTAATTAAGTTAGTGGGTGCATTATGTTTTTTAAATATACTAATCATCTTCATTAATTACCTCACTTCCTCTTCTACTTAATTATTAATTACAGTTGAGGAATATCAATATAGTTAATTTGGGGGATGGATAAAAATGTATTGTGAATAAGTCTTTCATTTAAAATCAATATCAACTTTTTAATTAGGTCATATGTTAAGAACCAGAAGGAATATCTTCTTTTTTATGTAAACCCTGCATCATGCTTAAAAAAGACCATAAATCATCTTGGAAAATATATACAATTAATGTCAGTTCCTATTGTATTTTGATAATAGAATATTTAATTTCCAATTTTTCTATTTTCTTCGCATGACAAAATTTGGATGGAAGTTACAGATAAGCATAGTTGGTGTTTTAGCGATGGATTAATCTTAAGAACTTGAATTTATTTAGCTCTTCTTTTTATTGCAGGGTGCTTCCTTGTTGATAGAAGTAATGGAATTGAAAGTGATGATTGCAAGAACTATGCGACTCTATTGCTCAGGCGAATAGTATACCTCTTCCGGTCTATGATGTAGGGCACTTCAACTAATTCACGCGAAATAAGAAATGATAATTAACTTAATAATTATGTCTTAAATTGAATTTTTTTTTTCCACTTTTATCCTTGTTGGAAAATGTGTTTAAAAATTTATTAAGTAGGCAAATTAAAATGAACATTAATTATAAGGACAAAACTAAAAAGTAAGTATTAATTATCCTATAAGTGATTTTGTGGACCAAACTATTTTTCTCTAAATGTCATATATTGTGGAGCGAAGGGAGTATATAAAAAGATCAAGAACTATTTGTTGTTTGTTGCTGAGGCATCTTCAATGAGACATCAACAAATGACACAGGATTCCTACCCTGATCAACTTGTTTAGGCAGTTTAGCTGTTATGAACGCACTTCTGTTTCTTCAGTAGTGGTCAGTAGTGGTCAGTCTTCTGCCTATTAAATATAAGTGAGTCAAGACGACACCAACTCCGGTAAGAAAATAAATAAATAAATTATTTTACTTGACTTAAGCTACCATTTTAAAAAATAAAATCATCAACATTCAGATAAGCAAAAACTTGCTTTCTTAAATTCAAAGAAAGATTCCGTTTAAAAGAATCTCCAACCTCGTTAAAATTTCCCCTTTTTGTAGCCTATGTAACGTTTCGCTTGGATGTCTGTATACATCAAGTATTGAATAAAATTTCCAATTTCAATTAAAAAAAAAGATTCCGTCATATATACATGACTCTGATTTTATAGTTAATTATTAAATCAAATTGTTTATCTTTTAGATTTTGGTCAGAAAAAACTAAAAAGAGGCTGAAAATAACAGATATTAATTACCACTTATTGAGTATGTTTGATATGACTTTTAAATCTACTAATGTGTTTATGAGAGGATTAATTGGATTTTTAGAATAATTTGACTTTTAGATGTATTTAGGATAGTTTTAAACCAACTGAGTTTTAGAGGAAAAGTGACGTTTTCCTGTAAGCTACAAATAGCCCATCACATTGGATAAGCATGAGACTTTCAGCTTCCACCCAGGAGCGAAAAAAGAGAGATATGGAAAATGGAGCCACATGATATTTGGGAGAGGGAGAGAAGGAGGGTTGGTGTGCGTGTGGGGGCCACTAATCCCCTGTATGGCCACTAATGTCCTGTATCACTCATTTATATTCATCCGCGCGCGCGTGCGCGTGGGCGGGGAACCACTAATATGGTATATCACTAATTTATATTCCTTCTTATCTTTTTTTTTTTTTTACCTTTATATTCCTTCTTATCTTATATATAAGATAGAGTGGATTTTTTTAAAGATATTAAAAAAAGTAATTAAATTATTTTAAAATATATATATTTATCATTTTTAAAAAAAATAATTTTACTTAATTTATAAATCGATATATAATCTAATGATACATCATATATGATATGATTAAAGCTATATTTGGAATAGCTTAGTTTTGGGAAATAAGCACTTATTAAGTAAGTTGAGTCAAAACTCCTCTCACATACTTACCTCGTATACCGTAAATCATGAATTATAAGTATTTATAAGTAAAAAATAAACTATCCCAAACGAGCACTAAGTAGCTTATTTAACTTCCTTAATCTCTCAAAAAAGTTAACTCTGTCTTATATTTAGGATTTACTAGAGTATGTGTTACTAATTTGAACAGATTAAGAAATTTAAATAAATTATTTTCTATCTAAACTTGCTTTTTAAAAATATTATCCAAACAAATTTTAGTTTTCAGAAAAATCATTTATGTTACGATCAATCTAAACATAAATCTAATTTTAAGTTTAAAAAAATTAGGGCATGTTTGTTTTAGCGATTCGATTGCTTATAAATTGTTTTTTAATAGTGATTTATGGTATACGAAGTAAGTATGTGAGATGAGTTGTATCTCGATTTACGTAAAAAATAACTTATAAGCAATCATAACGCCCAAACAAACATGACCTTAGATGGCAGAAAAATTAATTTTATCACGCTGTTGCAAACAAAAATATTATTTAACACGATTTCAAACGACCCTCCGTCAATTGGCGAAAATTTCAGGAAAGTAATAGAATAATTATTGCCAACGAGGTTTTGCACATATGGTTAAGGTCTTGCCATCCCGATTATAAGGCAGTGTATTCGAACCCTCTGTCTGATAAGGAAACCTCGTTGGTAGACGATCTCGTAAGTTCCTTATAAATATTTAAAGAACCCTAAAACTGTACCCTAACCTTAATAAAAAATTGATGCCGAACCTACCTAAACTTTTTACTATCAAAAAAGAAAGTAACAGAATAATTATTACCCCTCCAAACCAAGGTCCTACAAGTCAGAGGAAGGTGCACTGAAATTGCAAAGCAATTGCATCATCTTTTTACGTGGGCTCCACATTTTGCTGGGCCCTATTTGCCTGCAAAGGCAATTCTGCTTGAGTCCTGATTTCATACTTCATAGTTCATACTTCATTTGACCCAAAAAAACAATATATATATATATATATATATACTCTCTTTTATTTTAATTATATGATAATATTTAAGAGTTAATCTTGATTCTAATTATAGGATAAAATTTTAATTTTTGTCAATTTCTTCCCAAAATACCCCCATTGATACTTTATCAATAATAATGAAACACAATATATAATTTTTTTGTCATCATGGTTTTCTAAATCGTCTCCTGTGCATGTTTTACACTTTTCTCGGGGCCCTTAAAAAACATGAAGATATAATCTGGTTAAATTAATTAATATTTATTTAAGAAAATAAATAAATTTTTAACAATTTAGATTTACTATATATTATATATCTCATCTATCGCCTAAATTACGTGGTCGCTAGTAACTGAAATTGAAAACGATGGTTTGATGAGGTGATATGACTCGATTGCCTTATGAAGGATGCTGTTTTTTTCTTGTAAAAGTGGCGTGAGGATTGGGATGATTAGTTGTTGTAAGGTAATTGAGAGGAGAAAATGAGGGCTAAATTAGGAAAATAAATAAGATGAACTAATTTAACTACTATTCTTAATTTCTCCAAAGTTAGGTAAATATGTCCTATAATTAGGACTGGAGAGAGTACTTTGTTGTTTCGGTTCTAAATATAAAGAGTTATATTACAGATTTAGGTATATCTATGTATTAAAAAATATATGGTATTTTCTAAAAATATTCATTTAAACATTTGTATCGAAAATTACCATATTGATAGAAATTCACTTCAGTATGTATGATAATAGTGATAATATATAGGAAGAAAGTTACAAGTCTAAAAAAATATTGGCAAAAAAAAAAAGAAAAAGAAATTATTGTATTTGTGCCTAAAGTAATTTCTCAACTAGCTCCATTGTATAAAAAAAATTCTTAAACTAGCTCCTATATAAATCGTAGCATAAATATTAATTAAAACTCTCATTTAACAAGCATTCAGTACAGTTTTTATTAATTCTTTTAACTTTTTGCATATTCAGTTGGACTCATGCGATTTTGCCGGCCAAATCTTTATTGTTTTTGGGTGTAATGAGCGGGGAAAATCATGCAATGCAATGCAAAAAACAGCTAACATTGAGTTGGATATATTAACGGGTCACAACATTACAATAAAACAGAGCATACAAGAAAGAAATACAAGGGAAGTAGAAGAAATCACGAGAGCAAAGAAGAGACCAGAGAGAAAATTCCACAACAATCTATACATTCCCCATAGTCATGTATAGCCTTGGGTTTCACATGAGACTTTTTTCCTTAGTCGGTTACTGCAAATAACATCATTATGCATCAGCGTTCATAGGCCATTTTGCTTCCTTTTACTGGATATCATAAGCCAACCCTAATGATGCTTGTACCTGAGTACTGGGTTTTATTTTTTAAGTTTTTGTTCCCAAAGAAGGAGCTGAAAGGCTTAGATTATTCATGAGTTGAGAATATTTGCTAGGTAAATTAAATCAAATGGTTGTGATAATTCAAAAAGTAAGAAATGTTTAGATGAAACATCACAAAGTTGGGGCTGTGTTTTACTAAATTTTAACACTCACTTTGCCCAAATCGATGGTTCCTTCCTGGAATCTGCGAAGTGCCAACCCTTATCAAAAGTAGTTACTTTTTGACTTCATATCAATTGACTAATAGCTTTAGTGCTTGTTTGGACTAACAATTGAAATGCCTAAAAGCAGATTTTCAATCGTGATTTACGGTATACAGGGTAAGTATGTGGAAGAGTTGTGTCTTGATTTACGTGAAAATCAGCTTATAAGCAATTTGATGCTAAAACAAACATGCCCTTATATTTCTCCCAAATGGCTGGCCATATATTCATTTTTTGTTGGGAGATGTCATCCATTTTTGAAAAGTTAATATTTGTGAAAAGCATAACAAATCATCCTTAAAATATGTAATTGGAATTTATGAAATGATTAAACCCATGGAGGAATTATTGGAAAAATTTCACAAAGTTGTTGAATAAAATTAAACAAATTCTAAGTAGCATATTGATGCTTGCAGATGAAAACAGAGCATGAAGGAGCCAACTTACAATATTATAGTAATTGTTGGTGAGGCTTTTGCATTAAAGTATCAAAGTATTGAATATTCATTCAAATTTTCCGTTGATGGTATAAGAGAACATGGGATGTCATTATCTTGTGCACACGTTAAAATAAAATAACATAAAGGTATGGAAATGAAATGGACTCAATATGAAGAAAGTGAGGCAAGTTCCCATCCTGTTCATTAGGCTCGGAAGACTTGAAATTGTGAGTAAAGTCCATCATCACTATTTGCCATTTCACAGCAAACAAGAGAGAGATCAGAGAGCAAGCGAGAGAGAGAGAGAGAGAGAGCAATCTGTTGAATACGTAACATGGGTGTTGCAGCTTCATCTTGTTCTTCGTCTTCAAAGAAATATGAAGTGTTTCTGAGTTTCAGAGGAGAGGACACTCGCAGATCCTTCACCAGTCATCTCTATGCTGCCCTATGCCGAAGTGGTATAGAGACATACATTGATGATGAGATCCCAAAAGGCGATGACATCTCCCAATCACTCATCCAAGCAATTAAGAATTCAAGCATATCGGTGGTGATCTTCTCAGAAAACTACGCCTCCTCCAAATGGTGTTTGAATGAGCTCATTGAGATCCTTCACTGTAAACAACACCAGAAGCAGCATGTTCTGCCTATATTTTACCAAGTGGACCCATCTCATGTACGGAATCAGAGGGGAGCTTATGAGGAAGCTTTTGCACAACATTTGAAGAATAACCCAGAGAAGGTGAACCAATGGAGACAAGCCCTTTTTGAAATTGCAAGTTTGGTTGGATGGGACTCTCGTATCTTTAGGTATGTCTTCATTCCCTTTCTATTTTTTTGGCCTTCGTCTTTATTTTTTAAAAGTTAAAACTCAACCTTTGAATCAGTACTTGTCGTTGGCAATTAACTAGCTTGAGATTTATTGTTTAGTACTGGACCTTTGATTTACCTTTCTCATCAGAATCGCTTTCCTCTGCTTCTGTTCATACAACAGCCTTTTTAGTTTAAATAATTACAATGTTTATTGTTCTGCTCAATAAATATTATTTTATTTAAGTCCTTCACCTTAATTTTCCCTTCTTTTAATTACTTGTCTGTGCCATAACTACATAGGAGAAAATGAAGGAAACCACCCGCTAAAAATTTTATTCAGGAGTCACTTACTTTGTAGTATTGGTATTCTGTGTGCACAAAATTTATAAAGTATCAATACTTTTATGTACAGAAATTTAGGTTAAAATGTATAAAACACCTTTAAACTTTGGGTAAATTGCATAGTACCTCCCTAAACATTAAAAGTTTAAATTAATAACCCTGATATTTCATGTTTTCACAATCAACCACTCTATCGTTAAAATTGCCATTAAAGTTAATGGTTTTTGTCATACCATAATTTTTATTTTTTTATTATATAATATATCAATTAAGAAATAACATTTGGCATTTGACAAGTAATTTTATGTATTTTTTAAATACTTAAAAAATATAAAATAGGAGTACTTGGAAACATTTAAAATATTTATGTGGCCATTTCTTTTTTAAATAAACTTATAAAATACTTAAAATTATATATTAAATGCCATGTGTTATTTTTAAATGATATGATAAACAATAAAAAGTGTAAAAATTATGAAATTGTAAAAACCCTTAACTTTAAAGGTAATTTTAATGGCATGGGAGTTGATATTTAAAACATGAAATATCATTTTTAAAGGTTAGGGAGGTGATGTGAAATTAACACAAAATTCATGATAATTTTGTGTAATTTACACTTGTTTTATTGCAAGTAATGATAATTCTGTTAAAAATTTCTTAAAAGTTTTGAAATTCAACAAAAGAATATACAATTTCGATAAAACTCGTGGGAATTGTATTAAATGATTTTAATATTGTTGGCTATCACTTCCCTTAATAACTCATTTGTTATTTCCTTTTTGATCATGTGTTAATTTTTCTTTCGCGTTTCTTTAATCATTTTTCAATATTAGGAGGGAAGCAGAGCTCATTCAAAACATTGTCAATGACATTATGCAAAAACTGGATCAGGGATCTTCATCCGCAATACCAAATATTGTTGGAATTGACGAGAATTCCAATCATATTGAATCATTGTTGAAAAAATTTTCCATAATTGGAATTTGGGGCATGGGCGGAATAGGTAAAACAACTATGGCTAAGGTTGTATTTGTCAAATTTCACTCTCAATTTGATAGTTGTTGCTTTATCGAAAATTTAAGAGAAGAGTCTGAAAAATATGGATTGAAGTATATACGTGATAAAATTCTCTCTGAGTTATCAAACGATACAACTCTTGGGAGATTCTACCATAAAAAAGTTTTCATAGTGCTTGATGATGTCAGTAATACAAATCAATTAGACTACTTGCAGAATGAAGCTCCATCATTGGGATCTGGGAGTAAAGTCATCATAACAAGTAGAGATAAACATGTACTTATTGGAAGAGTTAACACAATACATGAGGCCATATCATTGGGGTATTACAGCTCTCTTCAACTTTTCAATCTCAAAGCCTTCCGCAACCATGATTGCGAAAGTGAATATAAAGAATTGGTTGACAAAGCAATTGCTTATGCCCAAGGGAACCCATTAGCCTTGACCACTTTGGGTTCGTTTCTCTATTCCAAAACTGTAAAGGAATGGGAAAGTGCATTGAGAAAATTAGAAACAACAGCCAATCAAGATATTCAAGCTGTGTTAAAATTGAGTTATGATGGACTTGATGATGAAGAGAGAGAAATCTTTTTAGACATTGCTTTTTTCTTGAAAGGTGAATCTACGAGATATATAATGGCAACGCTAGAGAGTTCTGGGTTTCACGCAAGCATTTGTTTGAGAACCCTTATGGATAAGGCGCTCATAAGTATTGACTATGTGGTACATATGCATGATTTAATTCAATCAATGGCTTTTGAAATCGTTCGTCAAGAGTGTGTGAAAAATCCAGGAGGACGCAGTCGACTACAAAAATCTGATGAGGTCTCTTATGTGCTAAAAAATAATCGGGTAAGAATTCACCTTTTCAATTAGATATTTGACAGCTACTACAAAAAATTGTTAATCTAATGTAATTTATTTGCTGTCTTTTGGATTTTTGTGTTACCCAGGGAAATGATGCGATTCAAGGCTTGAGTTTAGATTTGTCTCAAATTAGATATTTACAATGGAGTGCTGATGCCTTAACAGGGATGACTAATTTAAGGTTTCTAAAGTTCTATTCACCTGTGCATAAAATGTCATGTATTGTGCATCTACGTTCAGGGCTTGTTTCATTTTCCAATCCATTAAGGCATCTTCAGTTGGACAAATTTTCTTCGAAGTCTCAACAATTATCATTTTGTGCTGAGAAGCTAGTTGAACTTCACATGCGAGGAATCCATCAGGAAAAACTATGGGATGGTGTGCAGGTATAACAAACAAATATAAGTTAATTTGATTTTGTTTTACAATTAATTGAAAACTAAGGCTCTCGTTTCCTGAGTATTATTTATCTTTTTCATTGTTGTAGAACTTGGTGAATTTGTTGTTTATGGACCTTGCTGGATCCAAACAATTGATAGAGTTGCCGGATCTCTCTATGGCTCAAAATCTTGAACGTCTAGATCTTTCTGGGTGTCAAAATTTATGCCATCTTCATCAGAATCGCTTTAGTACTGGACCTTTGATTTACCTTCCTCATCAGAATCGCTTTTTCTCTGCTTCGGTTCATACAGCAGCCTTATTAGTTTATCTGACAATTAATTAGAAATTACGCTTTCTCCTTCAAAACGTTCACGTTAAAATTTTTAAGGGGTTTGGTTTTCTTTATAACCTACAATTTATATTTATCATTTTATCAGTTAATGCGTTTTTTTAGAATCCCCCTCCCTTCTTTTTCTCTATACCGTACCTTTCAACCTTTTTCCCCTCCCTCTCACACTTATTCTGTGTAGAAATAAGGATATACATTTTTTTTTCAACTTTACCTATATTAAATGAGGATTTAAAGGAGAGAAAAAAAAAATGAAAAGCTACATTTAATTAATAATTACATTGACAAAATTGACATATAAATTTTAATTACTCTTAAAGTCACTCATTATAAATCAAAATATTTTCTTAAAATTAACTTATTTTGTGGCCTAGAGTAGTTTGGGCTTTGTACTTTGAATAATAATTTCGGGAGGGGGTTCCGTCTATCATTTCAATGAAGTTATCTGATAATTGTATGCTTCAGGTCTCAGTTCTTCATCCTTTCTTTTAAGGGAAAATTACAATGAAGGACCTAAAAAAATAATATATATTAAGGAGAACCATAAAAATCTTAATTATTTGTAAGGATCAAATATCATCATATATAATTAAAAAAACTAATTTGTCCACCATGTGCTTCTTCTTTGTCTTCTCTTCCATTCCTATGATAAGCAATAACGTCAAACCCAGAGATCTTGGGGCTAATGGACTACTCCAGTGAGTTGGGTCTGCCATCCATTGCAGCGAGCTGTTTCAGGAGGGGGCTAAGCGTAGTTTATTGAATAAACATTGAATTACAATAATTCCTTTTTAGATACAAAATTCTAAACTGGATAGGATACATGGATGGATCTATGTTTCCAATCATATACTCCAAATCCTTGATTTGCTTAAGAAAGACTGGAACCAAAGGGAATGGCTTCCTATTATTCTTCATTCAACGGTTTGAAAACTATACCGTTCTTTCCTTGTCTCTCTTGGTTTTGGATAAAAAATATTGTCCATTCACAAATTTAATTACAATTTTTAGTACAGTTGCTGTTAGATATTGACCATTTATGCAACTATGGGTCTATGAGATGTTTGCTTAACCTAAGAACAAAAGAGAAGGCCAGGGAGAAGCGTAGAGGGCAATTTAGTATTTTCAATTTTATTTTTTGATATTGAATCCTTTTAAATAATTACAATTTTAATTGTCCTCCTCAATAAATATTATTTTTTTTAAGTCCTTCACCCTAATTTTCCCTTCTTTTAATTACTTGTCTGTGCCATAACTACATAGGAGAAAATGAAGGAAACTACCCATTAAAAATTTTATATAGGAGAATCACTTAATTCAGAATATTGGTATTCTGTGTGCAAGAAATTGGCAGAGTACCAATACCTTTTATGCACAGAAATTTAGGCTCAAATATTCAAAACTCCTTTAAATTTTAGGTCAATGGCACACTACGTCCCTAAACTTTAAAAGTTTAAATTAATTACCTTGATATTTAATGTTTTCACAAGCAACCACCCTATCGTTAAAATTACCATTAAAGTTAGAGTAAAATACTCTAACCACTCCTCTGTTTTACCTTAATTACACAGACCTCTCATCTATTTTGAAAATCCATATAAACCTCCCTTAAATCTAAAATGTATATTACACAAACCTCCTTTATATTTTGAGATTCTATTTCCATTCACTCAAACAGTTAGTTGACCGTTAAATTTGACCTTTGAACTTTTTTTTTACCAAAATACCCCTCTTCCCTATTAGAATTATTTAAACATATATATATATATATATATATATATATATATATTTATAGGGGCTAATAAAAATTTATACAACAAAAAATTTATTCTAATAGATTTGTCAACTTTCTAATTTGTTAAAAAATTTATTAATTTTGACTTAAAATATATATTAAACACATATATTTTAATCAAATATAATAAACTATATAAGTTTGAGATTGTATGTGTCATTTAAATTTATAATTTAATAATTTTTTTATGAATATTTATAAACACATTTCATCAAGCACATTTTTATTTAAAAACTTGCTTGAATATTCAATGTTTGTGATATTTACTTTAACCCATGCTAAAATCATCAATAACAATAGAGATTAAGGAACAGATAAAAAACTCTTAAATTCTTTAAAACAATGTTAGTCAAAATGTGTAAGACAAAATAAATACACCAACCATGTGAATAAATGTGAATGAAAATTTGATAAGCTTAAATTCTTTAAAACAATTCTAGTCAAAGTACAATTTTTTTCAAAAAAAAAAAAGCCACGATCAATGCCTTTTTTATCCGACACTTACAGTGAATAATTATATATTCGTATATCATGCACAGTGAAAAAGTTCTATGAGCAATAAAAGACTATGGAATATGCGAAATTCATTGTTTAATGAATTTGAATGAAAATTTGATAAGCTTTGGACCTTTTTGTTTTCATGATCTATTGCAATTGCTTTCTTCAAAACTGTTTTTGCAGCTCGTGTTTTTTCTTCTGGAAGTCTACAAACTCTCAAGTAAAACTAGAGATTTAGTATTAAGGGTAAAATAGTAAATAAATTTTATTTTTATATAAAATTTAATTAAAAATATATATTTTTAGAATCTTGTTAGAATATTCTTAATGGAGTTAACTGTTTGGATTTAAGTGTATGTTTTCAAAATAGAGGGGAAGTCTGTGTAATTAAGGCAAAACAAGAGGGTGTTTAGAGTATTTTGCTCTTAAAGTTAATGGTTTTTGTCATGCCATAATTTTTATATTTTTTACTATACACCATATAAATTAAAAATAACACTTGGCATCTGACACATAATTTTATGTATTTTTAAATACTCAAAAAATATAAAATACTTGGAAATATTTAAAATACTTATTTGACCATGTCTTTTTTAAATAAAATTTATAAAATACTTAAAATTACATGTTAAATGCCACGTGTTATTTTTAAATGATATGATAAACAATAAAAGTGTAAAAATTATGAAATTGCAAAAACCCTTAAATTTAATGGTAATTTTAATGGCAGGTGAGTTGATGTTTAAAACATGAAATATCATTTTTAAAGTTAGGGAGGTGGTGTGAAATTAACACAAAGTTCAGGATAACTTTGTATAATTTACACTTATTTTAATGAAAGTCATGATAATTTTGTTAAAAATTTCTTAAACGTTTTGAAATTGAACAAAAGAATATACAATTTTGATAAAACTCGTGGGAATTGTATTAAATGATTTTAATATTGTTGGCTATCACTTCACTGGAGAACTCATTTGTTATTTCCTTTTTGATCATGTGTTAATTTTTCTTTCGTGTTTCTTTAATCATTTTTCAATATTAGGAGGGAAGCAGAGCTTATTCAAAATATTGTCAATGACATTATGCAAAAACTGAATAAGGGATCTTCATCCGCAATAGCAAATATTGTTGGAATTGACGAGAATTCCAATAATATTGAATCATTATTGAAAAAATTTTCCATAATTGGAATTTGGGGTATGGGCGGAATAGGTAAAACAACTATAGCTAAGGTTGTATTTACCAAATTTCACTCTCAATGTGACAGTTGTTGCTTTATCGAAAATTTAAGAGAAGAGTCTGAAAAATATGGATTAAAGTATATACGTGATAAACTTCTCTCTGAATTATCAAAGGATACAACTCTTAGGGGATTCTGCCATAAAAAAGTCTTCATAGTGCTTGATGATGTTAGTAATACAAATCAATTAGACTACTTGCAAAATGAAGCTCCTTCATTGGGATTTGGGAGTAAAGTCATCATAACAACTAGAGATAAACATGTACTTCTTGGAAGAGTTAACGCAATACATGAGGCCGTATCATTGAGGTATTACAGCTCTCTTCAACTTTTCAATCTTAAAGCCTTCCGCAAACATGATTGCGAAAGTGAATATAAAGAATTGGTTGACAAAGCAATTGCTTATACCCAAGGGAACCCATTAGCCTTGACCACTTTGGGTTCGTTTCTCTATTCCAAAACAGTAAAGGAATGGGAAAGTGCATTGAGAAAATTAGAAACGACAGCCAATCAAGATATTCAAGCTGTGTTAAAATTGAGCTATGAAGGACTTGATGACGAAGAGAGAGAAATCTTTTTGGACATTGCCTTTTTCTTGAAAGGTGAATCTACGAGATATATAATGGCAACGCTAGAGAGTTCTGGGTTTCACGCAAGCATTTGTTTGAGAACCCTTATGGATAAGGCGCTCATAAGTATTGACTATGTGGTACATATGCATGATTTAATTCAATCAATGGCTTTTGAAATCGTTCGTCAACAGTGTGTGAAAAATCCAGGAGGACGCAGTCGACTACAAAAATCTGATGAGGTCTCTTATGTGCTAAAAAATAATCGGGTAAGAATTCACCTTTTCAATTAGCTATTTGACAGCTACTAAAAAAATTGTTAATCTAATGTAATTTATTTTCTTTCTTTTGGATTTTTGTGTTGCCCAGGGAAATGATGCGATTCAAGGCTTGAGTTTAGATTTGTCTCAAATTAGATATTTACAATTGAGTGCTGATGCCTTAACAAGGATGACTAATTTAAGGTTTCTAAAGTTCTCTTCACCTGTGCATAAAATGTCATGTATTGTGCATCTACCTTCAGGGCTTGTTTCATTTTCCAATCCATTAAGGCATCTTCAGTTGGACAAATTTTCTTCAAAGTTTCAACCATTATCATTTTGTGCTGAGAAGCTAGTTGAACGTCACATGCGAGGAATCCATCAGGAAAAACTATGGGATGGTGTGCAGGTATAACAAACAAATATGAGTTAATTTGATTTTGTTTTACAAGTAATTGAAAACTAAGGCTCTCGTTTCCTGAGTAATATTTATCTTTTTCATTGTTGTAGAACTTGGTGAATTTGTTGTTTATAGACCTTGCTGGATCCAAACAATTGATAGAGTTGCCGGATCTCTCTATGGCTCAAAATCTTCAAGGTCTAGATGTTTCTGGGTGTCAAAATTTATGCCATCTTCATTCATCTATTTTATCTCACCCGAGATTTAAATATAAGGATCTTGACTATTGCAAGAGCCTGAAGGGTTTGACTTTTAATAGTCAATCAAAATCTCTCTCATACCTATGGCCCTCGGTTTTCTGTAGTCTCAAGGAAGTTTCTTTTTTTTCCACGAGTCTCAAGGAAGTTTCAGTTTCATCACATGAATTACTTTTTATATGTTTAGACGAAACAAGTGTTGAGACATTGGACATTCCAATTGGGCGTATGGAGAATCTCTTGAAGAGCTCTCTCAACTACTTTACAACAAAGAATTTTACAATTAATAAGATTTGCTGCCTGAGATCTCTTCGACGTCTTAGTCTTTATAATTGCGGAGGAATAATTGACAAATCAAAGCTTCACACCTTATTTGATGCTTTGCTCTCTTTAGAATCAATTTGTTTGAAATGGACAAGCAAGTTAACTGAACTTCCAAACAATATCAAGCATATCTCCAGGCTACAATATCTTGACGTACGTCATTGCAAGGACCTTCAATCTTTACCAGAGCTGCCACCATCCATAAAAACTGTCAGAGCTAATGATTGCATATCACTAGAGACTGTACCCATTTCAATAACTAGTGCACCACAACTAAGGTTCCTATTTCTGCAAAATTGCTTGAAATTGGAGAACCACTCTTTATCTCATGTAATGGAATGGGCTTATTTCTCATTGAAGCAATCAGCGCACATAAAACAAAGAGGTTTTGTTTGTTACCCAGGAAGTAAAGCTCCAGAGTGGTTTACATTCAGTCAGGAAACAAAGGCTTCCAACTATATAACTATTGAACTTCCTCCTTACACGAACGACCTAGTTGGCTTCATTTTCTGCTTTGTTGTTTCTCAACTCTCTTATGCTTACTTGAAATGCCAACTTTATTATGATGGTAAGCAGTGTGAATGCTTTGAATTTGATATGATGGTGACACATTTGGATTCACATCACGTTATTCTACGGTGTGATCCTTACCCAATTACAAACTTCATTAAAACAATGCACGATAAAAGCACCAATTATATGCCAAGTGTGTCATTTGAATTCTCAATTGTTTCATGGGGTGTTCATGTTGTGCTTGAAGCTTGTGGAGTATGCCCAATATATTCCTCAGAATACAGAGAGTTCCTTCAAGAAAAGGAATTGAAGTTGGAGTTAGTTATAGGGAAAAAGAGGCACTGGAATATTGATGATGAGCAACAGCAACCCACTCCCACAAAGAAATTGAAGAAGTCTTCAATGCTGAGTTCCAAGTCCAAGACAGCTCATGATCTTTGATGAGCTGATATTTTCACTCTCACAATTGAATTTGAAATGCATGAAGGACAACATTCGTCAGATGTAAATTATGTATGATTCCTTTTCTGGAATGTATATGCCTTTCTCGTTAAAATTTTATCTAGTAAGCAACTGTCTTTATCTGGTATATTTTCCAAATAAAAAGCTATTACCTTGTAATGTATTTCATTATGTTGATATAAATGATTGAATCGCCTTATTTCCTAACTTAAGCTTTGATTTATTATTGGCTTATTACAGTGAGCAGGTTTCTTCTCAGGCTAACATCTTTGGCTCTTTCCTTGATGCAGTGTGTAGCAAAGAAGCAATATGCAGTTGAGTGGGATTAAAGGATAACAGGAAACTTGGTGAGTAGCTTTACTTCGCTGTATAACATATTCAGTCATCACAAACTATTTGAAAAATAATCAAACAAAACTTAAATTCTGGCTCAGAATAGCTTCTCTTTTCATAGTTTGCTCTATTTTAATAACTACTTTTCACAAGTCCTTCTTCTTTGTATGATTTACACTATTTACCACACAACTTAATCTCTGCTTAAGCTGTTGATTTCCATAAATGCCCTTCTTGCTTTGTTCCCTATAGAAGAGTCTTGTTGGTCTCTCCTCCACCTCTTCAATTTATTATGATTTAATAGCATGGGTCTGGAATTATTCATCTCTTATAAAAATGAATTGCATTTCTTTTTTGTTCACTAAAAATTCCTGTCCTTTACTGTGTCTTCATGCAAGATTGGTAAGCTGCCAATTGATGTCATACGAATTTTAGGAAACTTAATTAACAATCAGTGATATCTATGTTCAGCCAATGACACTTGGGCCTAAAGAACACACAGCCGAGATATTGCCTAATCTTGATAAGTATGAAACTTCAATAATGCCTTGTATTTATAAAACTAAGTTGGTTTGGTACAGTTTTATGAAATCTTTTTCGTATGATCAAATGTGGTGTGGGGTGTTGATTATGCAGTTGTGGAGAATTTGAAATCATTTCATATTTACTTATTGTTTCATTTTAAGCAGATGTTTCTCAACATAACATCTGTACACGTTAGTGATGGCCTCCACACTCAAATGAATTTCCTTTGGAGTCCTTGAAATCAACAATTTGATATGACAATTGTATTTGAATTTTCCAGGTGAAATTTCTTATCCCTTACCATATATATAAATACAAAGAAGAAGAGCAAATTGTTGTATATCTTCACTATCTGCTTCATGAAATGGGATTAAACTTTGACAGCTCAAACAAACAGCATTGAGAGGTACTATTTGTTACCTATGAAGCAAAGTACTAAAGCGATGAACATATGACTTTGAGTAGATTAACTTCTTGTTGGTTTTTCTCCCTTGCTTTGTAAATAGTAAGTATTTAGAATTACTTCTTTAACACTAAGAAATAATTGAAAAGTATCCTATGAAGAAGAAAGCAAAGAAAACAATATTATCTTTGAAAGCTGTTCAACATTTGTAAAGATTATTGCTGTTTTTATTTTACTATCGACAATAATACTGAAAATCTCCTTTAAGAGAATAAATAAATAAATTACTTGTGACCTGACTTAAGAAACTTATGTTTGGAAAAGGTATCATGAAGATGCTAAGTAGCAAAAGCTTGCTTTATTAAATTCAAAGAAATAGTATGTTCATCACAGTAAACCGCGTGATTTGTCATATTAAATTAATTAGTTCGTGACATGAAGTTGCAGAGCAATTAGCCAACAGTTCCCTCATTAAAAAAATAGATATGTTTGGGGTTATTTTTAAATTTTATTTATATATAAAATAAAAACAGCAATAATCGTTAACCATGTTGAACAGTTTTCAGGTTAAGACTTATTGAGATATTTAAATATGTGCTTATTAAAAAAATCATTCTTACAAAACAATGGCAATTGCTCAAAGACATTCATATTTCTAAGAAATAATTGCTTTCGCTTCTAGATGAAAATGCTAGTTAAAAGGTTTGTTTTGAAGTTAAATATAAGAACTAAATTCACTCTATCCAAATTTATAATTGTTTTCAAATAAACTAACCATATTGATTGTATATATAAATGGAGTCTCTGTCAATGGGAATAATTTTCAATACAAATGATCATACATGGTATTTTAGAAAAATCAAATAATTAATTTAAATAATTTTTTAAAATATTTATAGGTTACTTGCATGAAGCTATCATGCATAAAGGTATTTTATGATGTGTATGATTGTTGTTGTGAATTTTAATGTCTATTTGCTACAAGGATGACAAGTTACTTTGCTTCGTGGATGTTTCAACACAGCCGTGATTCCATTCAATGAAGTGATGTTGAGTATTTGTTTATCAGTTGAGCAATTCCATCCCAGGGAAATGATAATTTTATAACTCCATATCAATAAAAAAATTTTGCAGGTGAATAGAATAAGTTGCTTTTATCGACGAAAACAGGGTACAGAAAACAGAGCATGAGCTATTACTCCTTCAAAGTGAGTTTTAGGTGGAAGTTGTCGATTACAATTAAACTAATTCTGATTTGGTGTCGGTGGGGACTTTGCATTATTAATCTGTGTCTCAGTTATCAAACCTTATGCATTTTACTTTCATTGTAATATATTTAATTCTATGGATACGTTTGAATCCAGTCATTTCCAAAATTAGGATTTCAATTTATTGGCTTCTTACAATGATAGTACTCTATTTTGTCAGACAATGCAATTTTATTGATACTTTTCTTGATGCAGAAGTCAAGTAACAATAGGAAACTTGGTATGTATAACCCAGCTTCAATAGGTACTGTAATAAAAAAGCATTGGTGAAGTTAAATAATCAATATCAAAACTTTAGATGATTATATTTAGGATGAAAATGATTTATCATCTTGTAATATTGTCTATATAAAAAACTATTTTTCACAAGTCTTTCTGTTTTGCTGGATTTTTGTCTATTTACAAAAGTGTTCACCTTCTGCAGTGGAGGCTAAGTAAAAGGTCTTAAAGCATTTGTAGGTGTAAATTGTGGTGAAGCAGCTAAGCTTTTATCTCCTCTGGATTTTGTATGGATCAAATGTGGCAAAATATGGTGATTGCAAATGCTGGTTGCGGCAAGCAAAGATTTGAGGGTAACCAAGAAAAATTTGAATCCTTAGAATTGACTTTTAGTTACATGTCTTCTGTATGATACAAACCCTATATTCAGTCTTTAATATCTATTAACTAATATTATAGCCAAAAAAAACTATGAACTAATATTATGTTCTCTTGTCTTTGCAACAGTGTGTGTGTGTGTGTGTATTCAGTCATCGTTCTGGGCCAAGAAAAGCTGACAATAAAAACGACGGATGCTGCAGCTTAATGTGGTCTTCTCAACCAATTTATTCAAGAAAGTACGATGTGTTCATGGTGATCTTGGAGATAAAAGAAAAGTGAATGTTTGACATTAAGATGGTTAAGTCTTGGGAGTTGGACTTGCTTCGGCGTTTTTTCATAATAACTGCTTTCTTCTTTTTTGTGTGCTTTTAGAAAGTTGTGTACTAAAGTTAGTATGTGTGTGCGTTATATTATAATTTGTATTCTGTAATTTGAAAATTGTCTTCGAGTTGTCATTAAGTTAAAATTTAAGATCATGACAAGAGACACTGATTGTGCTATCCAAATATTAAGTTTACATTTTGTGTTTGGGGTGCTGCTGCTAAATGAATGAATTGTTCTTAATGTTTGGGTTCAAAGCAAATCACTATTCTTTTATTGGAAGGAAGGACCTGGTCCTCCGTTTAACAAACTCTACGTTCCATGTTCTCTCTTCTCACAAAGTTAGAACTTAAAGGACGAACAAATAATGCGTACTTGTTCAATATCCTATTATTATTATTATTATTATTATTATTATTATTATTATTATTATTATTATATTAGATGAAGAGTTTCTTACTTGAGTATTATAGGGTAAAGGGTTCCTCTATCAACAAATGCATTTCCTGGTATTTAAACTTATGTTCTCCTCTTTATGAGATGAAGCCTCTTACAACCTCAACGATCAGTTTATTGGTATATTTTTATTATTTTAAATAGTATTTACCATCACATATCAATCTGAAAATATTTTAGTTTCATAAATACACAAACTGCGTAATCAATTTAAATTAGAAATATTTGGGATGAATTTAAGGCATATGTGCCTATGTTCAATCAGACATGATGAGTTGAAGTCAAATTGACACGTGGAATCCTTTAAATTGACAAGTATAATCAAATTATACTGTATGCAATGACCTACCCTAATTTCTATCACCATAAAATTATTCATACATTCCGAACATGTGTGGTCAAGGTCAACCAAATGTGTAATAAGCACATAATTTTAAACATATTTTGGAGAAAAATAATAAATCACTTCTCAAGAATCCTCGATCAGCGGAGTCACTGGAATGGTATGATCCTCCTCTCTCAAGCTCAACAAATTGGAGGATAAAATAATTGTCGCTAACAAAGAAAAACTAAAACAATTCACATATGGATAAGCCCACTCATGTTCTTGTGAACATCATTTCAGAAGAGTTGTTGTCAAATATTCTCTAGTAGTAGCCTATGCTTGAGTTAACGTCTGCAATATAAGAATCTCGCCAAACAACCTCTGAAGGTGGCCAATGAATTGGGAAAATTTCAATGCACCCACTCTGTAGCCATTTAATATCAAAGAGTCCCCAAAACTTTTTGAAACTTCACTACACCCTTGGAACTAAACTGAAATTAAGTTTTTTGGCCAAAAAGACATTTATGCTCGTCTTGTACATAGACGAGATGATCTTATTAATTCCCACATGTATCTTATGAGTACGCATATTTAATTTGTAAATCTCCACATGTGCCTTGTAAATAGTATGTATTCTTGTGAATATGCTCCTTGTTTTATATATGGTCGAGATGGTCTTGGAATTTCATTTATTTATCCTGTAAATAAATATATTTGACTTATAAATTTCCACATGTGTAATGTAAAATAATCATATTTGACTTGTAAAATAAAGACACAATTATCTTTTCACCCACAAATTTTAATTTCAGTTTAGTACTAGGAGTACAGTGAAATTTCAATTTCACCCACAATTGTCTCTCTTACAATTGTTCCCAGTGAATTTCTCTTTCTCTCATGTTTGGAAGAGTTTCAATACCCCGCGCGCGCGAGAGCTTCACCCATAAAAGCATGATTTTGACAACTCAAATTTTTATGACCATTTTGAACAATTGTAAGAAATGAACATAGCAACTGCACTAGCATATCTCATGTATCTAGCAGTAGATCTTCTTTTTTGACTAAACATTAATCTATCTTGAGTTAATCGCTTTCCTAGTTTTTACCCGTCTGACCAAATTGTGTGTGATCATAGGGCTTCAACTAAAGTGGCTGTCATCAAACTAACCTTTCATGGTGTCGTATAAGTCTTCAAGGGCATCATGGAAGGATTTTTCCTTCCTGGGACTCACACCGTAGTGAACCAGGGATCTTTCACCTATGTCCTGTGTTGTAGTCCATATTCAAGTACATGCAGTATGAATTGCATGTTATGGTAACGGTTTGTGGCATACATCGATTTCTTTTTCCTCCACCATACAGATATTAGTTTCAAAATGTACTCAACAATTGAATCAGAACTTTCTTTTTCACAATATCTCTTTTGCAATCTTATTTGTGAAAAAGAGTTCTTTGCCTGGTACAGATTTGTATTCATGATTCAATCCATTTTCTATACACGCACACACACACACACATATAGATCTCATCTCAGTTTAACTGAGACGATTTAAATGCAAAGATTCTTCTTAACCATTTCATGGCGATCATTTGCTCATCTTACCCTCCCATGCCCATGCAAATCGTGGAAAGATGGTTATTTGTGTGAGTAAACCAACATTTTCTAACCTCTACGACATATAAAAGTGTATACCTTTAACGTATTTACTCATAACATACATACTATTTCTTTTATCTTCAGATAAAAGATGTTCATGACTTTATATTCTATTTGTACCCTATGATCACTAACTTGATGAATATCAAGCTATAGGCTCAATAAGGGAATCTACTAACATTCTGTCAGCAGAAGGTCATCGAACTATTACTTTCCTTCTCTAAAAGCATATCTCTCACAAAGATACATAAAATGTATGTTTCGCCTTTCTTGTGATATTTAAGATCCACATAATAAGATGTTATCATTTAGATCCTTCTATCCATCATTCACTCCTAGTTAATCATGGGAACTTCTCTAGCCATATGACACCTTGAATGATGGTAGAACACGCTGTGTGTTATGATTCCATGGATGATAGAGATGCATTGTCTATTTCTTTACTCTATTATCATTTGCCCAGATCTTGTATTATAGTATCCTTTCAAAAGTGAGTTGTTACCTTGACAACTTAATTCATAGTTTCTCTCATAATCTTTTCCACAATTGGATCAAAAATAGGTTTCAAGTCTGACCAAAAACATTTGATCTTATATATACAATTTGTACATTCATGTTACCAACCATATTCTTATTATGAGACTCTATCCACCTTTTCTATGTTATATTTCCTTATGAGACATGTAATCTCTCTAGGATTATGTCATTAACTTTAAGGGTATTCAAGGGTTTGCAGTTTATCATATTGAGATGCCTAAGAATAATACTTGTACATATTTTAGATGGAAAAGACTGTACATTCCTTGTACAATCTCCATTTATCTTGTCATTCAAGATATGTTCTGTTCAACTCATAATCTTTCAACTCAAAATTTACGGATAACTCCCTTGACACTTGTTTCGATTAAACGTATATCATTTGACAAATGATAACTTCATAAAGAATCATCTCAAGACCGTCTGACACTTATATAGTGTTCTTCAATTATGTAATGGTTTGAAAAAATCATAAGACAATAAAAACATAATAAAATAGATGCATAAATAAATAATAAGCTAATTAATATTTTAATTCATGTATTTTGGCAATAGAGAAAAGCTTGTAGCTTGTTGGCATTGGAAGGTTTCGAGTATGCTGGATGTGTGAAGTACGAATACTTGCTCAGTTAAAAAAAAAAACGGATGGTTTTATTTTGTTCTAGCACTTTTCAAATTACCTTTGCGCCCTTCTATATATGAAAAAAAGTTATAAATAATTTAGAGTTAATTTTTGGAATTAAGGGTCTATTTTTTTTTTTAATATAGTTAGGGATTACTGTTTGGCCTAAAACATTTACGAAAATTACCTTAT
Source organism: Inga laurina (assembly GCA_963855925.1). Lineage (NCBI taxonomy): Eukaryota > Viridiplantae > Streptophyta > Magnoliopsida > Fabales > Fabaceae > Inga > Inga laurina. Next base: position 40,173,764 of record OY979705.1, read on the forward strand.
GACCTAAAGAAGCTCATTAAGAAAGAAAACCTTTATAATGTTGTAAGGATTAATCTCTGAAAATTATTTAATGCTGTCTATATACTAAATAAAGGATGAAACTAAATATTAGGCTTGAAGGGCAAAATTGCCCATCACCCTTTATTTATTTTTTTATTTATTTTTCCCAACCGACTTACGTCTCATATACACGCATCCATGCCCATTAGAAACGGAAGAGGGAGGAACGAAGGATTTCAGCGACTTGGGGTTTAGAGGAAATGATGAGCAGTGGAGGAGAGTAGATCAACCAGAAAATTTATATGTAATCGGCAATCTAGACTGAGGTAGGCTCCTTAATCCTGCTTCTACTCCTTGGGTTAAATGTTGGCTGATGATTTGGGGTAAAGGAGTTATCGATCTGAAACTAGAAAAGGGGAAAATGGTAAGGATAAAGGCCTTGTTTGATTCTATTATTTATTTTTTGTTTTCAAAAATAGTTTTAAAAAACAATTTTTAGAAATAAGTTTAAAAAAAAAAAATCTATTTTCATAGTTATTTTGAAAAATATATTTTTGAAGTGATGAAGTAGTGTCGACGGTGGTGGCATGACGGTAGTTATCACTAGTTATATAATATCGATAGTAAATAAGTGACAGTATCAAAAAATAAAAAATAGGAGAACAAAATAAAAACAGTTTTTAATTTTTTGTTTTTTAAAATTTTTTTTATTTTTTTGTTTTTAAAAAACAATTTTTTGAAAACAGTTTACCTAATAGGTTTTATTGTTTTTTTTTTGTTTTAAAAAAACAGTTTTTAAAAATAAAATCAAACAGCCCCAAATATTTAAAAAATACAAATCAGAGTTTGAAGAAGTGAGGGTTTCTTGATATGTGTGTGTGTGTGTGTGTGTGTGTGTACATATATAATTGCAAGTTGACACTTTGGGATGAATGTCATGCGCTGTGAGAGGGGACCGAGCTGCTGAATGTATGCGAAATATAAATATATGTATGTATGCATGAAGATTTGTCTTGATGAACAGCACTATAAAGCTGAAATTTGATTGTTCTTGGCTATGAAATATATATTATTTGGAGGGAATTATATTTAAGTATGAAAAACATAAGAAACAACAATTTAAAACCAGTATAATACAGATATATATATAGCTGGTGATGTTTGGCTGCTCCTTTTGTTCATTTTTAGGAGTTGAAACTGGTATGGAATTGTGTGGTTCCACTGATTGATGTGAGAAATGTTCAGATGTTGAAATGGGAAAATTATGTAAATGTTTAGAAGCTTATTAGGTAGGGGTTCATGTGCTGTTCATATATGTATTAAGGAGAAGCATTGAGGTCCAAGTTATTGAATGAAAGTGAAGGTTTAAACATTGTTTTCGAAACTAAAATTTCAGAATAAACAAAGAAAGTGACTAATTGAGTGGCAAGGGAAGGCTTTCTATAATGAGAATATAATATTTCTATATATACATGTGCGCGCGTGCGCGCGTATTTGTTGGTCTTGTTTGATGCTTGGAGACTTGGAGTTGTGGGGTTTGAACTTTGGAATTAAAGACTGATTAAAGTATATGGATTGGTTCTTAGTTTTATCTATAATTGTCTTTCTAGTTGTTTAGCTTTGATTTTAGATTTGAAATGAAAATAAAATGAACTTTTATTTCTTTGTACATTTCCTTGAACATTCAATTTTATTGGTAATAAAATTATTGGAGGCAGGGTGTTTGAATGTTGTTGGAAAGAAGTTTATACCATTTGAAGATGATACTATGTGATTCTTTTATTTATGGATGGCAATGCTTGAAATACAGAGTTATAATGGAAATGGCAAACAAACAGTATTGATTCAAATTCTGAATTTGATTATTGTTTTTTTTCCTTGTTCATTGGAAGTCCAACTTTATTTTTCTAGTTAAGCAAAGCAAGTCTTTAACAAGATATCAATTATGAATAAGTTGTACAGTTTTTTATTACATCGAATTTTCATAATATACAAGAGCAATTTTCATAAATTGAAAGTTTTCATGTTTATTTCTTTTTATTGAAATAAAAGTATTTAGTTTAATTTTCATATAATTTTGACTTGTGATTATTTTGCTTTGTTTATATTCTTGTTAAATACAAGGAAGATTATGATAAGTTTGGAAATTGGATTTATGTTTATTAGAGATAATCTTTATCTCTTCTATATTGTGAAGTATGTATCAAGAAACATTCTTTCAGACATTTTTCCTTCTTGTATTTTATATATATTCGAATTCTTGAGGTGTGACTCTTTCATCTTGATAAAGTAATCATGACCCATTATTTATGTGTGTACTCGAATTATTCTAGTAATAGATTGTGTGATGAGATTTCATGTACTCACCAAGTCATTTGTATTTCAGATAGCAGAAATGAATCTAGTCCTTCGCCTGCATTGTAGAATGGATAACCTACTCGCTGGAATGGCATACGAATTATGGTATAGCGGCTTTTTTTTTTTTTTTTATTAAAAAAACAATTGATTTACTCTATTGTAAATAAAAGTTTCTCCACAGAATGTTTGGCAAGATGTGCACTTCTTTAAATGTATGTTTATGTTCATAGGTATCGTATAGATAGAAAGGGTCTCAGTCTGAAAAAAGTGGGTGACTGATTGCTGTGAATATGTTGTGGAATTCAACGACTAAAGTGATTTATATTTAATATTATATAAACGTTTATGAATGAATATTTTAATGACACTTGATATTATAATAAGGAAGTAGATCTTACCGATTACAAAGAGAGAATAGTGAATTTAAAAAAGGGCTTATGAAGTAAGACAATCTTATGTTTTGTGCTAGGCACTCTTTTGTATTTTGGGGGATGACAGATTATCTTAAAGTTGGCGAAACTTTCTGTAACCCCCTTCCCACCATAGGCCGAGATTTACGTTTTTAAACACGTAATTAATGTAGAATTAGAGACTAAATTTCAAATTGGGACTTATTAAGGTAATCTTTTGCCCAAAATCGGATTTGCAAAAACTTTTTCAAAATTTATTTACAATGGTCTCATATTCATAATACAAAACAATTATGGCCTGTACAGGTGGATTCCATTTACCAATATCAGAGTGCAAGTAAATTCCCGACTCACTCGGGTTCCATTCATTTAATAAGGGTTTACACAAAGGCATAAAGCCTATAATTCATACCCTTTGCTTGGGAATTACACAAAATTACATCACAATTCCCAATACATATATCTACTTCCCACAAGATATCCACTAATATACAATGATAACCAAAAACCAAAAAGGAACTCCTAACATGGAGCTCTACCCGCTCTTCGTCACCCGTTTGCCTTTCGATCCTTCAACCCTGTTTAAAATGTTTAATTTTGGGAGAGTGAGATTCTAAAGAATCCCCGTAGTGTCAAATCAATCATATAATGTACAATAATAAGGCATGAAATCAAATCATTATCCACACAAAGCAACTACAACGGCAGTTACAACGGTAATGGTTAGTATGACACATGTCATGCCTTACGATTGCTCACGCTGAATTGCTCACGTTGCATTGCATCACAACAATCCACACAATATATTTCACCACAGCTGGGATTCATATAAAGCATTTCATAACACAAGCCATACAAGCAAGATACACACAGCCCACGGCTGGTTTCACAAACGCCACCCCACGGGTCGGATTCACAAAGATCCATGTCGATTACGACAGCAGTTCAACGGCCAACCTAGAGATGACCACTGTCACTCCCTATATGGCTCACGCTGAAGTGCTCACGCCATAATAGACCATGGTACACAGTTCACAAGTTCAATGATAAGTTATTCATACCAAAACATCATACAAAATATAAGAGAAAAGTCACTACCTTGATCCTTCCGTGCGTGTCCTAACGCCGGTCTCTCTCGAATAGGGCAAATGTCAAATCCTATATTCACAATTAAGGACGAAGAGTTATACTCTATTCCAAGACTTAATTCACTTCATAATACTTAATTGGTTATCATTATTGCTCTTTTAGAGTCATTAAATACCCCTAACAAAACTCCTAAAGGGTTGGAAGAACTATCCCAAAGATCCCTTTTTGGAAGTACAAAAACTGATTTCTGACGGCCTCACTCGAGTGAAGATGACCTCACTCAAGTGATGGTACGAACAGTACTCGAGCACAAGAGAGAGACAACGAGTGAATACCCGAGAGCACCACAATACTTTTCAGAGACAGGATCACTCGAACACACTGGACCTCACCCGAGTGAAGGCCAAATGCCTCACTCGAGCACTTGCGAGTGAAGTCTAGGAAGTGAGAACCTGAGGGCATAAGAGAAATGGCAGTAGCCCAAATGGCTCACTGCACTCGAGCACAACACGGCTCACTCGAGCAGATGCCCCATACCCGCGAGTGAGAAGGCACACTCTTGCACCATGCCCGCGAGTGACAACCTGAGAAGCAAGACTTGGTGTCATATACACCAGTCACTCGAGCACAAGGAGGCTTACTCGAGTGATATTCATAGCTCATTCTTGGATTTTCCAGAAAACACAACAGAAAAGCTAAAAAGAAACAGAATATACGCACAGCACTCGAGCAGGCACAACCTCACCTGAGTGATGTTCATCATGTGCTCGAGTGAATTCCAAATCACTCGAGTGATTCTATCAGAACCAGAAAACGCAGAAAACAGACCAACTTCCTAACACTTGCCTAATTTGATCTCAAAGGACATAAGACTTTACCCAAAGCCATTCCCACAGAAAAACACCCAATAAGCTCAATGGAATCATCAGAATCATCAAAATCCTACTCCATTATCATGCTTTGGGTTTTGGGCAACAAATTCAACAAAACACCAATCTCAACCAAACTTCACATTTCAATTACCAATCAATCAATCTATCCTAAACTCATTTCAAAACACCATTCTCAAGTTAAAGACATACCAAATGAACAGTGATACTCATTTTTTGGATTCAAGCCAAATTTCCAAAAATTACAAACTACTTCAAATGATATGAAACTTAGATAGATATATTGGTTTCACTCACCTTATCCACTTCTCTAAAGGGAGTTCTTGATTCACCACTTTCCAAGATTTTGTGTGATCACAAACCACAACCAATGGCCAAACTAAAAACACCAAAATGAAGCTCATCACTCAAGGATCAACATTTATGAGTGGTGTTTAAGCAAAGGAGGGCATTTACTTACCCAAGTCACCAGTTTTATCTTTCTCTTTCTTGCCTAGCTGACCGCCGGAAATGGAGGAAGGGAAGAGAGAGAAAATGAGAGAGAGAGAGATGGAGGGAGAGAGATGAACAATGATGATGATACTCCCCATGCTTCCAAGTCAGCTACACAAGAGAGGAGAGGGAGGAGAGAGAAAGATTCTTTTATCAATTTGACTTTCCTTAACCTCTCTCATCTTGACACATGCCACCATACTATTGGTTTACACAAAATATGTCACCAATTAACTTATCTAATCTCTCCATTAGCCATTTTAATCACATATCCCATTTTCTCTTAGTTAGTAATTAATTTCTCCCTTAATTACCAACTCATGACCAATAATTCCATTCTTCTAATTGTTCCATTAATTATGACATATTAATTAATATTGCCATAAAACATATAATAATTCCAATCAAATCCATAATTATCCACAATAATCATGATTAGCCCTTAATCAAAAATTGGGATATTACACTTTCACTCTTGTGAAACCTCATATACTATTATTTGGATGATTGTTTCTACAAAGCCTGTAAATTTCTTCATGTAAAGTTCATCATTCAATTTCTAAATTGGAGAGTGGTTTTCACATCATCTTGATGTAATTTCAAGCCTAAGTTTATTGTTATAGTCAAAATTGGTTGTTTAGAGTTAAAGTACACACTGGGCAATCTTCCCATTGTAGTACCTTTTAGCCACTAAGAGTTTTAGATTTGATGTCCCATATGGATTTAAGAAACATTTGTTCCCAATTGCCTTTTGGCTAGGTGACAAATCGCCCAAACATGTGCTTAGTTAGTTTCAAAAAAGAATTCATATCCTCTTGCATGACACTTTGCAATTCTTCTTAGCAAGTCCTTCCAGAGTCTTTTGGACACTTTTAGGTGGTCATCATCACCTTCTAAATGCAGTGAGCATTCAATCTATTAGGGAATCTATCCTCTTACCATTGCCACGCCCTTATCTCATCTCACCTTTATCAGAGTATTCACGGAAAATGATATGCGATTCGGTAAGCAACACAAGAATAGGATAAATATACTGATAATGTGTGCATGATTATAGAAAATCCCAATAAGGGTTCGTACATGATACGTCCTAGTGAAATGAAGACATCTTCTCGTCTTCGTTCTATTACTGCAATCCTCTCGTGTAGTTCTCTTCTTTGTTTTCAGCATATCTTCTGTCTTCTCCTGTCTAAATTGTTGGTAGGGGAGGGTGAGATTCGAGAGAATCTCAGTAGGGAAATAGATACCATAATGCATGCATGATATATGCTATGTATATGATATGTTAGCTTTAACTGGATGTATGCCCCATAATGACATTTCTGCATACTCAATGTTTCATGCAACAAGACTATGGCCACTGCGAAAACAGAAACAGAGCTTCATTTATTCAAATATGCTCTACACAATCAAGTAAAGCAATCACATACATAACTACACAAGCAGAGATATCAAATACATGCAAATAAAGTAAGTCCCATACCTTAACCCTTTTACACCTCGAAACGTGTGCCTCGTAAAGCTTGCTAACAGCTCGGGCTCCATATTCTATCCTACAATTCCAAATATATCATTTAGACACTTCTATAGTGTTTCTGGTGGTAATATTAGCTTATGGTGAAAATTTACCAAAATGCCCCTGGTACCTCGGCTCGACCCTACAGTACCCGGCCTAACTGTACTTTTCCCGAAATTTTGACATGGACTATTCTGACATGTTTTCACCCAAGGAATTCATTTCTGGACTCAAAATTACCAAATTCATTGCCAAAAGGCAAAATTGCCCTTGGCAGCCCCCTTTTGAGGGTTTCAGGGGCGTTTTCGTAATTATGCTTTTTTGACCTTTAGTGACCAACTGTAACTCCACCTAATTTTCCCTCCTGAACTCAATGGAATCATCAAATCATTGAAAATCTAACCCTAAGGCCCTATAACAGCCCTGGCCAAAATTGTCAAGTACTTCAGAAAAAATTGCGGTTTTTCGGTTTTGGTTCCGCAGACGTATTCCTTTCTACTCCTAACCACTTTATTAACTACTTAATTAGGTTACAACTACTATTTAGACCCAATTTTGGCAGCATAACCCCTATGTGATCACATTTCCAAAATTTAAAACCAACAGCAATCCGGCAAAATTTCATCGATTAAATTGCCCATAGCAGCCAGAATAAGCAATATACAAAGGTTTGGAAGTTACTTCAAACTCCTTCTGGCTTTTCTCAAAATGGCTGAAAACCCTAAGCTCCCAAGACTGAAATTTGAGCTCCAGAACCTTAATCAACATAGAAGAATAACTTAGGAGCGGAGTTATACGCGTTAGGAACCAATTTACCGAAGAAATCACTTACCTTTGTAAGCTTTTTCCTCCTTTCTCTCTCTAGAAATTCTCACACCCTCTCTCTCTCTCTCTCTATTTTCAGCTGAATGGCGTCAGTTTGGCTAGTGGAGGAAGATGGAAAAATGATTTTATAATACTTTATATCTTACTTTAATTATTCATTAAAGTAAAATTCCAAAAATCACACTTTATGTACATAAACTTAATGTTATAAGCCCAAATAACATGTACATTATATTTTCTCTTCTTACCCCATGCTAAAGATGTCCAAGAAGGTCCTTCCATCAGCCCAATTGAATTTTCCATGTATCTCATAATTTCAAGGTTATTTTCCTTCATTTTCAGATTAATTGGAAATTATGGCAGATTTTCTACCCCAACTTTGAAAAAATATAACTAATTTTGTAGACATCATATCTGAGTGATTCCAAAGGCTATAGAACCCTTATTAAGTCTAGTTTCAAGAAAAAATATAGACTTTAGCCATTTGGAAGTACAAATTCCCAAAATTTCCATCTTTGGTTACTGCTCCAAAAAATTTTCAGTTTTTCTGGGCTAACTTCAAAAATTCACATGTTTTTGCATATAGCTATATTTGAGTCATATGACCTATCAAATTAAAGCTTGGGATGTCTACTTTCACCAAGTAAAAGTTTATAATATTTGCTCATCATTTGGTCATACAAAATCACATGATAAGCTCACTGCCTCACCGAAAACATAATTATATTCTCCAAAATTCACCATTTTATTTTCTTTAATGCCCCAAAGATATAAGAGTCATTAGGGAGTAATTTTGAGCTCCTGCTAAACTAGGGCTTAGCAGTCCACTTATTTCAGGCTTATTTTCTAGCCTCAAATCTCAAAACTCGGGGTATTACAACCATCATTTGCTAAATGATGATTTGCTCCATGGTGGGTTTCATAGGATTCTCTTCCTATGTATGAATGAGGTGTTCTTCTTATAACTTACCTCTTACCTCTTTCATTGTGAAAATGGTCTCAACCCTCCCACTCAAATTAGTGAATTGAGGAATACTTGCTTATTCCTTATCAATGTAAACCTCTTAAAGAGATTTTGACACGGCCATAAGCTCATTTCCTACTAGGAAACATAGTCTCTATGAACATTGTGTTTCTTAGTTTTCTCTCTCGGTCACTAAGATGTTATCATTTTCACTAATAAAGACGTATCCTTTTAAATTCTCAAATCATCTCGTAAAGACATATCTTATATATGTTAGCCCTCATCTTCCATATTTGTAGGAAAAATTTTGGATATAAGCTATTAACCCTTGTGGTCTTAAGGCGCTTGGGCCTAGTTTAAGGCCTATCAATAACTCACAGGGTGAGGCTGTGACCGACTTGGAGGGCATTTGGTTAAGTGTAAAGACAGTTGTTGAGTTTACATGCCAACATATGGCTGATAGTTTCACTTATGCTATTATTTACTCAATCATATGAAGGAAAGGTCTATCAACTACTCTATTATGTTGACGGGTTCTAGGTATTGGTAGTTGCCTAATAATCCTTTTCTTACACACATAGTATCTTAAACTAATCACATGAGTGTTCTTAATCCTTGTTAGTTCAAAAGGTTTTATCCTTTTAGTTTAACTAATTCCTAACTATATTTGGCCATTATCTAATAGCCTCACATTTTCCTAAAATCAGGTAAACATAATCGTATTTTGACTAAAAGTCCTTGATGTTAATGAAACACTAGGCTCTATGTTCTAGCATCATGTTTATTGGTTCACAAACGTTATAGTTTGCTAATTACAGAGAATATTTTCTCAAAACGTTTCCTTGTCTTTCTTGCTAGTTAGACTAAGTTCTCAATTACTCATAAGGATATTCACCTTTTAGCACACATTACTTGGAGAGAACCTCTTTTGCTAGTTTGATCATTCCTTTTAATCAATATGTGTATGTGCAAGAAATGGAATTGTTATCTCCAAAAGGAAACATCAAATCCAATAAAGGATTTGAGAGTCATAGTCTCATTGATCTTTAACTAAAGAAATAATAAAGATTTGATTTTGTCGATTCTATATTGCAAGGAGTGAATCAGGGTGGTTTATCTATACAGAGTTAATGTGCATGTTCCAATCCTTTGATTCTTTCTCTTTCTTGCTTTACATTTGACATGAAGCCATATGCTTCTGTGAAACATCCACTACTCATGTGGATTGTTTCCTCTACAACCCTTAAGGATTATCAATATAGCCTTTCATCATTATAAAAACTATTGACCTCCTATAGGTCAAGTTTAGCTCATAGGTTTCTTGCCCTCTTGGACTTGGGCTTTGAGGATGTATTCTCCCACTCTTTAGCTAAGCTTGTCTAGCTTATGGATCTCAGGTCTTCAGTCTTTCATACTTAAGTTTAATGTGGTGAACCGCATTGCCGAAAGTCACAATATGCCTATGAGTAACATTTGCTTTTGCATACTCTCACTTATTGGGAGATAAAGCTTACTCCCATTCACTAGGAGACATCTTGTTACAACATACTCTTGTTGTTTATTAGAAAGACCTTGGCTTATTTGTCTCAACTTCTTAGTTTGACATTTGTCGCAAGTGATGCCTAAACGACATATTAGGACTTAATACACTATGTTAAAACTTAACTTAGTTTTAACTTTATAGAAGAAAGTCATCAATTCTGTCATCTTCCAATGCTATCCACACAGCTTGGATAGAGTTATATTGCCTATACCATCATAAATTTGAGCAATCTTGTTCTTTCTATGCTTGATAGCATAAGCTTTCTATATCCTTCAGTTGCTTCAGCCTCTAAATACTAAAGACAAGAGATTTGGGAGTTTCTAACTCCATAGATATCTTTATTGAGCTTGTCTTCATAAGCTCAATCAAATAGGCTTGGTTATAATTTGGTTACTTAGACGATTATGGTATACAAATCATATTTGTTTGTTCAAATACTACTTAGGATAATTAGATAATATGTTCACTAGTTTCATGTTCAGGAGACAATTATGTTGACTCTAATCCCACTCATGCTAGTTAGCTTATCACCCTTTTAACCATGGTCTTTATTGAACACATTCCCCTTTGGATTTCTAGATACATTCCAGAAACTCCTACTCAATCGAGGAAGTTATAATAACAAGATAATAACATAATGTCATCTAAATAACAACATAAATGTTCATGAAAAAAAGAGAATATGTTCAATTTAATTCTAGAAATCAAAGAATATAACCATAAATTCAATGAAAAGGAACATTCAAGATACATAAAATTTGTCTCATATTGATGTCTCTTAATTAGGTTCTCCCTCTCATAGGCTCTTTTGACCATATGAACTCATGTAACATCTTGCTACAATGTTTAACTCCTTTTAGCCATGTTTGTATCCACTCATTTGGATGTATTTATAACATACCTCCTACTTGATGAGATGATTCATACATCTCTCTCTATCTTGTCCTTTGTCACAACATTTATGAAAAGGGTTGACTTAAAAGTCACTGCTTCAATCCCAATTGATTTAATGTGGTTGGAAGCTTGGGAGGACTTGTTACTATTTAATAAGTTCAAGTTATTGCAAGTTTCAAGTTTTATCTCCAAGAGTTTGAGTCAAGGTTGGATAGGATCTTGTATACAAAAACTCATTTGAATAATTTCCCATTTTAAAGAATTTTTCAAAATTAACCTTGAGTTATTACTGAAATATTTTTAATAAGTAAACCAACTTATTCAAAAAACAATAGAATAAATATAGACTCATTTATAATGTTTTTAAGGAACCTCCAAGTGTAGAACAACATTTTCTTAACTCAAATTAGATCCAAACATGCCTGAGACATATGCAAATTGCACATCAAAGTGAAGCTCTCAAATTTAAGGATTTTTAGGAACAAATCGTGTCTCAATCGAAGGTCCCGTACTCTCACATGCGTCCCTAAAAGGTGTCTGAATTAAAAACTACTGAAAAATTAGAAAATTCCAGTGATAGCCACTATTAGTGAAGGTGCATGCACTACATGCGCTACCTTACAACCTTCTGCCGGAGACAGGCATTGGCTGCCCAAGCTACATGAGCCATCCTCTCTCCGATTAGGTGGGCAACGCGGCAAAAGGTAACCCATACTTGGACCTTGTGCCACTTGTCTCTCCTATTTTTTTAAATATTAAAAAAAAAGTCAGCAGTCAATGGTCAATGTTTGACTGCTGACTTCTGGCACGTGTCAGTCAACAGTTGACATGGCACAACCTCGTTGGCTAGTCAACTGATGACGTTACCAAGTATTGACCGATGACATGGTTGCTTTGGGAGCATATGAATGCTTACATTGGCGCCTATTTATTGATCCCACGTGTTTTGGTTGACTGATAATGTGGCTAAAGAATGCCACATCATCATCTTCAACCTTTATCTGAGTCAACTGGACCCGGTTGGAGCTTCGATGGGTCATCACGACTCAACAACTTTGGAAGGTCATACCTTCCTCGTTTTAACTCCTTTTTTGTGTGTTCTTGGTGTTGTTGGAATCATCATTGAACAAACTACAGATCCATGGCTTTTATTTGATCCAAAATCATCATTCTAAAGGAACAAATCTTGAGTTAATCGACGGTGACAATGTGACTCGTCAAGTTCTCTCTTTTGTTTCTCCCTTATTCGAACTTTGTTTGACATGTTCTAAGTGTTGTTGGAATCATCTATTCAAACTCTACAAACCCACAGCCTCACCTTGGGCAAAAACACTTAGTTTCGAAAACCCAAATTTTCTTCGACATTGACAGCGCTCCGTAACGTTATTGGGATGTGTTTTCTCTATGTTTTCAGATTTTTATACCTTTTGAGGGTTTAAGCCTTTTTCTTTTTATTCCACACAGGTTTCAAAAAAACTCAACTTTAATCCAAAGGCTCATTAAGAATCAAAATTTAAAGTAGAGTAAGATAGAAGAAGAGGAGAGGAGAAATTGCACCATGAAGTATATATTATATATAATAATCAAAGAAGAAAACATATTTGGCTAGCATGCATTCAATAGATATGCATAACACCCAGTGACACAAATATATATAACGCTTGAAGCTTTCAAACATGTTGAAGCAACAAAAAAATCAGATAGGTTCATGTTTTGAAATTCATAAGCCCAGAATCCCAAAAGCATTCATATCAAGGAATCGCATATGGCACAAGCGTGCAACAATCACTCTTCATAAATAATGAACCCATGATATTGGATAAGATGCACACACATGAAGACATTACTCCAATGAGCATATATGGAAGAAAGAGAGAAATGCACACACGTATATGTATATATATATATATGCAAAAAAAAACGAGCATATCACTTGTTCGCATATATGCATATTCAAGAAGAAAGAAATTGGAGGGTAGTACTTATAGAATATTCACAACATTCAGATATGAAAAGGGAGGAAGGAAAACAGGCATATATAAAGAAAAATCGCAGCATAAAAAAAATGATGAAACAAACGAAAATATATCTTGTAACCCCCAACCATAATTATATCCGAAATACAAGATTAAAATGAAATAGAGACCAATAATAAACAAAACTATTTTAAGATCCCATCTTCATGATAGGGTTTTCACAAATAACTTTTTGAAATATAATTTACATGTTCTCATATTCAATTTCGAATACAATTACATCACGCGGAATATCACATTTATACAATTATCAGAGTGTATAACAATATCATCCCGGCAACTCCCGGGTTCATTTCTTTACTAAATATACACAGGGCACAATTACCCATTACAATTTCCACATGGGAATTACACAACTCGTTCCAAATACATAATCAAATATTCTCATCCAAACATATATTCAAGTACACATTCCACAATATATATACAACCCTTATCCAAATACGAATACAAATCATCCCAATTATGATAACCAACTATCAAAACCAAACTCCAATGGGACCCTAGCCGCCCTTGACCACTTGCTCCATCCTCGATCCACCTACCCTGTCTAAAATGTTGATAGGGGAGGGTGAGATTCTAAAGAATCTCAGTAGGGAAAATAGTTACCAATATGCATGCAAGATATGTATTTAATGCATGACATGCTTGCATCACATAATTCATGTTCACACATTGACAAATATGTAAGCTCAATGCTTCAAACAACATACTCATGACCATAGCATGAATTGAAACATAGCTTCAAATCATTCATACATGTATCACATAATCAAGCAAAGAAATAACATGCATCAACACACTAACACAAATATCAGAGCATGCAGGAGAGGTAAGTTCCCTACACTTGTTCTTTCCACGTAAGCTCCAGCACCGCTTACTCACGATCAAAGCGAATATCCAACCCTATAACCAAATCAAGGACATAGGGTAATCTTGATTCCAAATTCTTACTTCCATATCACTTAAAGTTGGTTATCATTCACAACCTTTAGGTAGCTATAATAAGCTCAATGAAAGCCTAAAGGATTGGGAAGTACTAGGTTGGAAATCACTTTTCAAAATCACCAAGTACTGAAAATGGGGATTGGCTGCAGCCAAGAACCCTCTGGCTGCAGCTAAAACATGCACAGAAGGTTTTTGCCTGCAGCAAGAATTTCTGGCTGCGGCCAAAACGTGCACAGAAACTTTTGTACTGCAGCCAAGATTTTCTGCTGTAGCCAAGGCAACTTCAAAAATTCATAATTAATTCTAGAAAAATTGAAATGAGGTGATCCCAAAGCCAAATGAAATATATTTAACTCCTATTCATAGGAAAAATATGGATAATTACTGGAAATCACCCAAAAACTACAGAATTACACACATATCCACACTGCTCCAGAATTACGTCCAGTTTCGACCTCAAACTTTGGGCAAACATAAATCCCAGTTCATAAAACTAAATGACACAAATTATTTTGAAGCTTAAGATGTGAAATTCAAGACTGAAAAGTTTCAGAATTTTTGGAGACCATTCGGTCATTCAAAACGTTTATACAAACTGACTACCCAGAATAGACTTTCAATGGTAGCATTTCCAGTTTTGGCATATTTGCTTCCAATGATATCAATTTCATACCAAACTTCATTCCCACACAAATTTTCACAAGGAATCCATTGGAAACACCAAAACAACCAAATTCACATTATATTGACATGTTTTATCAATAATCATAACATGTTATCACAAAACCACAACACAAACACACATTGCCATTCTTCTTATTCCAAGTTCTCAAACCAATTCTAATGACACCAAAACACACTATGGCATCAATTTAACCACAATTCACCATTCAAATCATCCAATTTGAAAATCACACAAAATCAGGGCAAATATCACAATTCTCAAAACTCCACCAAAAACCACAATCAATAGATCAAAAGGAAGCAAACACTCACCTCTTCCTCTTTCCCAAACAAATTCCTTGATTCTTCACCTTTTCACTTTTTCTTAAGCTCTCAAAAACCTCCTTTCGCAAATCTAAAACCATAGCAATGAAGCTCTCATCACTATGAACAATATTAAAGAAGGGTATTAGAGCATTAGAGGACAAGAAACAAGCCAAATCTCACCTTATTCTTTTCTCTTTCTTCCCTCTTGATGGACGACCATGGAGACATAAGAGAGAGAGAGAGAGAGATGAGTGGATGATGAAGATGAATAAAGTGATCAGTTTTTGGGATGCCAAAACCGACCAAGTAGAGAAGAGAGGAGAGAGGGAATGTTTGAAATCTTGACCTAAGATCCAAGGGTCCAAATTGTGCCAAGTGTCAACATCTTGTTCCATCAACCATGAGTTCACAAAGGCACACCACATGGGATTCCACCCTTTGATCTATTACACAATTCAATCTCAACCATTGATCTTTGAGTTACCAATGAGCTTCCTCTTTGGTAACCGATCAATTGGTCGATAACTTTACCATTTTGCCCCTGATTACGGTAATTCCCACTGAATCGCCACAAAACACTTCATATCGTTTCATTTATCGCAAAACATGCCTTCCCTCTATTCTAAGTCAATTTGGATGTTAATCCATAATTGAACTCAAATACAAAGTTTTGGCGCTGCTCATAACACAAGCAACTACAATCCACTTCATATTCTCCAAAAGGGTTTATTTATCACTAACCGCATCCACTTTTGGAGTCATTATCCATTAATCCACATTTGGAATCTTGCTAAACTAGGGCTTAGCAATTCACTAATCTCAAGCTTATTCTCTAGCCTCAAGTCTCAGAATTTGGGGTATTACATATCTCATACTTATTCATAAATAAGGAACGAAAAACCATACCAATCAATGAACCGGTTCAAGGGTCAATGGTTCAACTGGGGTTGGACCAGTGGTCGAACCGGCGATATTAAAATATTACAATTTAATTGACAATAACAAAATAATCAACATTCATAACTCATAAGTCATCACTAACATCAAAATAGTTAAAATACCTAGTTAGTTCTTAAAAGCAAACCTATAACTAGCATCAAAATATAGTTAAAAAACATAACAATATCAATCATCATTCATCAAACATGGCCAATAACATCAAAATAGTCAAAAAGATAGCCAATAACGTCATTCATCAAAATAGCCAAACATAGCCAATCATCATTCAACAAACTCTACAACTCATCAAGCTGATCTATCGGAGATGAGTCAATACGTGCTAGATTGGGGAAAGGGCAAGTGGTAGTAACATCATCATTCAAAGCCGGGGGATCAAGAATGTCCCTATCTTCATCACCTATGCATATGCATAACAATAATTAATATCAATTGTTATATATAACAAATAATTATATGAATGGATAATAAATTAGTAACAGGATATTAATAGGACATATAATTATATAAACCTTCATTAATCCTATCTGGAGTTGATGAAAGTGCAACCCCTTCATTATTAAGAACACTTTCAAGATTTTTTGCATCTTCATCATTAATTCTGGAATGGGATCTTCTTCGGTCACCCAAAAATCCACCTCATCAATAGACTCATAGTCAATCGGATCATAACTTGTCTTCTTTTTATTCAATGTACTCCTTCAATTTTCCAATGACAAATGATTTCAGTTAAAATTTAAAACTTAATCCATATTAATTAAAAGCATTTTTCATAATATCTAAAGTTACCTGTGCTTTAATTGCAAGTTATAGTTAGTGTAAACCAAATCATTCACCCTTTGATGCTTCATCTATTTCTCCTTTTTGTATGGATGGGCTCAAATAAGCTCCAGTTTCTCTCGCAACCAAAAGAAGCAGACGTTTGCCTAAGAATACATGTGGCAACACGTTGCAATTCTGGAACTGAATAGCCATGGTACATCCACCATTCATCTACAAAACACATTACAATTAATATGTTGTTAATTAAATATTAAACAATAAGATGGAAACTTAGTTACTTATATGGATCTAGTTTTTCAGCTCCCTTTTTACATGTCTCTTTGCTGAATGATTCGCTGCCATCCAGGTACAATGTCACTTGCTTCATTACCTTAAAGAAATCAACATTTTCATCTGGGTTAGCCTCCACCACGTCAATCAAAGCTTGCACTAACCCTCCATTGTGAACAAAGTTTGGACCATATACGAATGCCGGGTTCAATAAATAGGCAGCTGCATGAAGATTGGTCTTCAAATGTTTATCCCATCTCGCTTGAATGATACTTGTGTAAGGTTTGTAGTGATCTTTATTCCTCTTGAACATCTCCTTAATTCCACTTTTTGCCCTTTGCATGCCTTCATAAACATATAGAAGTGAGGGCTTCTCATCCGAGTCAACAATTCTCAACAATTTTATCAGAGGAGTTGCAATCTTCACAATTTGGTAGCACTCATTTAAAAACCAACTATTTAATATGATCGCGCTAAAAATTTTTCCTGGAGTAGTCCTAGATAGCTTATGGTTCACAAAGTGTTTATCGACAACAAGGGCTTGCAAGTCATGCTTGTGCATGTATATGTTGTGCAATGTAATAAAGGTAGTAGTAAACCTTGTAGCACCAGGATGTACAATTTCTTTCCAACCTATCCTCTTCCTCAACCAAGACAAGAATATCATGTGGTTGTAAGCAAATATTGTTATCTTTGATGCCTTGTTGCAATATCTGACACATGAGGCAAGCTTGCAATGTCTTTCAATACAAGATTTAAACAATGAGTAGCACAAGGAGACTAATAAATATTTCTATATTTCTCCTTGATCAACCTTCCACATGCCATATAGTTGGCAGCATTGTTAGTCACCATATGGACTATATTCTTGGAACCAACCTACTCAATCACTTCAGAAAACAATGTGAACAAAGTTTTAGCATCTTTCACTAAATATGATACGTCAACAGACTTAACAAACACCATTTTGTACGTAGAATAAACTAAGAAGTTTATCAAAGTCTATTGTCTCACATCAGTCCATCTATCCACCATAAGCGTGTAGCCGTTATTCTTTCATTTAGCTCTATGACTGTCAATGAGTAACTGGCATTCCTTTTTCCATTTTCTTAATAAGTTGGTTTTAAAATCGTACGTACTAGGGGCTTTAAACCTAGGCCCTATAGAGCACATTCCATCCACATCCTTTTGAAATAGAGGGCACTCTAATGCTTTAAATAGAATGCAATTGACTATAGCCCATTCAGCAATAAGCAACTTCACATTGTGTTGTGCTTCTTTCAATGCTAAAGCACTCTTGATGGTTGGTTGAGCTCTAGGAGTTGTCCTAGGAGTAAAATATCTATCCATTGTCCCAGGAGTTTTTCTCTTCTTGGCTCCACTATCAACATCCTCTTCTTCAACTTCCTCTTCTGTTATATCTTCAATTGACTTTTTCTTTGAACTTTCTTTCAAAGACTCTACAATCCTATGACACACATCAGAAGTAACCTTTTTGCAAGAAGAAATTTGACCAACCACACCAGCAAGATGTTGCTTTATCCTGTTTATGCCTCCTCCTCTGTAGCTATTACTACAAAAGAGACATGTGTATACATTCTGTGTCCCTTCTTTTTTGAAGGCAACATATGCCCATGTTGTATCAGTTTTAGAACGAATTGTGGCATTGGGACTAGAAATAGGATTAGTGTTGGAATTGAAAGTGAGGTTCGGTAGTAGAAGTGTCAGGTTCAGCATTAGGACTAGGAGTGACGTTCTCATTTCCTGAACTTGATATATCCATCTTTGCCAGGAAAAAACAAACTCAGATTGACATGGGCAGCCCATACAACAATTATCACTTATCAGTATGTTCACATTGTAAATCAATTTACAGAAGCAACATATTGTAATTTGTATATCAATTTGCTCATAATTTTGTCTAGTTACTGTATTCATTGATTGTGTAGCCAAAAAACAGGATAAAACAGCAAAGAAACTAAATTAAATATGTGTTTTTTAAAAAATACTACAACACCTCATAATGCCACAATCAACAAAGAAACTAATATCACAACAACAACAAAAACACAAATATGAAGCATTACGAATCAAAAAATGGGTATAGAACATGGTCATCAAACAAACTCACTTTATATCAGAACATGATCATCAAACAAACTCATTTTATATTGCATTTTATGAACTGAGATGGTGGCTTTTTCTAATCATATTTACCAATTCCATAAAGGTGATCAACAGTAAAGAAGGAATGTTGTGACATTGTTAGAATCATAATCACACAATCATAATCACAACCATAATCAGAATCATAATCATAATCACACAACTCTACTAGAAATTTAAAACTTTGAAAGGCAGAATACATTTGAAAGTTGAAACAGATTCAAAGAAGAAGAATGTGCCTTGCTTGCGGTTGACATTGAGAGGAGTTGTGCCTGCTGTCGATGCTGAGGGGAGTGGTGCCTGCCATCGACGAGATCTTTCACTGTTGAGGTGAAAACGGGCAACCACGCCCATCACCATCGAGTCACCACATCGCCATATAGGAGTGCGGAGTCATGACGTCACCGTCAACACCAACACCAGAGAGGGATTCAGAGGAAAGAAAAGCATCGTGTTCGACAAAATGCTTAGGGCACGAAATCACAAAAATTAGTCAGGGTCCAAGGTCAATGCTGCGCCTATGCAATTCGATTTGGATTTGGGGATTAGGGAAAGTTTTTAGGTTGGGAGTTAGACCCTCGCCTAAATGCCCAAAACAGCACCGTTTTGGGCGTTTCAAAAAAATTGGCCGGGCTAACCCGCTCAGCTGTAACCCCCTGCCATAATTATATCTGAAATACGCGATTAAAATGAAATAGAGACCAATAAGAAACAAAACTATTTTGAAATCATTTATAACCTGGTCTCATATTCAAATTTTGAATACAATTACTATGCGAAGATAAATCACATTTATACAAATATCAAAGTGCACAACATAATCATCCCGGTAATCCCGGGTCTCATATCTTCGCTCAAAAGGTTTATAGGGTACATTCGCCCATTACAAATCCTCAAACGGGGATTACACGAAGTCATCTCAAATACATATCCAAATACTCATCCCAAATATAATGATAACCAACTACCAAACGCTCTTCCCGAAGGAAATCCTTGCCACCCTTGGTTGCTTGCTCCATCCTCGGTCCACCTACCTTGTCTAAAATGTTGGTAGGGGAGGGTGAGATTCGAGAGAATCTCAGTAGGAAACAGATACCAGTATGCATGTAAGATAAGTGTTTAATGCATGACATGCTTGCAATACATAACTCATGCTCACACAATGACATATATGCGTGCTCAATGTTTCAACAACATACTCATGGCCATAGCATAACTAGAAACAGAGCTACAATCATTCATACATGTTTCACATAATCAAGAAAAGCAATACATGCATCAATACACAAACACAAATATCAAAGTATGCAAGAGAGGTAAGTTCCCTACTCTTATCTTTCACGTATGCTCCAGCTCCGCTTACTCGCTATCAGAATGAAAACCGAACCATGATCAGGGCGAACATCAACCCTATAACCAAAGCAAGGACATAGGGTTATTCTCTATTCCAAAAACTTACTTTCATATCACTTAAAGTTGGTTACCATTCAAAACCTTTAGGTGGCTAATCAAAGCCTAAACACATGCCTAAAGGCTTAGGAAACACTTGACCAAAGATTACATTTTAAAAGTCCAAAATGCTGATTTTTGGGGGTTGGCCGTGGCCTACAAATCCACTGGTTGCTGCCAAAAACAGCTCAGAAACATTTGGGCCGCGGCCAAGAAAATTTTGTTTCTTGGCTGAACTTCCAAAAATCATAACTAATTCCAAAAATATCAAAATGAGGTGATTCCAAAGCTAAATGAAAGCTATTCAAGTCATATACAGAGGAAAAATATTGGCCATTACTAGAAAGTACAACAAAAATACAGAATTCCCCAAAACTCAAGACTGTCTCAAAACAGTGTTCATTTTTTACCTCAAATTTTGAACAGTCATATCTCCCAGTTCCCAAAACGAAATGGCACAAATTATATGTCCATTTTGAAGCTTCGGATGTGAAATTTATGACTGAAACGTTTCATAATTTTCTGACATCATTTGCCTAGTCAAAACGTCCACACGAACAGACTGGCCAAAACAGAATTCCAATTTACAGGTTTTCAAGTTTTGCACAATTGGCTTCCAATGGTCCCATTTTCACATCAAACACCATTCCCACATAAATTTTCACAAGGAATCCATTGGAATCACCAAAAAAAAAATTCACATCACATTGACATGTTTTACCAATAATCATAACATGTCATCACAAAACCACAACACAAACACACATTACCATTCCTTTCATTCCAAGTTCTCAAACCAATTCCAATGGCTCTATAACACATCAAGACACCAATTGCCACTCAAACACAAGGCAATTCATACATTTTGAAAATCACACAAAATCAGGGCAAAATTCACAATTCACAATACTTAACCATAATTCACAAAACTTATATCAAAAGGCTTCAAATACTTACCTCTTCTTCTTTCCCAAACCAATTCCTTGATTCTCTATCTTTCCAAATTCTTCAAGCTCTCAAACACCTTCAATCAAGAATATAAAACCATAGAGATGAAGCTCTCATCAACATGATTAAGATTAGTGAAGAGGATTTAGCCATTAGAGGACCACAAACAAACCAAATACTTACCTCTTACTTTCTCTTTCCTCCAAGGTTTGAACGAAAATGGAGGTTTTGGAGAGAGAGGGATGAAGATGAAGAGATGAAGTGGATGCAGTTTTTTGGGATGCCAAAATCGACCAAATAGAGAGGAGAGGAGAGAGGGAATGTTTGAAATCTTGACCCAAGATCCAAGGGTCCAAATTGTGCCAAGTATCACACCCTTATTCCATCTTCTTGAGCTCACATAGGCACACACACACATGATTCCACCCTTTGATCTCTTGTACAAATCAATCCTAACCATTGATCTTGAAGTTACCAATGAGTTTCCTCTTTAGTAACCAATCAATTGGTCGGTAACTTTACCGTTTTGCCCCTTATTACGGTAATTCCCACTGAATCACCACAAAACACATCATATCATTCCTTTTCTTCCCCAATGCGCCCTCCCCTCTATTTTAAGTCAATTTAGAGGTTAACCCATAATTGAGCTTAAATACAGGGTTTCGGCGTTGCTCACAACACATACGAATCATATCCAAAACTCAAATCACATTGGATTCTCCAAAATGGTTCATTTATCAATAATCACCTTCACTTTTGGAGTCATTAACCCTTAATCACAATTTGGGATCTTACTAAACCGGGGCTTAGCAATCCACTTATTTTAGGCTTATTCTCTAGACTCAAGTCTCAAAATTTGGGGTATTACACCAGCTCGGTGGGTTGGCTGGGTAGCAAGCGGTTTTCCTGGTTCGACCCGATGACCCTTTCCTGGTCAAAACATTGAACCAGGCCGAACTGAGGGCCAGTTGATTGGTTTTCTGCACATTGTTCATAAAGAATAATCACATCCTCATGATCATCCTACTCTGATACCAATGAAGGAAAATAATAGAAGAGAGAAGAGACTTGTGTACCGAGGAGGAACCACGTTCAGATCCAGGTTAAAGCTTCAATGCTCCATTACTCGAACATAATAATGCTCATGCAATTATTAGATTACTAGAGTCTAATTAGAATTGGCATAGTAGATCACCGGAACAAAAAATATGATAGGAGAGAAGAGAGGATGACAAATAGCTCAATGGCAGAGGTGAGGTTCAACTGAGAGAATCACATTTTATTTATAGAGGTTTAGGGAGACCACTAATTAAGAAGTTACATACACTCCTACTTGCTCTCTAAGTAATAATCAGAAAATAAATTCTTGATTAATTTCCTAATATATAATTACTTGCTTCTCAATTAATAAATCCATAATTAATACTGATTTATTTCTCATTTGATAAAACTACTTATTTCATAATCAAATAGTCCAACCTATCCAATGCAGGCCTTGACCCTAAGTCCAACCTAAGTCATCAATTCAATTGTAAAAATAATCAATTTTTTATGTTGCTGCTTTTATGTTCGTTCTTTTCTGTAATCTTTAGAACTTGATTTTTTTCCCTATTTTACCCCTTCATATTCTTGCTTTTTCCATAAGTCATGGGATTCAACTGATTCATCCCAATTCACTCTCTGGTCGCCATTTGGCTTAAGCCTAGGTAGTCCAGAAGGCCCTTATCTGGAACCAATGGCGTCGGTGACGCCCTGTGACGGCAAAGACTCTTGTCTGGAGACTGCTTATGACGTCGCTGGGATGTTTGACAAGATGAACATCGACAAAAGAGGGCATTCAAAATACTTCCACGGTTATGGGAATCAGCTTCAACCAAGCTCTCATTGACTAACAAATCCGAGCTATTCAGGTAACATAAAAATCATAATGTCCTCTTCTTTCTAAGGGAAAAATGAAAATTACTCAGCGTTATTAGGGTTAATTACTCACTTCGTTGAACGGTTTGTCTACATGAAGTAGTTGTCTCGCCTGAATCAAAAGTAGACCATGAAGCAAAAGCTCGCTACATATCCGGAAAGCCAAGCCCAGCTTTTAGATTATACCGAACCCAATGAACAAATTCAGAAAGTTCAAAAGAATGGTAAAGGCAGCATCGGGTCGAGTAATGCTTGCAGGAATTTATTTCCACCGACCTTGGTAGGTAGGCATTAATGGAGTCAGAGCAAGGGTGAGGAAGATGATATGGTGCTGAGTTATCGGTCAAAATGGTCCAACGCATAAAAAATGACACCTGTACAGTATGTGGGACCCACATCACCCGTTAGTACCAACATAATGGTTAGGGAAAATCACTTTCAAGTCCCAAGGAAGCAAAATATTGTCAGAAAAGTCCCAGGAAAAACTGAAATATCTGAAAAGTCCCTAGGGACTTTTCTGATATTATTTTCCAATGTAAAATGACATACATACCCTAATGGAAATTTAAACTCTTCTTCTTCATTCAAAAGAGAGCAGAGCCCCAAATCGCATTCCAGAGAGGCATTTCAAAAATGAACTTCTGCGTCTCCGTTGTCGTCTGGTGCCGTGCGGTTCGTGTCCGTCGTTGGTGCAGTCATTCACTGAGCCTGTCCGTCGCTGGTGGTCCGGTCGTTTGCCCTGCCTCGCCGTCAATGTTCCCTTTGTTTGTCATGCGTGTCCGTTGTTGGTCGGCGTCGTGTGGCCGTGTGTTGGTGCTCGTCTTGCAGTCTGCTGCGGCTGCCTCTCCGTCGGTAGTGTCTAGCGCCCAGAGTTGTCCGGCGTTCCTCCACTTCGAGACTCCGTCGGTGCTCCAATCGAAGGCGCCATTCCCGCCGGTGAGTGAAAGAAATCACTGTTTCTCATAAATTTTTTTTGTTGGATTTAGGATTTAGGACTTCCACTCAAAATGTGTAATTTTTCTTCTAACAAAAATGGCATGATCTATATTTAGCTCCATATTGTAGGTAGTCATTGGTTTTGGTTTTTTTATATATGCTTGTTTATATGGCATTAATTTATACCTCTTCAATGTTAACTTGTTTATATTGTGCCTTTACTGTTTATTGTCTCTGCAGCTTTATTGTGCACCGTTTGATAGATGCTTGGTGCTATAATAATACTGAGTTGTTTTGTGATAAAACTGAACTGTGTGGACTTGGGTTAGAGTTTTGGTGCAGTGACTTGAATTTGTTGTCAAAATGTGGATGTTTGCTGAACGGTATATTCCAAAGCTTTGCATCCATCGCTGAAATTCTGTACACTTTGTTGAGTTTGGTGAAATTTCTGATATGAGCTTACTTGTCCAAATTTGCATTTGACATACATATTGACTGCTGAGGTAAGTTGTGTGACTTTAGGTGCATGTACTGAAATTTCAAAATTTTGGGCAATCTTGGAGGTGAATCTGATTTGTGACTGTGGAATTTACTGGTTATAAGCTATGCAAAGCAGTAGTCTCTTGCTGGCACCAAACTAGTGTTGTGTTGGAGTCATTTTAGATCATTGTTGTTGATATTGAGTTTTAATTTGCACACCAAAATAGTTTGAATCAGTGGACTGTACTCTGTGTTAAAGCTCTTGTTACTGAGTTTTGGAAGGATTGGATTAATTATTATGTTTCTGGTTAAGTAAAAAATGGTGAACAAAAGAAAAAGGGAAGATAAAGATGAAGAGAGGCAGCCAAAAGTGTCAGCGTATGTATTGTTCACGCAAAAGTATTACCAGAACAAGAAGAAAAAGAATGAGCCGAAAAGGCCTTTTAAAGAGGAGAGTAAGTCGGTGAAAGAGGCTTGGAACACTTTGAAAGATGATGAGAAGGAGACATATAAGGAGAGGGCAAAGAAATTAAGGAGAGAGGAAAAAGGAAAAAAATATGTGGTTCCATTCCTTACTCGGTGTGCCCCTAATCAGTTTATAGAGGTGTGCAAAAGTGTGAAGAACAGAGAAAAGCGGATGGAATGGTTAAAGAGAGTTGGATTTGATAAGTTTGTCAACATATGCTGCTCACAAATCCCCCGAGACTTACGTGGGCAGTTTATGGGTGCATTTGACCCTCCAACCAATAATGTTTCCATTCGAGGGAGGTCACTTCACATTCGCCTGGAAGATGTAACAGAATTTATGGGGTTACCGTGTGTGGGGGGGACATTGAAAGAAATGGGATGAATGAAGACAAAGATTTTCAGCAATTAAAAACATTGTATGGGACAGTGCCATATAAGACAATTGGGAAATGGCTTATTGAAAGAGAAGATGATGCAGATTTTGAATTTCTCTTTATTATGTATGCATTGGGCACGTTGTTGTGTCCCGGACCCGGTGTTAAGGTGAGTGACTGAGTGTTAAAGGTGATGGTGGATACAAAGCCAGCTTTTGGAGACAATGATTGGGCTACCTTTGTGTTAAGTGAACTTTCAAATTCAGTTGGACAACACAAGAAAAAAGTCAGCAAAGGGAAAGCTTCAGGAAAAATCAATGTTGGAGGATGTATATATTTTCTTATGGTAAGTGCAACATAAGTTTTCATTGTATAATGATTCCTAAAGTTCTGCATTAAATGTTGACATTTACTTATGTTAAGTTGTTATTCACATTGTATGTAGGTTTTTTGCTTACAAAAATTTCCCCTCGGTGAACTACAAGCCTCTAAAAATGACGAAGCAGTTGGATATTGGAATGATAAAAAGGTCAAGAAGAGAGTGCAAATAGAGAGGCACAGCAACCAAGGGTTGCTACATTCCGTGGGGCAAGTAGTTGGGGGTTCGGCCTCGGAATTGCATCAGCAGAATATTATAACACACCCGGTAAGTGATGAACTTTGATGTGAGGTTCAGATACCGTGCATATTATTGTCACTAATATTTCCCTCCTAATTTGTAGGAATTGAAGAGAACATATGAAAGAATTATGTCAAGGGTGGTGTCAATTGTGCAAGAGGAACTGGTTTCCCTTGAGGCAAGGTTGTTAGGGGTGGGAGAAATGGATAGAGGGGCAGAAATTGATGAACAGTCATCGTCAGAAAATGACGATGAACAACCCTCCTCGGGAAGTGAAGCTGAAAAGGCTACCATAGGAAAAGGAGATGATGAAGTTTGGACCATAAATGAAGAAGATGGGTCAGAGGAAGATAATGAAGGTGAAGCTAATAGGTTAGGCAATGAGGGGAAAGATGAGTGTTCTGAAGATGTATTCAAAGGGGAGGAAGAAGTACAATTGATAAAATCGACAAGGGTAAAAAAACCTGCTCTTGTCTCTCCCTGGGTGACAACCATAACTAAGAAAAGAACGAAAGATGACAAGCACAAGGAAGCTTTATTCCAGCTGTGCACAACGAGACCCAACAAAGAGGATGCACAAGAGTAAGTAATTAAATGTCTACTATCTATAGCGAGTTCAAGAACAAAAACTGACTGCAAAATGCTTGTTTGTGTAATAGGCCGTTTGTAGAAATCTATGACTATTTCGTCACACGAGGTGAACTATATTGTCTCCGTGAAAGGGGGTGGATTAATAATAGGGTAAGTTACATATACATTGACAAGAACTGATACTTTGTTACTTTAGTACGATATTCACTAACTTTTCAGCTATTTTTTCTCAGTTTATGTCAATGGTCTCAAAGACATTAGTGGGAGATCAATTACAGAACTCTAGTCGCGTCAGTAGACACATCTTTTCGTCAGAGTTGATGGAAAAAATGTCGTCTGACCCGAAGAAGTGGTCCTTACAAGCGCATGAATATGAGATCCTTCCTGAGCATATTGGATACAACATTGGGGATTGCGACTTAATCTTTGCTCCTACATTGCGGCTTGATCACTGGTTCTGTTATGTGTTGGATACCAAGACATTGCGTTTCTTTGCCCTTGACTCGCTGGTTGACTAGCTCACATATTCAAGATTGCAAAAGAGGGAAGAAGATGCACTTTTAGAGGATGAGAAGACAAGTAAGAAGAAGAGATTGAGCCAAAAGCAACAAGAAGAATTGCGTGGCAAGGAGCGATTGGCAAGCCAGTGTGTAAGCACTCCAACTTAAGTTTATGCTTTATTTTGTAAGTGTTGTCCTTGCTGTGTTGTGTAATGTCAACATTATTTGCTTCATGCAGAGAGATTGCATCGTTAGTGTACTTCGCAGGGTTAAACCAGAATTATTTGGCAAAGGAAGAGAAATACCTAAAGACATCAACTGGCCAAAAGTGCATGTCCAAGCTGACATGTTAGTATTACCTTTTTTTTTTGTTGCTCAATACTTTGAAATGGTTGGTTGTGTTTCATATCGTTTGTTCCTTTTTGTTTGTAGCGATTCATGTGGTGTCCATGTTCTTTCATGGTTATTTGGTTGGGATGGCTCGGCACAGGACAAAGGGGGGTATACGATGCCTAAGTGGTCTCCTGAACAAATTCGACAGATTAAGGTCGATCGTTATGGTGGCTTGTGACACATGACGGGAACATACATGCCAAAAAGGTGTTGTCCATTGCAGGTGGCAAGAAACAAATGCAAGGGAATAGAGACAAGTAGCATTTGTGATGTTATTATGTACATATGTTACTATTTTGTGGGTCCTTTGAGAACCTTATGTCTTTATGTGACTATTTTGTAATTGTAGGAAGGGCAATCATGCAATGCTTTTTTGTTTACTGCCATGTTTAGGTGACAAGGACATATTTACAACTTCTTACGGCTATTGCACAACTGCATATGCCTTCTTGTACAAGTTGTAACATTTAAGTAATAGGGCGTTATTACAATGGTTATTTTTACAAGTCTTAAAGTGTTTATTCACAACAGGTTATGTGGGTTTAACAACCTCCAACATGTTTTTCCTGCAGATGATGTTTTCTTACGTTATGACTAATGTGTTGTTTACAAGTCGTGAAGTGTTTATTAACAATCTGATGAGTTCGTTTTACAACTTCAAGGTGTGGCGATTTGCTTTTGCTTCGTCACAGAGAAACAAAAGCAAAATGACATAAAAAAATGGCCTATTCTGACCTCGTTCGCTGTTGGTACGCCCCAGCGAACCAGCAGCGATTGTAATATCCCAAAAAGTGATTAAGGGCTGGTGACTTCAAAAGTGGATGTAATTATTGTTGAATAAACACTTTTGAAGAATGTGTGATGGGAATTTGGATATTTTAATGATTCTAATGGCTTCCTTGTGAAAATTTATGTGGGAATGATGTTTGGTATGAAAATGGAACCAATGGAAGCAAAGATGCAAAATCTAAAATTCTGTCAAGTGAAATTCTATTCTGGGCAGTCCGTTTGTGTGAACGTTTTTAATGACCAAATGGTATCTAAAAATTCAGAAACTTTCCAGTCTTATAGTTCACATCTCAAGCTTCAAAATAGACATATAATTTGTTCCATTTCGTTTTGTGAACTAGGAGATATAACTGTCTAAAGTTTGGGATGGAAACTGAACTCTGTTTTGAGGCAGTGATGAGTTTTATGTAATTCTGGAATTGTGTGGTGATTTTTAGTAATGGCCAATATTTTTCCTATGAAGAGGACTTAAATATCTTTCATTTGGCTTTAGAATCACCTCATTTTGAGTTTTCTAGAATTAGTTATGATTTTTCAAAGTTTGGGCAGAAAATCTGCCAGAAAATCCGAAAATGGGAATTATGACATCATCTCATTAAAAGATGATGTCAGCATGGAATATTAATCAAATTGCTCATCTTCTTCAGCTCATTTCTGTCGCACACAGCAGCTGAATGAGGAGTGAGAACGTTGAGGTTTGTAGAGAGAGAAAGGAGAAGAAAAATCACAAGGTAAGCCGATTTCTCCGACGATTTAGCTCCTAACGCGTGTAACTCCGATCCTAAGCTACTCCTCTTTGTTCTTTAAGGTTTGGAAGCTCAAAATCTGTTGTTGAGCACTTAGGGTTTTCAGAAATATTTGGAAAAAGCTAGTGGGAGCTTGAGGTAACTTCCAAACTTTCGTATATTGCTTATTCTGGCTGCTGTGGCAATTTAATCGGTGAAATTTCGCCGGATTGCCATTGGTTTTAAATTTTGGAAATTGAGTTTCCTAGGGGTTATGCTGCCCAAATTTGGTCTTAATGTTAGTTTTAACCTAATGTAATAGTTAATAAAGTGGTTAGGAGTAGAAAGGAACGCGTTTACGGAGCCGAAATCGTAAAACCCCGATTTTCCCCGGAGAACTCATAAATTTCGGCCAGCTCTAGAAATGGGTCTTAGAGTTGGATTTTCAATGATTTGATGGTTCCATTGAGTTCAGGAGCGAAAATTAGGTGGGGTTACAGTTGGTCACTTTTTCAGAAAAGGCCGAAAAAGCATAATTACGAAAACGCCCCTAAAACCCTTAAAGTGGGGCTGCCAAGGGTAAATTTGTAATTTAACATTGAATTTGATAATTTCGAGTACGGAAATGGATTCCTTGGGCGGAAATATGTTAGGATAGCCCAGATTAGAATTTCGAGAAAAGTGCAACCGGACCGGGTACGGCGGGCCCGGGCCGGGTCCCCGGGGGTAGTTTTGTAAATTTTCATTATAGACTCATATAACCCCAAATAACACTATGGAAGTGTCTAAATGGTGCATTTGGAATTGTAGGATTCGATATTTGCCGCCCTCGGGAGCCCGCAATGCCAAGAAACGTCGGGAAAGGATCAGGTAGTAACTTTCTCTCTCTTATACTATGTATAATGCTCTGTATGTGTGTGTTATCATTGTTATGTGATGATTCTTTGATGCTGCTGCGATTACAGCTGGTGATAGCTGTTGTTTACAGCGCAAGCTGTCGTTTACAGCGCAAGCTGTCGTTTACAGCGTAAGCTGTCGTTATTGTGATTACAGCGTAAGCTGTCGTGATTATTATTACAGCGAGAGCTGTCGTATTGTGCATACAGCCGTGAATGCTGCCGTTTGTGGTGAAAACCATGTATCTTTGAGATTGCTGCTGCTGTTGCTGGTTGTGATTTATATACATGCTTTGTGTTATGCATGGTGTGAGTGGTTTGTTACTACTGGGATTCGCTCGAATCTCATTCTTTCCTATGACTAACATTTCAGACAGGGCATGTGGCTCAAAGGAGAAGCGGCCAACCCGAAGCACTTAGGATCTTTAGTGATGCTAAGGATTTTTTGAGATGTTGGTTATCTACTTTAAACTCGGGATTACTGGATATTTTGAATTAGGAATTTTATATTCGATTTTGGTTGTGTAATCCCCTAGTGGATACTTGTAACCTCTAGATTATATATGTATAGAACCCGGGAGTTGCCGGGGATTTGGTTATACACTCTGTTATACATGAATGTAGATAAACTGTACAGGTAATTATATTCGAATTTTGAAATGGAGACCAGGAACAGGAAGAGATTTTGAATGTTTTGTGAAAACCCTACTACAAAGTAGGAGATTGAAATGAGTTTAAGTTATCCGATGGTCTCTAATCCGAATTAAATGTGCATTATCGAATTATAATTACGTGATTAAAGGCAGGGTGTTACATTTTGGTATCAGAGCTGTAGTTCCTGGCAAGGGTAGAGGTAGCTAGGATAAATCCCTTAGATAATAGTAGGGATATCTGTGAATGATTGTTGTGTATGCACATGTATGTTTTATTGACATGGATATATATATGAGTTTTGTGACTATATGTGCATACTATCTCTGCTAAATTAATGGGGCAAGTTGTTTGTAGAATGAAGAAAACTAGGGGACGCCCCAATATTCCACGTGTAGACCCAGAGGTGGAGGTCGTCAATGATTATCCACCAGATCCTATGCAAGAGCTGATGGGTCTAATCCGGGATCAAAGAGATATGATAACTGAGCTGAGAGAAGAGCTCAGAGCAAGAAAGCGAAGAACAAGGAAGGTCCAGTTCAGTCTACTCCGGAGGAAACTTAAGAAGAAACTCGACATGAGGACACTGCAGAAGGATCAACAAGACCACTAGAATCCCCACCTCATGTTATTCCAAATCAAGAATCATATGGGATGCCGCTTAGAGAGGACAGAGACCTTCAGTTTTGGGTCACCAGATTCTGCAAGCATCTGCCTCCTGCGTTCAGAGGAAGGTTTGACCCTCAAGCAGCCGAAGATTGGATGAACAGGCTGGAGAAAATATTTGAGGTTCTTGGTTGCCCGGATGAGGTGAAGCCACGACTTGCCGTTTATAAGCTCGAAGGGGATGCAGATCGTTGGTGGCGGAATATCGCCTTAACATTGAAAAGCAAGGAAATGCCATTGACTTGGGAACTGTTTCAACAAGAGTTCAACGAGAAGTATTTTCCCAAATCAGTGCGACTCGAGAAGGAAACAGAATTTCTTAACATTAGACAAGGGGACACGGAGAGTTTTGATGATTACTTGTCCCGTTTTGTACGGTTGGCTCGGTACTCCTCCTATCTCCGGTTCAAAGATGACGAAGAATGGAGTTCTGATATACTCATTCGCGGTCTGAGGCGAGAATTGAGGAAATGCCTAGCTACTCACCAATTCACTAAGTTCAACAAGGCGGTTGAACAATGCAGGATTACAGAGAACAACTTGAGAGAATTGTATCCTGCCCGAGCTATTAGCCACCGCAATGAACCTAATAAGGGTGCTACCTCACAGAAGCGAAAGGGGCAAGGATCTTCGTTTGGAAGTGGTAAGAAGCCCTACCAGTCTGGGAGCCGTGACCAGCAAAGAACATATTCTGGACCGTGGATTTGTCGTCGATGTAACCAACCACATCAAGGCAAAACTTGTGATGGCAAAATAATATGCTTCAATTGTAAGCGTGTGGGGCATACTGCTGCTGAATGCAAAGAGCCACGACCAGACCAGAGACCGAGGACACAGGGCCGAGTATTCGCTATGACCCATGAGGAGGCTCACAAATCTCCTGAGCTGATACAAGGTAAAATTCTACTTCATGGCCATCTGTTGCAAGTTTTATTTGACTCAGGTGCAAGTCACTCCTTCATTTCCTATGATTGCATGAAGCGCCTGGGATTGCATGTGCACAAATTGCCATTTGAATTAGTAGTGTCAACTCCAATGGGTATTAAGGCCTTGACCACTGAAGCTTGTTTGAGTTGTGTCATAACTGTGGAAGGGCATCAATCTATTGTAGATTTGATATGTTTACCTCTTAGCCAATTAGAAGTCATTTTGGGTTTTGATTGGTTAACGGCAAATAATATATTGCTTGATTGTGGAAACAAGAGGATAGTATATCCTGTATCTCAGAGGGCTGAAGTTGTGGATGCTAGTATGAATTTTCTTTCGGCAGCTAAAGCTGAAAAGTATCTTGAAAAGGGTTGCCAGGGGTATGTAGTGTTTTTCTCTGTGCAAGAGGAAACCTGTGAGATTTTGAGTAATATACCCGTGGTAAATGAATTCCCTGAGGTGTTTCCGGACGATCTGAGCGGATTACCTCCAGAAAGGGAAGTTCAGTTCCCAATTGACATTGTACCTGGAGCTGGTTCCATATCTAAGGCCCCATATCGCATGGCCCCAATGAAATGGCAGAGTTAAAGAAACAAATAGAAGATTTGCTTGAGAAAGGGTTCATTAGACCCAGTGTGTCGCCTCGGGGAGCTCCAGTGTTGTTTGTAAAGAAGAAAGACGGAAGCCTTCGGTTGTGTATTGATTATAGGGAATTGAACAAGGTTACTATAAAAAACAAGTACCCTCTTCCCCGAATTGATGACCTTTTAGATCAACTCTCTGGTTCATGTGTATTTTCAAAAATTGATCTAAGGTCAGGGTATCATCAGCTGCGAGTGAAAGCAGAAGATGTTCCGAAAACTGCTTTCAGGACCCGATATGGTCATTATGAGTTCTTGGTGATGCCATTTGGGCTAACTAATGCGCCTGCGGTTTTCATGGATTACATGAACCGTATCTTTCGGCAATATCTGGATCAGTTTGTTGTTGTGTTTATCGATGATATTTTGATATATTCCAAGAATAAGGAAGAGCATGAGCATCATTTAAAAATTGTATTGAATACATTGCGTGAGAAGCAACTATACGCTAAATTGAGCAAGTGCGAGTTCTGGCTATCAGAAGTGAAATTCTTAGGCCATGTTATCTCGCAAGAAGGGGTCTCCGTGGATCCCAGTAAAGTGGAAGCATTACTGAACTGGAAGAGGCCAGAATCTGTGGCGGAAGTACGCAGTTTTCTGGGTCTTGCTGGTTACTATCGGAGATTCATCCAGAATTTCTCCCGTATTGCGTTGCCAATGACCAAGCTCACAAGAAAGGATCAGCCGTTTGTGTGGGATGAGAAATGTGAAAACTGTTTTGTGGAGCTGAAGGAGAGGTTGACGACGGCACCTATGTTGATTTTACCCGATCCCAGTTTGACATACGTTGTGTATTCTGATGCCAGTGGGCAGGGATTAGGGTGTGTCCTTATGCAGCAGGGACGTGTGGTGGCCTACGCCTCTCGACAGCTCAGACCTCATGAATTGAACTATCCCACTCATGATCTGGAGCTTGCGGCCATTGTATTTGCTTTGAAGATTTGGCGTCATTACCTGTATGGTGTGACTGTGGAATTGTACTGCGACCACAAGAGTCTCAAATATCTGTATGATCAAAAAGAACTGAATATGAGACAGCGCCGCTGGATGGAATTGCTTAAGGACTACGACCTGGAAATAAAATATCATCCGGGTAAGGCAAATGTAGTCGCTGATGCTCTTAGCCGAAAGACTGTGCTCGTTGCAGCTATGATGATACAAGAAAGGAAATTGATTGAAGATTTCCGTGATTTAAATTTGACAAACCAGATCATCTGTGCCAATTACACTGTTTCTCAAGAGGAGAGTGATCTAAGGGCGGAAATTGAAGAAGCTCAGAGTCAAGATGACTGGATACAGAGCAATCTGACTCGAATCAAACAGGGAGAAATTTCAGGCTACGACATATCGCCTCGTGGATTGGTTCGTTACCAGAAAAGAGTTTGCGTTCCACTTAAGGCAGAGTTGAGGCAGAAGATTCTGGATGAGGCACACAAGAGCCGATATACTCTTCATCCTGGTATGACCAAGATGTATCATAATTTGAAATATGTGTATTGGTGGCCGGGTTTGAAGAGTGATGTAACAAAATACATGGCACGGTGTCTTACTTGCCAGAAGGTAAAGATCGAGCACCAGAGACCGCCTGGTTTACTTCAGAGTCCTGAGATTCCAGAATGGAAATGGGAAAGCGTGACCATGGATTTGGTTGTGGGATTGCCCAGGATCAAGAACTATGATGCGATCTGGGTAATTGTGGATCGGTTAACGAAGTCAGCCCACTTCATACCAATCAATGCTGGTTATTCTCTTGATAAACTAGCGGAGATTTATATCCGAGAGATTGTCAAACTTCATGGTGTTCCAAAAAACATCATTTCCGATCGAGACCCACGATTTACTTCAAAGTTTTGGAAAGCATTGCATGAAGCCTTAGGTACTCAACTGAGATTCAGTACGGCTTATCATCCTCAAACGGATGGACAATCTGAGAGAACAATTCAGACGCTGGAAGATATGTTGCGAGCTTGTGTTCTTGACTTTAAAGGAAGTTGGGATCGTTTCCTTCCACTGGCTGAGTTCGCCTACAACAATAGCTATCATGCGAGCATCCAAATGGCTCCGTATGAAGCGTTGTATGGAAGATGGTGTCAATCACCTTTGTGCTGGAACGAGTTATCCGAAAGGAAGCTTTATGGGCCAGATTTGGTTGATCAAACCTCAGCACATATTCGAATTATTTGTAAGAGGTTGCTTGTAGCGTAGAGTCGACAGAAAAGCTACGCTGACAAGAGAAGACGGCCTCTAGAGTTTGAAGTTGGTGACCATGTGTTTCTGAGAGTATCTCCTGTCACCGGTATTGGGCGAGCAATCAAACGAAAGAAGTTGAGCCCAAGATATATAGGTCCTTTTGAGATTCTTGCGAGGATTGGGCCTGTTGCCTATCAAGTAGCCCTACCCCCGAACTTGAGCAGGCTCCATGACGTGTTTCATGTTTCCCAATTGAAGAAGTACCAACTGGATCCATCTCACATTGTTGAATATGAAGAAGTTGAGTTACAAGACAACTTCACATATGCGATAGAGCCAGAACAGATCATTGATAGAGAAGAACGACGGCTCAGACACCGAAGCATTCCATTTGTGAAGGTGATCTGGAAGGGAATGACTCAGAGGGAAGCAACTTGGGAAGCGGAAGTGGATATGCGAAGACGTTATCCGGAGTTTATGGCTCAAGTTGTGTGACAAATTTCGAGGACGAAATTTATTTTACGGGGGAAGAAATGTAATATCCCAAAAAGTGATTAAGGGCTGGTGACTTCAAAAGTGGATGTAATTATTGTTGAATAAACACTTTTGAAGAATGTGTGATGGGAATTTGGATATTTTAATGATTCTAATGGCTTCCTTGTGAAAATTTATGTGGGAATGATGTTTGGTATGAAAATGGAACCAATGGAAGCAAAGATGCAAAATCTAAAATTCTGTCAAGTGAAATTCTATTCTGGGCAGTCCGTTTGTGTGAACGTTTTTAATGACCAAATGGTATCTAAAAATTCAGAAACTTTCCAGTCTTATAGTTCACATCTCAAGCTTCAAAATGGACATATAATTTGTTCCATTTCGTTTTGTGAACTAGGAGATATAACTGTCTAAAGTTTGGGATGGAAACTGAACTCTGTTTTGAGGCAGTGATGAGTTTTATGTAATTCTGGAATTGTGTGGTGATTTTTAGTAATGGCCAATATTTTTCCTATGAAGAGGACTTAAATATCTTTCATTTGGCTTTGGAATCACCTCATTTTGAGTTTTCTAGAATTATTTATGATTTTTCAAAGTTTGGGCAGAAAATCTGCCAGAAAATCCGAAAATGGGAATTATGACATCATCTCATTAAAAGATGATGTCAGCATGGAATATTAATCAAATTGCTCATCTTCTTCAGCTCATTTCTGTCGCACACAGCAGCTGAATGAGGAGTGAGAACGTTGAGGTTTGTAGAGAGAGAAAGGAGAAGAAAAATCACAAGGTAAGCCGATTTCTCTGACGATTTAGCTCCTAACGCGTGTAACTCCGATCCTAAGCTACTCCTCTTTGTTCTTTAAGGTTTGGAAGCTCAAAATCTGTTGTTGAGCACTTAGGGTTTTCAGCAATATTTGGAAAAAGCTAGTGGGAGTTTGAGGTAACTTCCAAACTTTCGTATATTGCTTATTCTGGCTGCTGTGGGCAATTTAATCGGTGAAATTTCGCCGGATTGCCATTGGTTTTAAATTTTGGAAATTGAGTTTCCTAGGGGTTATGCTGCCCAAATTGGGTCTTAATGTTAGTTTTAACCTAATGTAATGGTTAATAAAGTGGTTAGGAGTAGAAAGGAACGCGTTTACGGAGCCGAAATCGTAAAACCCCGATTTTCCCCGGAGAACTCATAAATTTCGGCCAGCTCTAGAAATGGGTCTTAGAGTTGGATTTTCAATGATTTGATGGTTCCATTGAGTTCAGGAGCGAAAATTAGGTGGGGTTACAGTTGGTCACTTTTTCGGAAAAGGCCGAAAAAGCATAATTACGAAAACGCCCCTAAAACCCTTAAAGTGGGGCTGCCAAGGGTAAATTTGTAATTTAACATTGAATTTGATAATTTCGAGTACGGAAATGGATTCCTTGGGCGGAAATATGTTAGGATAGCCCAGATTAGAATTTCGGGAAAAGTGCAACCGGACCGGGTACGGCGGGCCCGAGCCGGGTCCCCGGGGGTAGTTTTGTAAATTTTCATTATAGACTCATATAACCCCAAATAACACTATGGAAGTGTCTAAATGGTGCATTTGGAATTGTAGGATTCGATATTTGCCGCCCTCGGGAGCCCGCAGTGCCAAGAAACGTCGGGAAAGGATCAGGTAGTAACTTTCTCTCTCTTATACTATGTATAATGCTCTGTATGTGTGTGTTATCATTGTTATGTGATGATTCTTTGATGCTGCTGCGATTACAGCTGGTGATAGCTGTCGTTTACAGCGTAAGCTGTCGTTATTGTGATTACAGCGTAAGCTGTCGTGATTATTATTACAGCGATGCTAAGGATTTTTTGAGATGTTGGTTATCTACTTTAAACTCGGGATTACTGGATATTTTGAATTAGGAATTTTATATTCGATTTTGGTTGTGTAATCCCCTAGTGGATACTTGTAACCTCTAGATTATATATGTATAGAACCCGGGAGTTGCCGGGGATTTGGTTATACACTCTGTTATACATGAATGTAGATAAACTGCACAGGTAATTATATTCGAATTTTGAAATGGAGACCAGGAACAGGAAGAGATTTTGAATGTTTTGTGAAAACCCTACTACAAAGTAGGAGATTGAAATGAGTTTAAGTTATCCGATGGTCTCTAATCCGAATTAAATGTGCATTATCGAATTATAATTACGTGATTAAAGGCAGGGTGTTACAGCGATAACACCTGATTTCCGTTTTACAACACTTGAAGCCCTGATTTACAACCCTTAAAGCGTTCATTAACAACCTTTTGAGTTCAATTAACAACCTCCCCCTCATTTCGCTCTGACAACGTTCTCTGACGTTAAGTGTTGGCAAATGAGCTATTTACAACCCTTAAAGCGTTCATTCACAACCCTTTGAGTTCAATTAACAACCTCCCCGTTGTTTCGCTCTGACAATGTTCTCTGACGTTAAGTGTTGACAAATGAGCAATTTACAACCCTTAAAGCGTTCATTAACAACCTTTTGAGTTCAATTAACAACCTCCCCCTCGTTTCTCTCTGACAACATTCTCTGACGTCAAGTGTTGCAAATGAGCTATTTACAACCCTTAAAGCGTTCATTCACAACCCTTTGAGTTCAATTAACAACCTCCCCCTCATTTCACTCTGACAGCGTTCTCTGACGTCAAGTGTTGCAAATGAGCTATTTACAACCCTAAAGCGTTCATTCACAACCCTTTGAGTTCAATTAACAACCTCCCCCTCGTTTCGCTCTGACAGTGTTCTCTGACATCAAGTGTTGGCAAATGAGCTATTTACAACCCTTAAAGAGTTCATTCACGACCCTTTGAGTTCAATTAACAAACTCCCCCTCGTTTTGCTCTGACAACGTTCTCTGACGTCAAGTGTTGGCAAATGAGCTATTTACAACCCTTAAAGCGTTCATTAACAACCTTTTGAGTTCAATTAACAACCTCCCCCTCGTTTCTCTCTGACAATGTTCTCTGACGTCAAGTGTTGCAAATAAGCTATTTACAACCCTTAAAGCGTTCATTCACAACCTTTTGAGTTCAATTAACAACCTCCCCCTCGTTTCTCTCTGACAACATTCTCTGACGTCAAGTGTTGGCAAATGAGCTATTTACAACCCTTATAGCGTTCATTCACAACCCTTTGAGTTCAATTAACAACCTCCCCCTCGTTTCGCTCTGACAACGTTCTCTGACGTCAAGTGTTGGCAAATGAGCTATTTACAACCCTTAAAGCGTTCATTAACAACCTTTTGAGTTCAATTAACAACCTCCCCCTCGTTTCTCTCTGACAACATTCTCTGACATCAAGTGTTGCAAATGAGCTATTTACAACCCTTAAAGCGTTCATTCACAACCCTTTGAGTTCAATTAACAACCTCCACCCATCGTTTCTCTCTAGCACTATGTTTTCTCACCTTAACTGTTACCTGTTGAGCTATTTACAACTTGTAAAGCGTTCATTAACAACCTTTTAGTTCCTTTCACAACCTCATCGCGTGACTGCAGCAGTACTTATGATGAGGCCGCTCACAACAGCTGAATTGTAGCATATTTTATCAAGTGGTTGACAAGTTGTTAGCCTATTGTATGAAGTAAGTTAGACACATGCACAAGTGAATGGTAAGTCTCCCATGACTTTATAAAGTGCACACCTCACCACTGTCACCTAAGGAACCCATGATTTTGACCACTTATAATGCCTAATTTATTTCAATTCCTGCTGCAAAACTTTGACAGCAACTGATGCAAATTTTCACAACTCCTAATATATGTTTTCACAACATAATGAGTTTTTTTTCACAACTAATGCAACTGATGCAAATTTAAACAACTAATGCAACCTAATTTTCCAACTTTCTCACAGTGTATGTCACAACTTAGTAGCATATCAGATCCACATATCAATTTACATTGAAATATTAAGTTGTATGAGTAAGTGGGTATTTTCGCCTACTCATTTAACTTAATATCATACTATTTGTGTTTAAGTACACCAACATCCGGACCCGTTCAAAAACCAATACGGGTCACAGGAAGGCACCAGTTAATGGTGTATATATACATAATCCAAAAAAGTAGCTAACAAAAGAAAGTACATAATCCATCATTTTAGGTTGGATTTGGATTTTTGCAAGTCCTCACGGAGTGCCCAACCTCATGACATCGCCCACAATGATAAAGCTTCTTGTTTTGAAACTGAGATTCCCTTCTTTCTCTTTTCGGCCTCCCTGCCGGCCTTGTAGTTGTTGGCGGATCTAAGAATGTTTGTGTGAGCAAATGTGTGACAGTCGGAGAATAAGCTCGTGGACAATCATGTGTTGCAACTGGTCTCATGGTGTTTGCATATATTTTCTCCTGTGCTTCCACTTTCAGCCAATCATGTACAAATGTGTACACATTACCATTGAGTACCTTAATAGCTGCACATACATGGCCACAAGGTATTCCACTTATTTGCCATGCTAAACATGTGCATTTTCTTTGAGTAAGATCTACATTGACATAAATTGTTGCTTCACCACACCTAGTTCACACCGAAAAGTTATTACATTGCCTTAAAACTTAAAAACATAGCACAGTTTTTGTATTAACATTTAAAACTGTTATATTCACAACTACTACTGCATGAATTAACAACTACTTGTTTTTTTTACGTATCACCCTTTTCACATCAACCCACCACCATGAGAATCAACTATTCCCACATCAAACGTCCAACTTTCTCTGTTTTGTTTCCCAATAACAGAGCATTATGACACCCAAACCCATTTGCTGTATTAACAACTACTTCAGTTATATTAACAACACCAACTGCACGAATTAACAACAATTAAATTTCTTTCCATATCACAATTTTCATAGCACACCACCAACCTGAAAATCAGCCATTCCCACTTTAAAGGTATCATTTCCTCTGTCACCTCCCCAAAAAATAGAGCACTATGACATTAACACTACCCAACCTCATTCAAACCCCAACTACAATGCTCAAGCTCATATCTTTACCTAAATCATGTCATTACTCATCTACCTCCTACCACTTTGTCCACTATTGGCCCCAAGCACCAACCTTTCACCATCATTCAATTTCACTTTATCCAAATATCACACAGAACCAAAAACAAAAAATTCAGCTTCGTGTTCTACCTCTGTACCAGTACGTGGAGCTTGCAAATTTGATCCTTTACCAAGAACTTCAACATTACACTTGATCCCTTCAATGTTGGAGTTCAAACCAGTCCCTTTCGCCTCGTTTCTGTGTCTCCGAAAAAAAAAACTTGCGCCTTCCCTCCTCTTTCTGAAGCTTCCACTTTTACATTAACAAGAGGGGCATGTGTGTCATTTTACATTGGAAAATAATATCAGAAAAGTCCCTAGGGACTTTTCAGATATTTCAGTTTTTCCTGGGACTTTTCTGACAATATTTTGCTTCCTTGGGACCTGAGAGTGATTTTCCCTAATGGTTATGTTAAAAATGCCTACTTTTGTAAAGTTGAGGTGCATTTTAGCACTCAAAAAAAAAATTTATGATGTTAGATATCTCTTTCAGTAAAATTTATTATTAAAATTGCACCTTTTTCTTTTCAAAACATATAATATTTTATATTTTAAATCATGAAAATTTAAAGGGAAAATTAGGGAGAAAGACTAAAGAAAAAGAAATATTTATTAATAAGAACCTTAAAACTTACAATTATTTTAAAGGATCAAAAATTAAAATATAAATATTTAATTACGAAATTAATCCTGATCAAACTCCCTACATTTTTTCTAACCCTATCTCAACTATTTAATAGTTAGTTATCAATTGATATTCCCTCTTCAAATGCATCCTTAAATTAAATTGGTCTTTATTTAGATATTGAGATTCCTATGATATTAGTAGTTTATTTAGGGATTTTTGTTTAATAATTTTAATTTTTGAATTTTTAATTTTTATAAAATCCACGTTTGTTTAAGTTTTTTTATGAAAAAATACATATTTTTAAAAGAATATATTATAATATTTTTGTGTGATTTTTTTAAGTTTTTA
This sequence comes from Inga laurina, assembly GCA_963855925.1. Taxonomy (NCBI): domain Eukaryota; kingdom Viridiplantae; phylum Streptophyta; class Magnoliopsida; order Fabales; family Fabaceae; genus Inga; species Inga laurina. The sequence goes on from OY979705.1 coordinate 40,215,593, forward strand.
AAAATAATCAAGATCTAGAAAGAGGTAGATTTCTAATTATTTATCAATTTTAGAAGTTATTTTAATTTGGATAAATTTTATTCTTTGCAGATAATTTGACATGTATGGGAAAAAATATCATAAAAATATTGATTTGCATAAGTTTTTTTATCAAAATTTATATGGAGATATCATCAAACTTGATAACTAATGGTGAAACAATAAGAAAAGTTAATTTCGTATTTTAAAATTTATACTTTAATTTTTGGTCCTAGAAAATAAGTATAATTTTTAAAATCCTTACTAATAAATATTTTGTTCCCTTATTCTTTCTCCCTAATTTAAAAGATTTAAAATGAAAACAACCCTACATGTTTATATTCATCCCTGCCACAAGTAATACATCCCTGCAACTGCAGGTTTCAACGCACACCTATTGAAGAACATAACAAGACAACCCTCAGACCCCTACATTAAAATATGCAAACCAAAAAACCCTTCAAAGACTCTTCATAAACAGGTAACAATTTACAAAGCTTCAAGATAAAATTCTCCGATAAAATGAGGTGATAAATAATCAAAAGAGGGTGAAAGTTTCTCAGATTGATATAAAAAAAGAGAAAAAATGCCAAATTCTCCTCCCACCACTCTCCAATATTATTATTAGATACAAAAAGCACAAAGCCAATTTGTATTAATGCAAAAGTTATCACAGCCTGTGGGACTATTTTACATATGAACAGAATATCCTCCAATCCCGTGCAAAGCATAAAAGATTAATTTGCCCATCTCAAGCCAACAATCACTCAAAGCAAACATCAATTATATGATCAAAACACCACTAACGGCTTGTTTGGTAGGGGGGAGGAGAGATGAGGAAAAAAAATTTTAGGTTGGATTTAAAAATATTCAATTAGTGGAATTAAAAGTTTTTAATTAATTTTTTACGTTTATCTTATACCTTCAATTTACTAAAATTTTGTAACCAACCTCATTTCTCCAATATTTTTAAATCCAACTAAAAAATTTTTCCCACCAAATCCCTCATACCAAACAGACACCTAAAGCAAGATCTGAACAAATTACTATATTACAATGAGTTAAAAACTTTAGGCAGTTCCCACACACTGATACATAACCACCCTGCTCATTGTTGATCTGCTCTCCTTTGAACTTGACATATGCACTCATCTTGAAACTCGAACTTACCGGGTGGCCAAACAGATTTTACTTGTGGGCTGTTGATTCTGTTAGTGACTGAAATTACAGTTATGGAAGCTCTCCCTTTTGACTATTGTTGCAAGGAGAAGATTTTGTGATTCGGAACAGACGGCTTTCAGAATTCTTGACATTCGAAATCTGGTTTTGATGGATACTCCAGGCCATGCAGTGCAGGCATCTTTCGCAGATCTTCTTCTGAATAAGCAGGGATAAACCAGTATTTCTTGTCCATCCCAAACACCTGAGACACAAGTCTCATAAGCCATAATGATAACAAAATCCTAAGCTATTCAATGGAGATTAAGAGGAGAGAGTATACGGACATTATATATGAGACCGCGGAGGATCACATGAATATATAATAAAAAAATCCCATGAAATGCTGCTGATACAACAATTCTTTCATCTTCTAGATTTATTAGACAAGATTCATCTAAAGACATGGCTGGGACAGCAATAAATGTTTGAAATTTGAATTTTTTGTACTTTCAAATTTTACAATGCATAAGAGCATGATTGATGTTGGAACAATAGCAAGAATCAAGAAAAAGGGTGAGAGAGAGAAAGCAGAGAAGAAAGGAAATCGAGAAGAGGTAAAGGAGAGATTTAGAGAGTAAAAGAGGGGAAGGAAAATAGAGGGCTAGGCTTGGCGATCAAGTCAAAAGAAAGTTATAGATAATCAATCAAAAGATTACCACTAATTACTAAGGTATTGTATAAACACCATAAGAAATGGAACACTACCCATCGCAATGATTAGTATTAGGAGCTCCTTGTTGTAGTGATATCTACACAGTTCAAATATAGTTTCAACCGTGCAGATTTTGAGATTTTTAACTATTAATTTTTAAATTAAAAACAAAATCATTTTTTGAAAATCCGACAATTAAGATATTATCTTTAAATTGAATTCTGTGCACATTAAAATATTTTTTTTGGAAAGAAAAAAGAAAAATTAAAATAAAATCAATCTGAACCATCCACTTTCAGTTTAAATGGTTTGCATAGGTGAAGAGCTCTTGGTGCCCATCATTGCGATAAGAACTGAAATTGGTTCCCATAAGAAATCTTTTATTAGGATAAATTAACTCAAATAAAAAGATAACAAACAACAGGATGATAAAAATCTAACAAAGGGATATTTGATAACCAAAAGTCTAGCACTCTCCAGTCACTGAGGCAAAGTACCGGGGTATTTATAGATCAGGAAACAATTCAAGGAGACAATTACAAGGGGCATTAGATATAATAATGATAGCATCATCCAAGCCAAGCTTAATGATTCATTTCTTGAAAATAATATATAATTCTTTGATAAGCGCATCTCCAACTTGGCCAACTGAAAAACGTCTGGCAATGGAGTCCATTAATGGCCAAAAAGAACGTTGTATGCCAACAGCAATGAAAACTACAGACAGTAAGATAAATGACAATAAAGGCCATATATGGCAAAAATGTATGTCTTGGTTGCAACAAAAGGTACGAATAGACTAGAACCAACATGTAAATGAAAATAAAGCTCAAGGCTAGAGAGGGAAAGGCTATAAATAGTATAATAATGAACAACAACATCAATAGGCATTTCCATAAAGGCTGACAATATCTGATATTCTCATGGTTAAGTACAGATCATGTTGCAACAACAGCATAATATAATTTGGGCAAAGCAACTATGAGAGGTAACAAAAGGTGAAGAAAAAAAGACGACACTACACAGAAGTGATTAGTAGTTAGTACTTCTAAACTTGTACTATGATTATTGATGATGTGGTTTTACAAATTGGGTTGAGAATTTATGAAACAATTATATATGCAGTATCTGACAAAATATGTGTGCACTCCCAATAGGTAAGCAAGAAAAGCAACCATAAAAATTGCTAAGAACAAAATCAACAATGTCAATAAAGTAAAAAATGCACAAACCTGTTCAAAATTCTTCCTCCGACCAAGGTCATAGGGCCATTTTGGGGTAATCTTTTTCTCATACGCCTGCTCATAACATGAAACAAAATGTCATCAGTACTGCAGCTCTCTTCAACAAGTACCCACTTCAAATTATCTTTTGAACATTACAGATGTGTATCATACAGCTTTGATGTAAGACGGACCCATCAAGAACATACATCAAAATGGATGATCAACACATAACATACAATATCTTAACACGTCATATTCAAATCATAAATTTTTTTCAGTTACCATTAATCAGGCTCCTTCAAAAGAAAAACACAACGGAAATCATCCCATATTTTAAGGTATTGCAACATCATCTGTTTCAAAAACAAATCAGAGTCGTGTCCCCAAGTGTAAAGAACAAAACAAGCAAGATTATTTTGACACATCCAGACAAAGGTAAAACCAGAGTAAGAGATATATTAGGTGTGGAGATAAAACTATGGGAAGATGCGCCCAGTGTCTACCATAAGATCCAGAGTTGAAACCGTAGTATAGCATTACAGAGGAAATTTTAAAGCAGCTCTAACGTTGCCCAAACTCGTCTGGTCCTCCATTTGAACTTGTCTTTCTCCTCTATTTTCCCATTGCCACTGGATTTCTGGTGCCTTCTTTTGTGTGGCAAGATCGTTCAAGCTGCCTCTCCTATTTCTTCTGTAATATCTGCATTCAAGGGCTGCAATCAGCAGCTTCACCCATTTTTCTTTATTCCTATCCTTATCCACTAAATAATTCCTTCCATCGGTGCAGCCAAATGGCATCTTTGCAGAAGTTTTCTTCTTCATTTTCTCACTTAAACAGGGGAGGAGAGCTGAACAAGGTGCTAATCAAATTGGAAGATTCTAGGACTTGTTTGACTAGATATTTTCATGTTCCTTCCCTTATGTAAAAACTCCACATACATAGCTAAAATTACTACGCATTTTCCTATTCTTTTCAAAAATATTGGTGATTTGACTATACCACTTAATAGTGAATTGGTAAATTTGTAGCTTCGTGGGTCTTTTCGAGCCTAAATTGATGATTGGATGTTCTTGTAAAACAAGCTATATGACATGGAGCTTATTCTATGAATATATTTTGCCCTCCACGTGTTTGTTAAATTCCTTCAAAAAAAAAGTGGTTATTATTGAAATTGGTAGCTAGTCATTATAATTGTAACTTTGATTTCCCTCTAGCTCGTGTCATTTCAACATTCATATTATCACATGAGTTAGAGATGTACTCTTCAAGCTGGAAATAACGAGCTTGAGTTCAAGTGTTACAAATTTTTGTTGATTATTTGATTTCAATTTATTGTATTAGTTTTATTTTAATAAATGTAGATTTGCTTTTTAGTTATTTTTTGGATTATACTTCAATGTGTTTAAGATTAACTGGTGCTCCATCTTCGTTAGGATGAAATATCCAATTTAGTCTTGGATAACAATGACTAATTCTCTAGACTTATGTGTTTAAGTTGAAATAGGATTATGTTCTTCCTTTTTTAATATGCTATAAATGAAACATCGCTTCCAGCTAATTAAATAAGAAGTATAAAAGAAAACTAAACCTGCATTCTTTTCAGTATTGAATGAGAACCTTTGATAAATTTTATACATCTCCCAAAGATGAACACACTAAAAATAAACTTGAAATAAATTGAGATCACATAACCTAGCAAATACAATCTCAGGGATGCCAGTTACCCAATCAAAGGAAACAGACGTGCCACATGGATTGAAAATACAGCTCAAATTTTTACTAAGTAGAAGGGGGGTGTAAGAAAACATCTAAAGATATGAAAAGACTTACCTCAATGGTAGTTGTATTACTAGACACCAAGTTTATGTGCATGATCAGAAATCCCAATACACTCAACGCAAAGGCTAGATTCAAAACTGTAAATGATACAAAAAGGTTACAAAACTCACAATTAAAACAAACAATAAGACCAGAAATGGTGAAGGTCCTACCGAAAGCAAGAAATGTTGTTGCAAGAGAGCCAGGTGATCCAATAATTTCTCCATCACTAAAGAACGTTATGAATTCAGGCAGTAATGAAAAAGTAACAAGAGTTGTCTCCCAAAAAGTGTAGAACTGCACTTAGATTTACCAAAATAAAAAACCACCACTGTGAGCTTTAGATATTGACAGACACAAACAGGGGGAAGGGCGAATTTAAGAGCCTGTCATGTTACAGTGACAAGACGCCTGTAGAAATTTAAACAATGAAAGCCCTGGCATCTCTAAACCATAATCAAAAAAAAAAAAAAAAAAATTCACGTAATGCTATGAGGCCACTTTTCTATCATGCCTTAGCCAGAAAGAATCAGCTTCACATCCGTAGGTACATCATTCCCATTGTACCCAAGGTGTCAATTCAAAAGAAACAGAACTGGTATCACAATTTCGATTACGTGGGATCCCAAAAGGAAGTAGCTGAGTTGATTCAAGAACAAAAGGGGAGACACAAATATACGACTTTTGTAACACAAAGTTTAACAGCATAACTTAGCTTACAACAACTTTGTTTAGGGTTGTGCATTGCCAAAAATTTAATCGAGACCAAGACAAGTTATATGGAATGAAGAAAAGAAAAGAAAGTTTAGATTCTGTATTATAAAAAGCCAAAGATATTATCTGAATTTAAGATGTGAAACCTAGCGCAAATTCTGAAGTATAGATGAAAACCAGATAAATCAGTATACAGGATGGTAACGAAAATTCTGAAAGAGAAAGAAAGGACGTTCTCGCAATTCAAGAATGGTAGAAGTATGCACTAGCAAACCACCCAAATGCTGCCCACGAAGACATAATTAGAAGCTCAGCACTATAAAGAAACACAATTCACACATAACGTCATTGCAGTCTGGGATTTGGTTGGGTACAATAGCAACTCAATCAACCATAATTCATTATGATTTATTTTTCCAATTAAAATTGCCCGTACCAAGAAAAGAAGGAAATACTTGTAATTTCGAGCCCCAACACAGTTGACTACCCAAACACAATGATGGTCCATTTTCAGCACACAACGTCCACCTAGCCCAAAACCACAAGAAATCAGTTAATCCACATTTATTCCTCAAAGTGGAAACTCAAGAATTATTTTTTTTTGGTGCAGCAAGACTCACAGACAGAACAATGATGACATCGGGGTGGTTTGAGTTGATTGCACTTCCGACAGTACCGAATCTGTTGATTCGAAGGATCAGACTGTCCATGACTAAATTCTGACCCAACTAACCGGTCAGCCTCTCCTCTCTCCTCATCAATTGCAGGCCTCCAATTAGGCGGCACACTCCCAGGATCTGTGAAAACAACAGCAAAGTAACTCCACAGTAGCATAGCCAGCTGCATGATCACAATAGAAATCCAACTTATCAGTCAACTCGTCATCTGTCAGCTACAATTTATCATTATTAATGAAATACCTCGTCAGTCTCAAATCCTGGTCAATTAGGCTCTAACACAATTTTAAATACCTCTCTGATATTCATATCACCAAAACTGTCCAGAAGTATGAAGAAAATGGAACCGTAGTTTATAATAAACTAAAACAAATAAAACTGACCTACTCCGAGGGTATCCCAACTATTCAGGATAAACATAAATCAATCAAACAACGGATCACGAACCATGAGTGACACTTGTGCATTACTTTTAACAAGGAAAACTTTGGATGACATTTACAAGAACCTAAATGCTCTTCATGAATTTCCTAACAACAAATCAAATTCAACCTGACAATACTCCACAAGCTCCAGCACTAATAAATTACAATCAAAGGAAAATTCAGCTTCGGAAGCTCACCAGACAATGAAACAAGATCAGCACCACAGTGGCAATGAGAAGATCAAGAAGCCCACCGTACAACTCAGGGCCATAGACAGTCAACACAACAGCATAATATGTAACACCCACGACGCCAAGAACCAGGAGTATCATAATCGAGCCAAGACCTCGAAGGGCTGTGCAGAACTTGAAGACATTCCAAGCCATCGTGGTTCCAGATCTGTGCATACTCGGGAAAAAGGAGAAAACCTATAAAATTCAACCCAAAACAATTGTTTCTCCTGCTCTCGATGGTATTCACCGAAGCACAATAAAGCTCACTTCCGCGAGAATCAATGATTTACTCGAAGAATCATATCACAGTGGTCGACCTTCAGGCAAGAACAACTCCAGAGACCAGAGTGAACAATTACGGACAAAAACAATTTCTTGCGATGTGGGGCTCTCTAATGACAGACATTCGAAAACCTAGGGTTTATATATAATTTAGGAAGAAGGGGATAATAATATTTAAATTTTAGACAGAATGGGAGCAGATGCACACGGGGGGAAACGTGTTTCGGTATTGTAGTTTATACTTTATACATTATACACGGGAACGTGACATTGTTGACCTTTCGGTTTTGTTTTTTCCGGCCTTGACTTGGGGAATGACGGTGCTGTTCAAGGTCAACGGTGGACCGCTAAACTGCGAATTCAATAAAAAACATGCCAGTATTCAACGATGTATTTTAAATACTTTTACATTATTCGCCTGTAACACATGGAGTCATGTAAAAATTGCAGTGTATGTTAATTTCCCACATCCTCACCAAATTAGTTGAATTTCTCTAAATATGAAATTGGTTAAAGTACCAATAAATGGCATAATTGAAACGGTGCGTAACTTTACAAATGTCATCATTTAAGTGATTAAAATATTATATTATTTCTTATAAAAATTGAAAAGTGTAGTTCATTTCTAATTCCTTCGTCCCCAAATATAGAACTTGTTGAAAGTAATAGTAAATGTTGTTATTATAATGATAAATATTTTTATAAAAGTGTAGCAGGTGATTTAAAACATCACACTCTTATAAGTATTAGAGCCGGGAATTCGGGCCGAACCTGTTGGGCCGGCCTGTTTAGGCCCGAGCCCGTCAAGGATCGGGCCTATGATTTAGAGGCTGAAAATGGAAGCGGGCCTAAAAGGGCCGGCCCTTTTAGGCCCGTTTAACCTTTTTTTAAAAAAAAAAAATGGGCACAAGGCAATGGGCAACAAGCATTAGTTAGAGGGTAGAGTTAACCTAACCTAACCCTCATATTAGAAATACTCTCACACTAACTTAGACCTCATTTGAAGCTTCTCTTCTTTGATTTTCTTTTTTATTTTTTTGCATGTATACGTCAAAATCCAAATTATGTGTTATATTATTACTGACATTTGAAGCTTGTAGGCTTGTTTGATTGTGGCTATGAACTTATTTAATTGGTTATGAACATTAATTATGGTTTGGACATAAGTTTTAGTGTTTGTATTCTATTAAACTTGGATAATATTTATGTTTTAAATTAGTGTTGATGATATTTATGTTTTAAATTAGGTATTTTAATCTTTATAAGAATAAGAAATAAAAAAGGAATGGCAAAAAAAAAACAAAAGGAAAAAACATAAACGGGCCTAAAGCCCGTCGGGCCGGCCCGCGGGCCTACCTTAAACGGGCCGGGCCGCTTCAAACGTGTACGGATTTGAACTCGGGCCTAAACGGGCCGGCCCGTTTAGGCCCGAGCCCGTCACGAGCCGGCCCGTTTTCCCAGCACTAATAAGTATTATATATTAGGGCAAATGTATAGAATTATCAATAAAATATTTCGTTGTAAGCAAGCAATACAATTATTTTTTGTTGAGTCTAAAAGTAAACATAAACATTTTTAAGGTAACATATATGACAATGTCGGTAACCCAGGTTAACTTTTGTCACTTTTTGCATTATGAGTCCTACCAGTATTCTCACTTTATATTATTTTAATATTTTTTTTTGAAATGTTTGTCTTTTTTTTAAGGGTTAAGGGGCTAAATTACCTTTAAACTTTTCTTAAAAGTGAACCCACCACCATAAATTATTTTTTTGTGCAAAAGTAATTATGAACTTTAAAAAATGATGCAAAAGTAATCATAAACTTTCAAAAAGAGGGTCAAAAGTGACACTACCATTAACGACCGTTTACTCAAAAGTATTTAAAGGGCAAAAATACCCACAAACTTTTCTCAAAAGTGCACCCGCCGCCATAAATTTTTTTTGGATGCAAAAGTAACCATAAACTTTCAAAAAAGGGGCAAAAATGACGATTCTCTTACTAAGTTCAAATGTCATCTTTTGATTGTTTTAAGTCTAGGAAAAGAGTACCCCGACTTGTCCACCATAATTTTTCCAAACCAAAAATTGAAAAACCGATCTTCAATGAAGATAACGTCACCATCCTGCTCTCACTGACATGCGATAAATGGAATTGTTGAGATCGATGGTGCTGTAAACACGGTGGCCAAAATTAAAGAACAATTAAAAGAGGTGAAAAGCGAAAGTCAAAAAGAAGAACGAGAGAGGACTAAAAAAAAGGAGAGAAATGGGGGCAGGAGCTTGCCACCTTCTCTTCTCCTCACCACGCCGTCGATCTTGTCTCCTCCAATGAAGATAACATCACCATCCTACTTTTACTGAGTTGCGATGATTGTAATATTCTAAAAAGTGATTAAGGGCTAATGACTTTAAAAGTTGATGTATTATTGTTGAATAAACACTTTTGGAGAATGTGTGATGGGAATTTGGATATTTTAATGATTCCAATGGCTTCCTTGTGAAAATTCGTGTGGGGAGAGTGTTTATTGTGAAATTGGAACCATTGGGAACAATTGTGCAAAAGTTGAAAACTCTGTCCATTGAAACTCTGTATAGGGCAGCTGATTTGTATGGACGTTCTAAATAGGCAAATGGTGTCTAAAAATTCTGAAATTTTCCAGTCTTAAAGTTAACATGTCAAGCTTCAAAATGGATATATAATTTGTATCATTTTGAACCATTGGGAACAATTGAGAAACAAGAGAGAGAAGGTGAGAGATTTTAGAGAGAGAAAGGGAAGAGATCTCACAAGGTAAGCCGATTTCTCCGACGATTTAGCTCCTAACGCGTATAACTCCGACTCTAAGCTACTCCTCTTTATTCTTTAAGGTTGTGAAGCTCAAAATTTGGTGTTTCAAGGGTTAGGGTTCAGCCACCTTGAGGAAAAGCTAGTGGGAGCTTAAGATAACTTCCAAACCTTCGTATATTAACTATTCTAGCTGCTGTGGGCAATTTAATCGGTGAAATTTCGCCGGATTGCCATTGGTTTTAAATTTTGGAAATTGAGTTTCCTAAGGGTTATGCTGCCAAATTTTGGTTCAAATGGTAGTTATAACCTAATGTAATAGTTAATAAAGTGGTTACGAATAGAAAGGAACGCGTTTAAAGAGCTGAAATCGTAAAACCCCGATTTTCCCAGGAGAACTCATAAATTTTGGTGAGCTCTAGAAATGGGTCTTAGAGTTGGATTTTCAATTATTTGATGGTTCCATTGCGTTCAGGAGTGAAAATTAGGTGGGGTTACAGTTGGCCACTTTTTCGGAAAAGGCCGAAAAAGCATAATTACGAAAACGCCCCTAAAACCCTTGAAGTAGGACTGCTAACGGTAAATTTGTAATTTTACATTGAATTTGATAATTTCGAGTCCAGAAATGGATTCCTTGCGTGGAAATATGTTAGGATAGCCCAGATTAGAATTTCAGGAAAAGTGCAACCGGACCGGGTACGGCGGGCTCAGGCCGGGTCCCTGGAGGTATTTTTGTAAATTTTCATTATAGACTCATATAACCCCAAGAAACACTATGGAAGTGTTTAAATGGTGCATTTGGAATTGTAGGATTCGATATTTGTCTTGTTCGTGATCCACTTGCGATATAGCACAATCGGAAAGAACAAGGTAGTAACTCTTTCTCTTATACTGTGTGTGAAACATTGTTTGTATGTTTGTCATGCATTAGGAATACTTTGTGAATATATTGTGATGCTTTGAGTTCAAAGCGCAAGCTGACGCATAGTGATACTTTGTGATACATAAAGATCACAGTGGAAGCTGACGCATAGAGATTACAGCCATGAGTGCTGTCGTTTGTGGCGAAAGCCATGATACATTGTGATGCTGCTTAACATGATCATATATGCTATGTGTTTATACATTGTATGAGTGATTTGTTACTACAGAGATTCTTTTGAATCTCATTCTTTCCATTGACCAACATTTCAGACAGGGCAAGTGGCTCCAAGGAGAAACGAACCACCAGGAGCGGATAGGATCTTGTAGAGATGTGTTGTTAGGTTGTTGGTTATCTATTTTGGACTTGGGATTGCTGTTTATTTTTGAAATGTAGATCTTACGTTGATGTTGGTCATGTAATCCCCTAGTTGGAACTTACAACCCTTAGTTTATACATGTATGAAACTCGGGAGTTGCCGGGAATTTGGCTATGCACTCTGATATGTATGAATGTGATTGAACTGCGCAGAGTAATTAGATTCAGAAGATGAATATGAGACCATGTTGAATGAATTTTAGAAAAGAGATTTGAGAAAAACGTAATCTTCGGTCTCTAATTCCTTTAAATTATGCATTTTCGAATCTTAATTACGGTTATCAAGGTAGGGGATTACAATGATGATGGGGAAGGATCTCAACTATTCGATTTACGACACATCAGTGAGAGTAGGATGGTGATGTCATCTTCATTGAAGATGGGTTTTTCAATTTTTGGTTTGAAAAAATTATGGTGAATAAGTCGAGGTGCTTTTATCTTGGACTTAGAAAAATCAAAAGATGACATTTGAATATAGTAAAAGCATCGTCACTTTTACCCCATTTTTGAAAGTTTATGGTTACTTTTACACTCAAAAAAAGTTTATGGTGGTAGCTGCACTTTTGAAAAATGTTTATGGGTATTTTTTCCCCTTAAACACTTTTGAGTAAACGATCATTAACAGTAATGTCACTTTTGCCCCCCTTTTGAAAATTTATGGTTACTTTTGCACCATTTTTAAAAATTCATAGTTACTTTTGCACAAAAAAAAGTTATGATAGTGGGTGCACTTTTGATAAAAGTTTAAGAGTGGTTTTACCCCTTAACCCCTTTTTTAATCTCTCACTCTCTCTCATCCACAATTATCTTTTTACATTGAGGGTACCTCTTCCTTCTCTCTCCTCGACCACAATTAAGTTTTGTTAGTGAAAAGACATTATGTCCTTACTTTATTTTTTTATAAAAGCATTTACAAGATAAATATGGGTATTTACAAAACAAATAAAGAATTTATAAGATAAATAAATGAATTCAAAGAAAATCAATGAGTTAAAAAAATATTTTGGTCATTCACAATAGAAATAAAAGAATTTACAAGACAAATAAATAAATTTAAAAGAAGAGAAAATTACATTGAAGTCTCAAGCAAGACAAAATACAACACAAAGGTTCATTGAAATCTTCAATTTACAATAAAGTCACATGGGACATTTGAATAATATATTCTAATTATGGAAAGATGATAATACCCTTAATAAACCAAAGAAAAAGTCAAACCCAACCCAATTCTTAGTTATGGTTTTAGAAAAATGTGTCCTCACACATCCTCTCTCTCATGCCACTCTCCCCTCTCTCCCCCCCCACCACACCACTGCCTCTATTAGGCTACCCCTCCACATTTCTTTCTATCTCTCTCCCATATGTGCTCATCTCACAAGAGTCCTTGTCGATGAGAGCCTTACTTCCCCAAACTCATGAAGGGTTTTTGTTGTGGGTTTTGTTAGAAGCATCTCCGGCAATGAAGTGGGTGACAACCACCAAAGATGAGAGATTCGTGAGGTTAGAATTAGATGGGCAAAGCGAGAGCGGAGTGTATAATACCTTAGAGTGTATAGCTTCAATTCGATCCAAGAAGCTAACTACGTAATTGGGATCAGTGATGGACCTTAAGACGTACTTGTAACCCCCTTTCCACCATAGGCCGAGATTTACGTTCGTATACATGTAATTAAGTTTGAATTAGAGACTGTAAGATGATTTGGGACTTATGCAAATTAAACTTCCCAAAATCAGGGTTTTCAAAAAATTTTATAAAACCTTACCACAGCAGCCTCATATTCATCTTTCAACACTTAAATGGCCTGTACAGGGGATTCCATTTACCAATATCAGAGTGCAAGTAAATTCTCGACTCATTCGATTCCATTCATTTAATAAGGGTTTATACAAAGGCATAAAGCCCATAATTCATACCCTTTACTTGGGGATTACACAAAACTACATCACAATTCCCAAAATATACATATACATCCCACCAATTATCCAATAATATACAATCATAACCAAAAACCAAAAAGGAACTCCTAACACGTAGCTCTACCCGCTCTTCGTCACCCCGTTTGCCTTTCGATCCTTCAGCCCTGTCTAAAATGTTTAATTTTAGGAGAGTGAGATTCTAAAGAATCCCCGTAGTGTCAAATCAATCATATAATGTACAATAGTAAGGCATGAAATGAAATCATTATCCATACAAGCAACTACAATGGCAGTTCAATGGCAATGGTTAGTATGACACATGCCATCCCTGACGATTGCTCACGCTGTATTGCATCACAACAATCCACACAATATAATTCACCACAGCAGGGATCCATATAAAGCATTTCATAACGCAAGCCATAAAGGCAAGATACACACAGCCCACGGCTGGTTTCACAAACGCCGCCCCACGGGTCGAATTCACAAAGATCCATGTCGATTACGACGGCAGTTCAACAGCCGACCTAGAGATGACCACTGTCACTCCCTATACGGCTCACGCTGAAGTGCTCACGCCGTAATGGACCATAGTACACAGTTCACAAGTTTAATGATAAGTTATGCATACCAAAACATCATACAAAATATGAGAGAAAAGTCACTACCTTGATCCTTCCGTGCGTGTCCTAGCGCCGGTCTCTCCCGGTAGGGCAAATGTCAAATCCTATATTCATAATTAGGGACGAAGAGTTATACTCTATTCCAAGACTTAATTCACTTCATAACTTAATTGGTTATCATTATTGCTCTTTTAGAGTCATTAAATACCCCTAACAAAACTCCTAAAGGGTAGGAAGAACTATCCCAAAGATCCCCTTTTGGAAGCACAAAAACTCATTTTTCACTGCTGCACCTCGAGTGAAAATGGTCTCACTCGAGCATTGGTACGGACACTCGAGCACTGTACAGACATCACCTTAAGCACAAGAAAGTTGGGACAGAAAGCGCTTGCCCGAGAGCACAAAAATTTTCAAAGAAGAGCATCAGTCGAGCACAAAATCCCTCACTCGAGCATTATACGGATATCACCTCAAGCACAAAGAAGTGAGGACAGAAAGCGCTTGCCCGAGAGCACAAAAATTTTCAAAGAAGAGGATCACTCGAGCACAAAATCCCTTACTCGAGCATTGTACGAACATCACCTCAAGCACAAGGAAGTGAGGACAGAAAGCGATTGCCTGAGAGCACAAAAATTTTCAAAAAAGAGGATCACTTAAGCACAAAATCCCTCACTCGAGTGATGTTCTTCCCTCACTCGAGCACACTCACTCTCACTCAAGCACGATTATTAGAAACCAGAAAACGCAGAAGGTATGACAGCACTTCCAGAAATTTTTCCAAGTGATCCAAATGGACCCAAATACCAACCCAAAGCTACTCCCACACAAAAACACCCAAGGAATTCAATGGGATCATTAAAATGACCAAAATCCAACTCCATTATCATGATTTGGTTTGAATCAACACAAATCAACAATTTTCCCAAAATCACTAAACTTAACATTTCAATCACCAATCAATTTATCTATCATAAACTCATTCCAAAACACAATTCTCATGCAAAAAAAAATACCAAATGAACAGTGGCACTCATTTTTGGATTCAAGCCAAAATTTCCAGAAATTATAAACTACTTCAAATGGCATGAAACTTAGATAGATAGTTAGTTTCACTTGCCTCTTTCACTTCTCCAAAGACACTCTTTGATTCTCCAACAATCAGATTTTCGTGTGGGCTCAAACCTCAACCAATGGTCAAACTAAAAACACCATAATGAAGCGCATCACTCAAGGATCAACATTTATGAATGGTGTTTGAGCAATGGAGGGCATCTACTTACCTAAATCACCAGTTTTATCTTTCTCTTTCTTGCCTAGCTGACAGCCGGAAATGGAGGAAGGGAAGAGAGAGAAAACGAGAGAGAGATAGAGGGAGAGAGATGAACAATGATGATGATACTTCCCATGCTTCCAAGTCAGCTACACAAGAGGGGAGAGGGAGGAGAGAGAAAGCTTATTTTATCAATTTGACTTTCCTTAAACTCTCTCATCCTGACACATGCCACCATACTATTGGCTCACCCCAAAATAAGTCACCAATTAGCTTATCTAATCCCTCCATTAGCCATTTAATTGCACATCCCATTTTCACTTGGTTAGTAATTAATTTCTCCCTTAATTACCAACTCACGGCCAAAAATGCCATTCTTCCAATTTTTCAATAATTATGACATATTAATTAATATTGCTATAAAACACATAAAAATTCCAATTAAATTCATAATTATCCACAATAATCATGATTAACCCATAATCAAAAATTGGGATATTACAATTCTCCCCCCGTTCAATAAATTTCGCCCTTGAAATTTTGTTACACGTCATAGGGCATAAAATTAGGGAATCTTTTCTTCATGTCTGCTTCCGCCTCACAAGTGGCTTCCCTTGTAGACATTCCCTTCCAGACCACCTTCACGAACGGTAAGCTTCGATGCCTGAGCCTCCGCTCTTCTCGATCGATGATACGCTCTGGCTCTACCGCATAAGTGAAGTTATCTTGCAATTCCACTTCTTCATACTCAATGATATGCTCAGGGTCTGGTTGGTACTTCTTGAGTTGTGAGACATGGAACACATCATGCAATCGACTTAAACTTGGGGGTAGTGCTATCCGATATGCCATCGGCCCGATTCTTGCCAGAATCTCAAATGGACCAATGTGTAACCCCCTCACGGTAATTACATCCGGATTTCAAAGTTTAAGTGAAATAGAGACCAATAAAATCAAATCAACAATTTATAATCCCTCAACTCGGGATGAGGTATTTCAAAATCAATTCAAAACGTATTAATTCCGGGTCTCACATTCACATGCGGATATAACTACTTGAGAAATCAAATTAGATAAGAAATATTAGAGTGCGGAAACTAAAATCCCGGCAAACCCCGGGTTCATCTACATATATAACATGGGTTGCGAGTTCCCAAAATGGGGATTACATATCCAAAATATTCATTTACATCTCATATACACTTAGTAATCCCAAAACCAAAACAAGGATAACCAACATCCAAATATAAAATGTCCCTAAGCCCTAACCACTCCTGGTTGGTCGCTTCCCTTTCGAGCCACTTGCCCTGTCTGAAAAGGTTAGTCATATGGAAAGAGTGAGATTTTAAAGAATCCCAGTAGCAACAAGTCACTCATACAATATATAAACATAAAGCATGTATGTTCATCATGTTCAGCAGCTTCACAATGATCTCTGGCTCGCGCCACATACGACAGCACTCGTGGCTGTAATCACAATGCACTACGCCCACTTTCGTGGTGAACACTATGCCAGCTTTCGTTGTATTCACTATGCACAACGCCCGCTTTCGCGGTGAACACTATGTAGCAACAACACGAAGCACAAAGCACCACAAGGTATCTCAAAGCAGTAGCAGTAGCATCCACACAATGAATGACAAGCAAACATACAATACATTTACACAAAGTAGAAGAGAGGAGTCGCTACCTGTATCTTTCCTGACAATCTTTGGCACAGTGGGCTCACGCGTTCGGCAGATATCAAATCCTATACCAAATTAGGGACAATTGATCAATCTCTTTTCCAATTACTTAATCCCATAATACACTAAGTTGGTTATCATTTAGGACTCTTAAGAGGCCACAAATGTCTCTAATGAAAGCCCTAAAAGGTTGGGAAACAAAAGGTTGAAGGTCACTTTTCGAAAACACAAAGTGCTGGAACACAGGGGTGGGCCGCGGCCCGCCATTCCTTGGGCTGCGGCCCAAATATGGTTAGAAGGCCGTGGGCCGTGGCCAGCCACCCATGGGCTGCGGCCTAAATCAGGCCAGAAAGGCTTGGGCCGCGGCCAGCCACTCTTGGGCCGCGACCAAGAAATTTCCTGACTCTTGGCTGAACTTCGAAAATTCATAACTAATCCTAGAAAAATTGAAACGGAGTGATTCCAAAGCCAAATGAAAGGTATATGAGTCTTCTTTAAAGGAAAAATATAGCCTATTACTGGAAATCACTACACAAATACAGAATCACCAAAAACGACACACTACTCCAAAACAGAGTTCTATTTCAATCCCAAACTTTGGACAACCATATCTCACAGAATACTAAACGAAATGACACAAAATATATGTCCATTTTGAAGCTTGGGATGTGAACTTTAAGACTGGAAAGTTTCATAATTTTCCAATATCGTTTGGTCATTCAAAACGCTCATTCAAACTGACAGCGAAAAACAAAGCTTAAACAAAACAGATTTTCCAACTTTTCCCAAGTGATCCAAATGAATCCCAAAATCAACAACCAAGCTTATTCCCACACAAAATTACTCAAGGAATCCAATGGAATTGTCAAAATCACAAAAATCCTATTCCATTATCATGCTTTGATTGTGGGTAACATTAAATACCAAACTCTCAAAATCTCCAACTTAACAATTTCAAACCCAATCACTTTCTATCTATCCAAAATGCATTCCAAACATACAAATTCCATATCAAACACATACCAAACTCCCAATGGCCCTCATTTTCGAAAATGGGTCCAAAATTCCAGAAATTCCAAGCTAAATCATTTGGCACAAAACTCATATAGAAAGGTTTCTTAAACTCACCTTAACAACTTTCTCAAAAGGAGTTCTTGATTCACCACTTTCCAAAATTTCGAGTGGCCACAAACCACAACCAATGGACAAACTACAACCATAGAATGTTGCTCTTAACTCAAGGATCAACTTTAATGAAGGGAGTTTGAGCAAAGGAAGGCATTTACTTACCCAAAGATCAAGCTTTCTTCTTTCCCTTGCCTTCAACAATGGTGAACGAAAGAGAGAGAGAGCAAGAATGAGAGAGAAGAGAAAGATGAGAGTGATGATGAGGAAGCACAGAAATTCTGCCCCCTTTAGTCCCTTCTATGCGCATAAGAGAGAGGGAGAGGGAGAGAAAACAATAAAATATAGTTATTTGACTTTCCCAACAACTCCCATCATCATATAAGCTTGCCAAGTGTCTCAAATCTATTGGCTCTCATAAAGTAAGTAACCAAATTAGTTACTCTAATCCCTCCATTAGCCATTTAATCACATTTCTCATTTTTCCCATGGTCAGTAATTAATTTCTCCATTAATTACCACTTATGGCCAATATTTCCATTATTCCAATTTTTAGTAATTATGACATATTAATTTAATATTGCCATAAAACACATAATAATTCAATTTAAATTCATAATCATCCATAATAATCATGATTTTCCCTTAATCAAAAATTGGGATATTACACAATGTATCTCGGACTCAGCTTCTTTCGCTTGATTGCTCTCCCGATGCCCGTGACCAGAGATACTCTCAAGAAAACATGATCCCCCACTTCAAACTCAAGAGGTCTTCTCCTCTTGTCAGCATAGCTCTTATGGCGACTCTGAGCTGTAAGAAGTCTCTTCCTGATAGTTCTAATCTGCTCAGAAGTTTGCTCAACAAGATCTGGCCCATACAACTTCCTCTCAGACAACTCATTCCAGCACAACGGTGACTGGCACTTTCTCCCATATAGCGCCTCATATGGAGCTATTTGAATGCTCGCATGGTAACTGTTGTTGTACGCAAACTCAGCCAATAGAAGATAGTAGTCCCACTTTCCCTTGAAGTCAAGGACACATGCTTTCATCATATCTTCAAGAGTCTGGATAGTCCTTTCTGACTGTTCATCTGTCTGAGGATGGTAGGTCGTACTAAACCTCAACTGGGTACCATGGCTTCATGCAGAGCCCTCCAAAATCTAGAAGTAAACCGAGGATCTCTATCGGAGATAATATTCTTCGGTGTACCATGGAGTTTCACAATCTCCTTAATATATATCTCAGCCAGCTTGTCTGGAGAATAGCTAGCGTTGATAGGTATGAAGTGCGCCGACTTCGTGAGTCGATTAACAATCAACCAGATCACATCATAGTTTATGATCCTGGGCAGACCCACTACTAGATCCATGGTTACACTCTCCCACTTCCATTCTGGAATTTCTGGACTTTGGAGCAATCCTGGCGGTCTCTGGTGCTCAATCTTCACCTTTTGATGGTAAGACACCGCGCCACATACTTAGTCACATCACTCTTCAACCCTGGCCACCAATACATAGACTTCAAGTTGTGATACATCTTGGTCATACCGGGGTGAAGAGTATACTGACTCTTATGAGCCTCATCAAGAATTCTCAACCTCAAGTCAGCCTTCAGTGGAATATAGATTCTCTTCTGGTAACGGACCAGCCCACTAGGTGACAAGTCATAATCTCAAGTCTTTCCTCGCTCAATCATAGCTCGGATCGACTGGGCTCGCTCATCATGCATTTGAGCCTCTTCAATCTCAGTCCTCAGGTCATTCTCCCCTTGGACCACACCATAACTGGCACATAGGATATCCTTCGAGAGATTTAAATCCCGAAAATCCTCTATCAGTTTCTATTCCTGGATCATCATTATTGCCACCAGCATCGCCTTCCGACTCAAAGCATCCGCGATGACATTAGCCTTACCCAGATGATATTTAATCTCTAGGTTATAGTCTTTCAGCAACTCCATCCATCGACGTTGTCTCATGTTTAACTCTTTCTGATCATACAGATATTTGAGACTTTTGTGGTCACAGTAGAGTTCCACAGTCACACCGTACAGGTAATGACGCCAAATTTTCAATGCAAACACTATTGCCGCAAGCTCCAGATCATGAGTGGGGTAATTCATCTCATGCGGTTTCAGTTGTCGAGAGGCATAGGCCACTACACGTCCCTGCTGCATCAGGACACACCTTAACCCCTGCTTACTCGCATCACTGTACACGACGTAAGCCTCACTGGGATCAGATATAATCAACACTGATGCCGTAGTCAATCTCTCCTTCAGCTCAGTGAAACTCCGCTCACAACGTTCATCCCACAAAAACGGTTGATCCTTCCTCATGAGCTTGGTCATCGACAATGCAATACGCGAGAAGTTCTGAATGAACCTCCGGTAATAACCAGCAAGACCCAAAAAACTACGAATCTTAGAAACAGTTTCTGGCCTTTTCCAATCAAGTACTGCTTCCACCTTATTTAGATCCACCGATACCCCGTCTCGTGAGATCACATGGCCAAGGAACTTCACTTCCGTAAGCCAAAACTCATACTTGCTCAGCTTGGCATAGAGTTGCTTTTCCCATAGAATTCTCAACACGATTCTTAGATGTTGCTGATGTTCTTCTCTACTCTTAGAGTATATCAGAATGTCGTCGATAAACACAACCACAAACTGGTCGAGATACTGTCAGAAGATGCGATTCATATAATCTATGAATACCGCTGGTGCATTCGTCAAACCAAAGGGCATCACAAGGAACTCATAGTGGCCATACCTCGTTCTAAAAGCAGTTTTCGGAACATCCGCTGCCTTCACACGCAACTGATGATATCCTGACCTTAGATCAATCTTGGAGAATACACACAAGCCAGACAATTGATCTAACAAGTCATCAATTCTTGGGAGTAGATGCTTATTCTTAACAGTTACCTTGTTAAGTTATCGATAATCTATACAAAGCCTCAAGCTTCCATCTTTCTTTTTCACAAACAACATTGGAGCTTCCCACAGCGATACACTGGGTTGGATGAATCCTTTTTCAAGCAATTCTTCAATTTGCTTCTTCAACTCTGCCATCTCGTTAGGGGCCATACGATATGGGGCTTTCGATATCGAACTAGCTTTAGGCACAATCTCAATTGGGAATTCCACTTCCCTTTCCAGAGGCAATCCACTAAGATCCTCTAGAAATACCTCAGGGAATTCATTTACCACTGGTATACTCTCTAGAGCTTCACTTGACTCTCCCTGAACAGAGAAGAACACTATATACCCTTGGCATCCCTTCTCAAGATATCTTTCTGCTTTAGCTGTTGAAAGTAAGTTCAAACTGGCATTTACATGGTTCTCCCGCCGTACATTACGAAAGGTTATCCTCTTATTACCATAATCAAGCAGCACATCATTTGCTCTTAACCAATCAAAACCCAGAATAACTTCTAGTTGTTGAAGTGGCAAACAGATCAAATCAACTGTAGACTCCCAACCCTCAACAACTATCACATAATTGAGACAAACTTCAGTCGTCACAGCCTTGACACCCATTGGCATCGACACAACCAAATCAAATGGTAGTTTATGCACATGCAATCCCAGGCGCTTTACACAGTCATAAGCTATGAACGAATGACTTGCACCCGAATTGAACAAAGCATTTAATTCATTATCACCGAGAAGGATTTTACCTTGGATCAA